>VYZM01016445.1:0-76891 GCA_013398915.1 Dromas ardeola | reverse complement strand
AAAAATAAAGGAAACAAAATTCTGAATAATGCAATTCTACATGACACTCAATTTTAGCATGAATGGATGGAGCTGTTACCCACCCATTAGGAAAAAAATAATGTACAAAACATGGTGTTTATAGTAAATATAAAATCTATAATCATATGGAATTTCGAATTGTCCATGATTACATTTCTATATTGGTGGTAAAAGCTTGTAAAAATACAAAAGTAACATGGTTAAAAGCTCAAACACAAGACAGCACAATAGAACAGATTTTCATTTATTAAATTCAAGGAAGATGTAAATGGCCATGACATTTAGCATTGCTGAGCAATAGCAGTTATTAAGGTAGGCCAGAATGAAGGCAATTATATTACTATGTGGTCTTGTTTGGTAAAGGAAACAAGGAAACAACTGCATAGGCTTGAAGTCTATTTATAATGCTCACATGTAACTGTGTGACCACTGAAGGGCAATGAGCAATCTCTAGGTAAAATGTATGTCATTATTCTCATATTGCAAGAAGAGAATATAGGGCACAGACAGCAAACAGTTACTCAAATAGTTGTTGTCAGAGCTAAAACCAGAACCTGAAACATTTCCAATTTGGGGATGGCAAAAAAGTGTACTAAAACCTTACTCATAATTTTTATTCCATAAAAAGTGGGGACCGCTAGAGCCTTTTCAAGTGTGTTTGGTGAAATTCAATAAATTGTCTTTGCAACATACTGTTCATGATACTATACTATACAGGAAAATATTTAATAGTATTCTCTAGAGGAACTAAATATGGAAATAGGTCAGAATCCCAAAGAAGAGAAGAGGGAATAAAAATGGAAAGGAAAAGGCAGGGTGCAAAACACTGGATACAAAACCAAAGGCTGCAGCACTTTACTCCATGAACAAACAAGTGAACCCAAAGTACAAGACATGTTGTGTTAGAGAATTACGAACATTATGGTGCACTGATGATTGCGCATGATTCAGCTCAGCATTGTACCCACAGAAGTACAAGCAATTTTGTCACACCTCAGAAGATCTGCAAGGCTTGGTGCTTTTTTTAACTGTGTCGTAAGCTGTTGGGTCAAATGTAAATCCCTCAAGGAATTAAAAAAACAAATCAAATAAATCCAAAGGCCTGTAAAATCAGTTTGGTTGTATTACTATTTCATATGACTAATGTGAAATGTCTTAATCTCCAGAGAGAAATAAGAATTCTACCTTCAAGAAGTAAATGATAAAGAAAATAGTGAAGTTATGTGTGCCTGGAGAGAATGGGCGAAAAAAAGAAAAAAAGAAAAAAATACCCAAACCAAAACAAAAGAACTCTAAATATTGTATGAGTTAAAAATGCATTGCATGCAAAGACAGTTTTTGCAAAACCAAACAACAAAAAAAGAAAACCAAACCCCTTCCAGTGTATTCTAGTACACAATTGCATGAATAAAAGTGGCTGGGTTTAGCCAGAAAAAATAAAGAAATGAACACGGGTTATACCCTCACTGAAGATCATATGTAAGATGTCGGTTAAAGCACCTTTGTTTTCAATATTCAGGGTTATATAAAGAAAAAAAAATAAAACAATTTCCAGGTGACACTTTAAAAAATATTGATCAAAAATATACTCTGCATGAAAGTGGAACTATCTCTACTACATGACAGGGTTACTATTTCTGCTACCTAAATGAAGGTTATTGTGTTACTTCCACCTCTTCATCTGTGTCGTGTATTTATTGATTCAAGAGTGTCAAGCATAGGAGTTTAACAAGTAACTGTTTGGTAGCTATTCACCTGGTAATGAGTCCCAGCTGCAACTAGACTCTACATATGTCCCCTGGCTATGTACAAAATACGGGTATGAAGGAGAAACATAATTAGCTAGAGATGTTTTCTACGTGCATAATGGGGTATAGGGATTGAGCTAGTAAATCAGTCAGAGCAGAGGAAAGCTTTAATATTACCAGAATGCCCAGACAGTCTTACAAACTACCATCTAATCCTCTCAGGACTGTTTAAAAGTTTTGTTACGAAGTTTGAAACACCAGGAAAAAAATAGTTAATTTCCTCTAAGCAAAATGTTTTGCAAAATCTCTCAGTTTTGGTGAAACCTTCAAAGCATTGTTCTGCAGCTTATCTGAAAGCTTAACTGGGTTTCATGACAGTTTCTACAAAGAATCCCTCATCCTCCTGCCTAACAGAACACCATGCAGTGACGGACTGCACCGTTCTCTCTAGAGCAATGTGTTTTGCAAACTGTTTTGGAGGTGGAAAGCTATGCTTCTAACTTAGACATCCTGAGTTACCCTGCTGCATCAGAGCTACAGATAATGAGGATATGGAAACTCATTTAGCAAATTTTCAAAATAGAGCAATTAGATTACACTAAATTATTGTTTTGAAAAAAAATCCCATGAACAATTAATGTTGGAATTTTTCTAATTTAAGACTTTTACAATGACACAGACCTTTGTTTATCTTCTTGAGAGAGGGATGGTTTCATTTCTTACTACTGTGCTGTTGGAGATTATACTTTTATGTCTAAAACCAGCATGATGTTATGTGCTGGTAATTTACATACTTGAAAGATGACAATATGTCCCAGGATTTATTTGTTTGTTAATCTGTCTTCTTTAAGCCAATGGTTTGCAGTTGGTCTTTGTAACTTTCAAACTTGAGAAGATGAATTGTAAATGGTCACACAGACATTATAGCATCAGAGTCCTCAACTGAATGGTAAGAATTAAATATACTGACAGTCACAGTGGAACTATATCACCCCTGGGTGATACAGTTGGGACATGTAAAAATAAGATGAGGTAGATGTTTTTTATTCATGACTCTGAGCTAAAAAAAACCCAAATGTTTCTGCTACATAATGTGGGTGTTACACTTGTGTGTAATAAAAGTATTTAAAACAATTTCACCATGTACAGAAAAACAGGCCTGGGGATGTAGAAGATGGGAGCAAAAGATTCTCTGCATAAGTCCTTAATGGGGTGTCAAGTATCTCCAGAGAACATAGCTACATCAAAATTCATGTGTTAAAATTGTGATCTTTAGTATTGTATTTACAGTACTTTTGAATTTACTCAAGCTTTGAGATTGGTTCTGTGAGATAAAAAGCAGTATATAAGCCCTAGGAGAAAGAAGTCCAGCTGTTTACAAAGCACAGTCAGACAAAGAGTGGCAA
This sequence comes from Dromas ardeola, assembly GCA_013398915.1. NCBI lineage: Eukaryota > Metazoa > Chordata > Aves > Charadriiformes > Dromadidae > Dromas > Dromas ardeola. The sequence continues at coordinate 73,716 of VYZM01016445.1, read as the reverse complement.
CTGACTGATCAGACTTTCTGGAGCAGCAAAGTTTACAGTTGCATTCTCCCAAGGCTACATCTCAGGAGGAGAATTACAGTGCTTTAACACAGTATTTATGATGTGAATTAAAACCCTGCAAGTCTTACATAGGCCAGTGAAAAACTCATCACCCAACTGTTTCCTGGGAGATTAATCAGAGTTGTGTCATTGGTGTAAACGTAGAGAAGGCTGAGACAATTTTTCCTTTCTTCCAGTTGACTTGCTTGGTTAGCTGGTCACTTCTCCCTGTCTTTCTCTCTGTTTTCACAAACTCTAGCTAGCCAAGTATCCTCAGTACATTTATCTCTGAAATGCTACTTTCTGTGAGATGAATCAAAAATAATTTTCTTCCCCTGAAGTAATTCTAAAGCTGGGCAAAGAAAGGCTTTCTTTCCCCTAGAATCCCGACTCACCATGGGAAAGTTTCAAATAAATTTTATCTGAGCTGCTTTAAAGTATAAAATCCATAAAGAATGTAATAGAAAATGTTGATTTCTCTATCAGGCTTAAAACTTCAAATACAGCACCTTTAGAAATGTTATTTTTTAATATATTTTTCTTTATGTGATACTTTGAAAATTTTAGTAATTGAAAAAATCAGGAAACAAAAAGATCTTCACCTCATCTACTCAATATTATAATATCTTTAAAACCTAGAGAGAAAGTGCTTTTGTTTTTCCTTAACAATGTTTTGCTATATAATTATCCCAGAATAAGTCAGCTTTAAAAACAATAGTAGCCACAAAAAAAGAATAAACAGCTCTCCATTTTGCTTCATAATTAGAATTAAGACTAAACAGCCAAAATATCTTCTCTGTATCTTGGAATTACTTATGGCACACAGGGTCTCAAAGTATGATCATTATGTTGACAAAAATTCATATCATCTGGCAAATAAGGATCAATGCAGTTTTAGGAATATAAACCTGATGAAGTCTGCTTTTTGTCTTTGCTTGCATAATAATTTCTGCTGAAAACAGCAACAAATGCTCAAATGATTAACAGAGATCTTCAAATAACTGGATGATTATTACAACCCAGAAGAACCAAGCCAGTGTTTCATTTTTTATTATTATATATAAGAACACAACTTTAGTGTTCATGTACATATATGTTATTTCTTTACTCAATAATAGGTCTCATTCCTCTCATGATATCATAAATTCAGCTAATTAACAGAATAGGGGTTACAAATTACATCAATAAGGTTTATATTTAAAAAGAGAGAGTACAAATATATATTTGCTAGAGAGAAGGCACAAGAAATTTAAAGATGTTTTAGTTTGTCTCTTTTATTTTCCTCTCTCATTGGCACTTCTATTGTCTTTTCCAGTCCCAGCTGTCTGTCCTTGACTGTCTTATCTCTTCATCTTTATAGAATCGTAGAATCATAGAATTGTTTAGGTTGGAAGGGGCCTTTAGGATCATCGAGTCCAACCATCAACCTAACTCTGACAAAAACCATCACTAAACCATATCTCTAAGCACTATGTCTACCCGACTTTTAAATACCTGCAGGGATGGTGATTCAACTACTTCCCTGGGCAGCCTGTTCCAATGTTTGATAACCCTTTCAGTGAAGAAATTTTTCCTAATACTCAGTCTAAACCTCCCCTGGTGCAACTTGAGGCCATTTTCTCTTGTACTATCACCTGTTACTTGGGAGAAGAGACCAACCCCCACCTCTCTACAACCTCCTTTCAGGTAGCTGTAGACAGCGATAAGGTCTCCCCTCAGCCTCCTCCTCTCCAGGCTAAACAACCCCAGCTCCCTCAGCCACTCCTCATAAGACTTGTGCTGTAGACCCCTCACCAGCTTCATTGCCATTCTCTGTACCCACTCTAGAATCTCAATATCTTTCTTGTAGTGAAGGCCCCAAAACTGAACACAGTATTCAAGGGGGGTCTCACCAGTGCTGAGGAGAGGGGGATGATCACTTCCTGAGTCCTGCTCACCACACTATTCCTGATACAGGCCAGGATACTGTTGGCCTTCTTGGCCACCTGGACACACTGCTGGCTCATATTCTGTCAGCTTCACCTAACACCCCCAGGTCCTTTTCTGTTGGGCAGCTTTGCAGCCACTCTTCTCCAAGCTTGTAACGCTGCATGAGGCTGTTGTGACCAAACTGCAGGATCCGGCACTTGGCCTTGGTGAACCTCGTATCATTGGCCTCGGCCCATTGATCCAGCCTGTCCAGATCCCTCTGCAAAGCCTTTCTACCCTCAAGCAGATCTACACTCCCACCTAACTTGGTGTCACCTGCAAGCTTACTGAGGATGCACTCAATCACCTCATCCAGGTTGTTGATAAAGATATTAAACAGAACCAGCCCCAGTACTGAGCCCTGGGGAATACCACTTGTGACCGACTGCTGACTGAATTTAACTCCATTCACCACAATATGTGTTATATACAGAGGAACTGTGCTTTATTGACTGTTATGATAACAAAAAAGAAGTGCTTCTGTCTCTCTTACTACCCCCTATTTTTATTGAGACTATATCCTCCCTTCTCGTAAATAGTCAGCTGCCATTAACTTCAGTCTTGCATAGAGTTATGGCCTGGATCAGAAAAATATAACAATAACTTAATAATAACATAATTAAGGATTTCAACTAAATCACAATTTTGTAAGAAAGAGTTTAAATTACTCTTCTAACTAAACCAAAAGAAACTGTAAGGGATATAACTCAATGTGGAAATTGTTTTCCTCAGCAGAAGAAAGTTTTTGTTTGAAAATATTAGTTACGGTATCCTTTAAAAATTAGTACTTTAAAAGGTTAAATGCAAATCTGAAATAAAAATTAAACAATTTGATTCTTTTTAACAAAAATTTGAAACCTAAACTGTTGGAATATTTATCTGTGTTATGGAGTACAATTTCTGGGTTCACATAATGAGGATCAAGAGACACAGAAGAAAACTATTTTACCTGGAACTTTTCTCCAATCTTTTCATTCTTCTTCATTTGGAATTGCCGTTCACCAGAGAGAACTAGCAAAAAAAGCATCAAGAAGGAAGCTTTCCAAATTTCCAGTGAAAAATTATGTCTATTGCATGTCCTATGATTCCTTGATCCCCTTTTTCTCTGAGTAAACTCAGTGTATTCTCAGGGTTCTGTAAGTAAAACATGCCATAAAAAAAAACCAGAATCTTGCCTAGTCCAAAGAGACAAAAAAGGACAGAGGGATGGTGATCCACTTGGCTAAATGCAAATCTCTGCAGCGTAGACGTCTCTGTCACAGCTAGTTACATATACTTCTTCTACAGTCAATGGAGAGAAACAGGTGTATCTATGACATGATTCCTGTCATCTTAAGTAAAAGTTTAAAACTCATGTAATTTGAAGTATTTCTCACCACTGGTTTTAGAGAGTCCATATACTGAGCTTAGAGGGAAACATCTAGAATGCAAATGTCTAAAGTTATGTGATATTAATTCAAAGAACCTTAACCAAACTTCTGCGTGAAATTATAAGTTTTTTTGGTGCGTTTTAAAATCAATGTATTAAAATAAAACATTGGGATCTGTGTTCTGGTTTGGGGTGGAGCAGAGCCAACTTTCTCTTCAGTGAGAGAAGCTCTTGCTTATACTTGTTGCTGTGGCAGCCAGGGTCAGCTGACTGGGTTGTTTACCCTGCAGAGGGGTCGCACCTGTGGGGAGGGGTGGACAGGTCAGGTGACCCAAAAGTGACCAATAGGGTATTGATTTCCATCTGCCATGCTCAGTATAAAAGCTGAGGGGTCAAAGTGGGCTGGTTGGTTTTTCTTTGCTATTTGTTGTTGAGTCCTTTTGGGACTTTCCCCAGTGCCTGCCAGTTTGATATGGTTTTGTATATATTGTATTTATTTCATTATTTCCTTTTTTATTTTATTATTAATATGTCATTAAACTAGTCTAGTTTTTTATAAACTCATAAATCTCTTTATTTCTCTTTTTCCTCTCCTTGAAGCAAGATGTGGGGGAGATCACCTGTCATCTTGACGTTGGCCAACCCGGCCCAAACTACAACAATCTGTCAGTGTTTAAATATCTCAATAAGGAATGTAGAAACAAAAGATATAATTTTTTATGATATTGGGCAAAACTGAAGTTAAATATTGGAACTCTTATGCTGCAGACATTTTTATTTCATCCAGCTCTAACTGAAAATGGAAATTCTTAACACCTCAGTCCAGTTTACAGGAATATATGTAACTATATATGTCACTATACTGTGAGAATTGAATAATGTATAACTTATTATGACAAATTGACTTAAGCCTTATAAAATTAGTGTCATGGTTTAACCCCAGCCAGCAGCTAGGACCACACAGCTGCTTGTTTACACTCCCAGTTGGGATGAGAGAGAGAATTGAAAAAGTAGAAGTGAGAAAACTGGTGGGTTGAGAGAAAGGCAGTTTAATTAAGTAAAGCAAAAGCTGCGCAGGCAAGCAAAGCGGAAAAAGAATTCATTCACTCCTTCCCATCGGCAAGCAGGTGTTCAGCCATCTCCAGGAAAGCAGGGTTCCATCACGTGTAATGGTTACTTGGGAGGAGAAATGGCATATTTCTGAATGTCCCCCCCTTTCCTCCTTCTTCCCTCAGCTTTACATACTGAACATGATGTCACACGATATGGAATATCCCTTTGGTCAGTTGGGGTCAGCTGTCCTGGCTGTATCCCCTCCCAACTTCTTGTGCCCTTCCAGCCTGCTCACTGGGTGGTGTGAGGAGCAGAAAAAGACTTGATTGCTTAGCAACAACCAAAGCCATCAGTGTGCTATCAACAGCATTTCTCATCCCAAATGCAAAACATAAAACTATAGCAGCTGCTCATAAGGAAGTCAACTCTATCCCAGCTCAAACCATGACAATCAGATATGGATTGTCCCTAAGATCCCCTAAGATGATTAGGGGACTGGAACACCTCTCCTACGAAGAAAGGCTGAGGGAATTGGGTCTGTTTAGTCTGGAAAAAGACAACTAAGGGGGGGCCTTATTAATGCTTATAAATACTGAAAGGGTGGGTGTCAGGAGGATGGGGCCAGGCTCTTTTCAGTGGTGCCCAGTGACAGGACAAGAGGTAATGGGCACAAACTTGAGTATAGGAAGTTCCATCTCAACATGAGGAGGAACTTCTTTCCTTTGAGGGTGGCAGAGCACTGGAACAGGCTGCCCAGAGAGGTGGTGGAGTCTCCATCTCTGGAGACATTCAAAACGCGCCTGGACGCGTTCCTGTGCAACCTGCTCTAAGGTGACCCTGCTCTGGCAGGGGGGTTGGACTAAATGATCTCCAGAGGTCCCTTCCAACCCTATGATTCTATGATTCTATGATTTATAAGAATATTTTGTGGGAGTATTCATGAATTTTTGATTTAAAATACAATTTTTTGGTGAGGTACTTAGATCAGAAAATAGGTTTAAGCACAATGAAGCAATCAAACCTTCCTTAAGCACGTAGTAGGTACACTAGTTTTAAATCTGTTCTTATTCCATTATTGTGTTCAAATGTTACAACTGATCATGTTCCAAGTCAAGTAAACAAAAATACTATGTGGAATGTGATTAACGTCCACTAGCAATGAATGCAGGATCAAAAGTCGGAAGTAGTTATTCTTCATGTTGGCATTATTCAAGTTCTAATGAAACTTCACAGAATCATTCCAATTTGTATTGCTTTATAATTAAGTAGTATTGATCAGAATTTCATCAAACAAAAATTTCCTTTTAAACGTACCTGTTCAAGATTCAATCTCAGAAAAATTGCATGGTTAAATCTTTGCAAAAAATCAACATTTTCAGGCTTTAATATGCTGACTGATATCAGTGTTTATCTGTTTGATAGTTATTTCTGATGTCTTTAATATTTAACCAAATATGTGTATAAATATGGAAAGCCAAACTTTTTTTAGACACCCAAATTATCTTACGAGCCACTCCCCAGTTAAGTTTGCTTGCAATATTCTTCTGATGAGAATGAATGTAAATCTAGCCTAAATGCTGGATTCAAAATGAAACAACATTCTGAAGGCAAACTCACCATGGTAATAGTGTATATAATGCAATATATATTTTTTTTCATATAGTTTCATACAGCGGCTTCATTCAGCAGTTGGTCTGAAAACAAGGATTTTTTTATTTATTCTGTCACCCAACATAGTTTTAGAAACGTATAGTATATAAAACTATTGTGGTACCCAATCTTTGCTGTTCTTATTCAAAGGATGAGGAATTATGTTTGCTTAGTGATGCATTTCCAACTTTTAGAATCCTTATATCAATTGTATATGTTTTAAAAAAAAATTAGAAGAATGTCAGTGTGACTTCTGTAATGGAAGTAAAGATTTCCATAGATGAAATATAGAAGACCAAACTGATTTGTCACAAGTAAATAGTATATTTGGGTGAGGCTACCAAGATGATTAGGGGACTGGAGCACCTGTTTTATGAAGAAAGGCCGAGGGATTTGGGTCTCTTCAGTCTGGAAAAAAGACGACTGAGGGGGGATCTTATACGCTTATAAATACTTAAAGGGTGGGTGTCAGGAGAATGAGGCCAGGCTTCACCATTTCAGAATATAATCCAAAGTGGAAAAATATTTGTTTTTTCTAGAAGATATGTAAGAAATAGATGTTTTATTGAGACGTCTTCATAGAAACTGAAGTATTGTATTATTATGTTGAAGGCACAGAAACAAAACAATTTGGAACTGTAAGATTTATAATTAACTTTAGAGAACAGTTACGTATCCTTAGGCACCAGTGTTGTAGACGAGCTAGTCATCTTAATTTTATTTCAGATTAAGAAGGGAGAAATGGACACATATCGGGTAAAATTCATCTGAACTATTTTAGATGTCTACATTAAGACAAGATTAATTATGTCCTGGAAATATACCCTGTCATTTATTCTGTTAACTATTAAGGCAGCACAGGGAAATTAGCTCAGACGTATTTGATTGATTAATTTCTCCTCCTTTGCATCAATATAATAGTCATATCTGTGACTGGCCTAGCAACAGTACAGCCAACTACCTCACAGCTAAAGGAAGTCACGTTTATGGCTTGTGTTTCCAGAGAAACTAAGGAGCAATAGATCAGTTCTCTCATAATGATCTTCATCAACTTTTAGTAGAGAAACTGATGATTCAGCCAGCTGACTGAATTCCTTGAATCTCAATCATTTGTGGATTAGCTAAATGAAAAATGCTTAATAAGCCAGGATGCTGATATGCTGCGTAATTTTCTGCACTCGTTTCCCAAGTGTGCACACTTTGAGTTCACTAAGACTGAGGTAGCTTATTTTACTTTCGAAGTAGTGAAAGCTACCTTGAATGTAGGTCTTTTGAAATTGTCCACAATTCAGCTCACTAGGTGAAACTGCATAAGCTACTGTCTTATGTCATAATGTCGTCATAGAAACAGCCTCCATCATACAGAAGAAACAATTTAGTCATGGGTGTTCTAGATACGTTCTGACAAATAATGGCATTGTCTTTATCTTAATGCTGTCTTGAGAAAATCACTGAGATGCAACACAAACATCATCTGGTCTTTGATGGTCATAGCAAGCATCCTTACATAGGTAGGTAGGTGATAATGATTTGAGGACTGAAATGGTGTCTTGCTGAGGTTGCTATTTCCAGTGATGTTGTAACATACTGCGACCTCAGGGTTGATGGATTTCTCCTTTAACTTAAGGCTAATATTTTTGCTTGATGCTAGTTCACATGAATTCACTCATTGCTGGGAGTATAATTGCTGGTTTCTCTCTGGACTGGGATATCACTGTGATGAACCCTCTAGAGGGATTTTTTCTGAGAAGTTGATATATTAATTATAAACATTGTGAAATAAGTCACTGATACACAAAAATGACTCTCAGTTGTGCTTTTCCTAATTTAACTAGAAGCAAATCCCATTTTATGACTTATTTCTAAGCTGGTCCTCAGAGAAAGACACTATGCGCAGGCTACTATGAGAAAGGGTCTGGGGCAGGGTGAGGGAAACATCAGTTCATTGCTCTCAAAGGAATGACGCTATGTTTTCCCTTTATTAATTTCTGAATAATTAAAAAACTACTTGTTTTAAGTTAATTGATCGTCATATAAAGAGACCTCTCTGAGCAGCAAGAGGAAGGTCTTAGCATACTTCGTCATCTTCTGTCTTCCTTCTAATTATCAGTTTGCCAGGGAGCCAGAATATCTGGGCAAGAAGAAGTGCACTGCCCTCCAGGGTTGTCTTTGGAGCTGTCAGACCAAAGAAAATGCATCCTGTTGGGCAGAGATGTGTAGCGAAATCTCAGGTTGCTTGGTTAGTAAGAAACAGAGTCAGAAAGCTAAGACCTTAATATCGGAATTACTGTGGCAAAATAAGTTAAATATTAAGTCCTTTGCATTCATGAGCAGACTGCTTATTTTTTGGTCGCTGTAATATATATAATCAGATAATTATGTGCCGTTAATTTCATTTTAGCTTTAGATATTGATCATGCAAATGTTTACATATTACCAAGTGATTAGATTACAAACACAACTGACAGAAGTAAGCACTTGTCATTTATACTTTAGCTGAAATTTAAGACATTTTACTTCATATTGAGGCCAACGGTGTTCTAGAGATGCCTGTTTCTTTAATTGACTATATGGGGAAACTGTTGTCTAGCTTAGATGCAGCTCTTTACATTTCATCAGCTGAATATAATCTTTAAACATTGCATCATAATATTTTTATAATGCAAATTAAAGGGACAGATATTGCTGTATTGTTAGTTTATAAAACTTAGGGTTGTTTTGAACTAATAGCAGATTACATTGATATAGCTAAACTTTGAAAAGTAATTTTCATTGATTTAATTGTTTTTATTAGTCTCTTCAATTTTATCTTAAGTGATGTCTTATTAAGCTCTACAAATAAACAACCAGGGAGTGGAATATCAAGTACCGGCAGATAAAAATTCTAATCAAAAGGATAAGTAAATCTTCTCAGAAACACTGACAAAATGTGTACCACTAACAATCCAGAAATTCAGATCAATATTCAGAAAAAGATGCATTATTCAGTAGAATTAGAATTGAAACTTAAATATAGCAGTAGAAAAGGCTAAACAATAAGAAAAATAAGTGCTTTCATCAAGAATTATTCTGTTTTATCATTATTATAACTAAGGTAAAATACGAAGGTGAATTTAATAAAAACATTTAGGTTGTGATTGTGTAATGAGTTTTCTACAGGCAATCTTTTATCTCCCAAAAGTAAAATGTCCTCTTAAATGTATGACGTGAGTGCTGCATGCTGAGTATCAGTGGGGATCACATAGGACCAGGAAGGACTAAAACTGGATCTTCAAGCTTTACATATGGTAAAACCTTTTATGAATGCAGGCATTTGGTTCTATTTATAGACCATTGGCTAAGCCATGGTTCTTACTTTTGAACGTTTGCAGTATTGCAGTTTATTCTTAGAAATGCATGAAACCATAGGATGTTTTATAAAACATGTAATCATCTTCTCTCAGATATCTGTGTTCTGTGTTCATTACAGGACTGATCCAATTTTTTTAGAAGTCATTAGCAAAAGTCCCACTGACTGCAAAATGGAAATGGGAGCAGGATTAGTAAGTGGACGTAATCTGTTGCTCACATCATTCAGTATGGTATGGCTTCCTTGCCTTTGTTTAGTTATTTAATGGTTTTGCAAAACTCACAGGATAATTCTAAGTGCAAACTTATTTACTATCAAAGAGTGGAAGTCCTTAGAAACTGTAAACTCTTATGTGGAAAAAATCTGCTCAGCTAACAACTTGATATATGATTCTACAAAGCGTAGATGACTACAATTAATTTTATTAAAATATTAAGTAGAACACAGAGAGAGAGAAAGAGACAGGTACACAAAGAACAGTGACACAAGTAACTGTTCAGCTACTTGTTACCCTGAGCTGCTTCTACAAAGCTGTTTGTTAATGGACTATATCTTATTTTGACACATAATCCTCTTAAGAATTGAACGCCTTGTAAATGCAGCTCATTGCAGAATGTAAGCAAATTGATTTGCAAAGATCGATTGATAAAGGGAAGTAACATATTCATCATGCATGGTGTACAGCACAGTTGCCTGTAATAGGAATCTGAAAGGATGACATTTTCTTCTTTCTGTCACTTCCTAAGGCTGGTCAAATGTAGGTCTAGTTTAGAAAGTGCACACTGTATTACTGTAGCACGAGAAACAAAACAAAACAAAAGTATCATAAAATTAAAGTTAAATTAAAATAGTTTAATTGAAATGATCATTAAAAAAGTTGGCCCATAATAAGCGCTGTGTATTGCTAACAGAATATTGCTTAGGTAAACCTTAAACAACAGTTTATTTACCTTCCTTTTCCTAAACAACACTAGGGATGCCTCCCTGTCTTGCACACTAAATAATGCATTTTCTAATGAGTAGTCTCTGCAAGTTCCACTTCATCAGAGAATAGTATATTTTACAGCAATTCCCTGACACTTTTTTTCTTGACTTTCCAGAAAGTAAACATTGAACTAATCTGCAGGTTCACTCCGATCGTTATTATTTGTAATATTCTTATACATTATAAAACTCTGAAACAATGTGACATTTTTATTCTCTTGCTTGGTCATACCCTGCAAGAATATGAAATCATTCAGCCCAGAGAAAAAGTTAAATTAAAATAACAAATATCTTCTATTAAGATATTTATTTCCATAAGACATATTGTGTCACGCTCCTCCCAGACCTGATTGCCTAACTTGTAAGCTGAACAAGCACGGGCACGGCATGTCTGTGCATCGTCAGCGTGCAAAGTGGGGGCAAAAGGCAGGATACAGGTCCAAGCTCAACAGCAGGTCAGCTGCTACAGAGCTCAGCGTGATCTGGGAGCCAGGGACAGCTGCTTTCTGCTGACAATAACCTGCTTTGTGTGAGACAAGGATCCTTGTGAGAACTAGTAAAAGAAAAAGGATTTATGACAGCTTTTCATATGTGTAAGGGTCTTTCTCTCTGTGGCAGAAGCTCATACTGAGTGTTGAGTTCAGGAGGAATAGGGATTTAAAAGCAACATCATTTGCACAAGATGATCTTCTTACACTGAAAGGTAGGAGCTTTGGGCTGCCCTTGAGCTGTGAAATCAGCGTGAGAGGGAATTTATCAATCATGGCCCCACACAGAAAGTTGTGGACCACAGGTCCTTCTAAATTTTGGTGTAAAAGGAGGCTGAGGAGTTCTGTAGACCCTGGAGGACTCCAAGGATCTCATGCCTCTGGGCTTATTCACCCTAATTCTTTTTGAAATTAAGACCCAAGCACATATCAATACTCTCTCATTTCTGCTTTATAGTGTCTTGGACAGGAGTTGTGTTGCAGATTACATAAAAAAAAAAGAAAAATCTGTCTGGACAGTCAGAAGACCCAGACCCTGTCGTTGATAAGCTCAGCTTAGACATAGCTTTTGCTGCTTACAGAAACCAGATCTTGCCAGAATAAGAAAAAAAATATGCAAAATCATAGAATCATAGAATGGTTCAGGTTGGAAGGGATCTTAAAGATCATCTAGTTCCATCCCCCCTGCCATGGGCAGGGACACCTCCCACTAGACCAGGTTTCTCAAAGCCCCATCCAGCCTGGTCTTGAACACTTCCAGGAAAGGGGCGTCCACAGCTTCCCTGGGCAACATTTCCAGTGCCTCATCACCCTTACAGTAAAGAATTTCTCCCTAATATCTAATCTAAATCTCACCTCTTTCAGTTTGAAACCATTAACCATCATCCTATCATTACACTCCCTGATAAAGGGTCGCTCTCCATCTTTCCTGTCCACCCCCTTTAGGTACTGGAAGGCTGCTATAAGGTCTCCCCGGAGCCTTCTCTTCTCCAGGCTGAACAACCCCAATACTATCAGCCTGTCTTCTTAGGAGAGGTGCTCCAGCCCTCTGATCATCTTCGTGGCCCTCCGCTGGACCCATTCCAACAGGTCCATGTCCTTCTTGTGTTGAGGACTCCAGAACTGGATGCAGGACTCCAGGTGGGGTCTCACGAGAACAGAGTAGAGGGGTAGAATCAGCTCCCTCGACCTGCTGGCCATGCTTCTTTTGATGCAGCCCAGGATGCAGTTGGCTTTCTGGGGTGGAAGCGCACATTGCCGGCTCATGTTGAGCTTCTCATCCACCAGCACACCTGAGTCCCTCTCCTCAGGGCTGCTCTCAAGCCATTCTCCACCCAACCTGTATTTGTGCCTGGGATTGCTGTGACCCAGGTGCAGAACCTTGCACTTGGCCTCGTTGAACTTCATGAGGTTTACACGGGCCCACCTCTCCAGCCTGTCTAGGTCCCTCTGGATGGCATCCCTTCCCTCCAGAGTGTTGACCACACCACACAGCTTGGTGTCATCGGCAAACTTGCTGAGGGTATACTCAGTCCCACTGTCCATATCGCTGACAAAGATGTTAAGCAGCATTGGTCCCAGTACTGACCCCTGAGGAACGCCACTCATCACTGGTTTCCACTTGGACATTGAGCCGTTGACCGCAACCCTTTGAGTGAGGCCATCTATCCAGTTCCTTATCCACCAAGTGGCCCATCCATCAAATCCATGCCTTTCCAATTTAGAGACCAGGATGTCATGCAGTACAGTGTCAAATGCCTTGCATTAAGTCCAGGTAGATGACGTCAGTTGCTCTCCCCTTATCTACCAATGCTGTGGCAACATTGTAGAAGGCCACCAAGTTTGTCAGGCACTATTTGTCTTTGGTGAAGCCATGTTGGCTGTCACCAATCACCTCCTGCCACTAATCAGATGATTGGCAGGTTTTTTCAGCCCTGAAGAGTGATGGCTCCTGCTACTGTTGACTCTTGCAGGTTTGTTTGCAATAAATTAACATGTTCCTATTAGTAATTCTGGATAAAATCCTTTCCTTAACAAAGTTGTGTGCTCTTTTTAACCAGAAAAAAAGCACTGTAAGAGTACTCCCATTTTAATGGGTTATAACAGGGGTTCTGGTGATTCTATACATCAACTAAATGGTGTACAAAAAGAGAGAAAATAATACCTAAAAGTCTATACTTTAAGTTTGACCTTATCATGTGTTCAAACATGACATTCAAGTTCCTTTTTCAAATATAGCTTAAGAACTGCTAGTAGAATCGTGCCTCAGAGAGTCTCTGGAAATGGAACACATAAAATCATGAACTATACAAATAGAGCAATTTATACAGATATTTCTTAAAAAAACAGGGGATTACAGAGGCTGCTGGTTAAAATCACATACTGAAATACTAGCCATACTAAAGTCAAGGATTTTGTCACTATCAGGTTCACTAAATACTGCATTTTTAATGCAGAGTAAATGGGAGATAAAGGTGACCATACCAACTCTTCCTCACTGAAATATCTCTTTGACTATATGAATCCCAGTCCTTTGCATTTTTTACATTTATTTTGACTAAATACGTGGGATGCAGTATGGAAGTAGTTACAATGAAAGCAATTACCTGGTTACAAATACAGACCTTGAATCTAACCTAAATAAGAGACATATTACAAGCTGTATCTGGAGGTGGCTGACTGACTTTTACATGGTACATTGGGTACTGAGCTCTTTTTAAAGCACTGAGCCACAACTGCCTTGACCTATTCTATCATTTATATCTGTCTGTCTGGACTGCATGTAAAAGGAATGCTTTCGCTATTTTAGAAATCCATCAACTTTGCACAGGCATAAATGACAGGCCTGGAGAATCAGACCCTCTTTCTGGAAAAAAAAAAAAAAAAGAAAAAAAAAGTTTCTGGAAGTTCTCTAGTCAAAGTAAGACTGAGAAGAATGGCAAAGTTCATGCATTCCCCTAGGTGTCTATAGGTGAAGCATAAGTGTTTATGTGAAAGAGACTGATACTCGACAATATTTTTTTTTCTTTCTTTTTTTTTTTCCCCCCTCTTTCTTAGGAGTCTTAGACTGTCCTCCTAACAACAAATCTTTTCTTATATCACATCCTTCCAAAATAAAATTTCTGGCCATTGTCCCCTGTTATATAATCAGGCAGTACGGAGAAAAGCTTTGTTCTGTTATCTTTGGAACTAACCTTCAAGAGATTGAATCTTCTGCTAGAGTTTCCCTTAGCCTCCTGTTCCCCAGACCAAACAAGTCCAGTGCCCTCGGTTCCTTATACCAAACCATATGGTTTAGGCCTGATCATCTTGATAGCTCTCTGCTGGACCCTTTCCAATTTTTCCACCTCTCCCTTGAACTTTGAGCTCAAAACAGGACACAGTATTCCAGGCCTCACCTTCCAGGCCTCCTGAGCAGAGGAGCCCTCCTTCTGTCTGCTGGCCACACTCCTATTGAAGGACAATAGGATGTGCTTGCACTCACTGTAGTAAGCAGTTCATCCCATTTGCACTGAGTGACCTGTTGGCTCATACACAGCGTGGTGTCCACTGTGTCTCCCAGGTCCTATTCAGCCACTAGTTCCTTTGTCTGTATCAAGGTTGTTTCTCCTCACTGAAATTCATGAGTTTTCTCAAGAGGTTTATGAAGCACCCTCGATAACTGGCAAGGTCTGCCACTTGTTGTGTCAGCCACTCTCTGTGATATAGTGCTATTTCTGAATTTGCAGAGGGTATACTCTTTGTAATCATCCAGGTAATTGATGAAGATGGTGAACAATATGGACTTCATTATTGATGACTGGGTAACTCTCATCCAGCTGCAATCTGGATGTCCAGCCATTGTTCAACATGCTTTAGGCCCAGATGTTCAAACAACTTAAAATTCACCTCCATTCACCTGTCCATTTTCCAAAAGAGAATACTGTGTGAAACAGGGCCAGAAACCTTTTTGATGTCAAGAAACACCACCATCCCCTTGTTCACATAGCCAATCATTGCACTAAGGATGGCAATCACTTGGTCAGGCATGGTTTGCCTTTGGTACACTGAGCTGATATTCTGAATATCTTCGTTATGCACTTGGGAATGGATTCCAGGAGAATATGGTTTTTAATATCTCCAGGAACTGAGATAAAACTGGCCAGCCTACAATTCCAGCTCCTACTATGTGTTTTTAAAAGATTTTCCCTTTCATCAGGGACTTCCCTAGTCACCAGAGTTTTTTGTAGAAGACAGATGTTGGTCTCAGTCACATCAACCAACTCGTTCAGTACTGTTGGGTGATGATTACTCAATCCCATAGATATGAGTATGCCCAGCTTCTCTAAGTGATCCTAAGTATAACATAGTTTCTGCCCCACTGCTTGCTGCCCTGTCCTTCCCAAACCATAACGGTACACACAGAGTTCTGGAAACAGAATTCCTGATTAATCAAATAATTATTTTAGTGTACTCTTTTTCTTACCTACCCTAGTATCCACCTCTGTTATGCTATGTGTTTGTGTTTTAGTTTATCAACAAGGTCTCTGCTTACTCAAATGGGTTTTCTGCTAAAAATCCTGGGTTTTGTGCATAATGGAAGGGTTCATTGTTGAGTTTTTTTATTAAACATATTAAGTTTTATTAAAATAAATAAATAAATACGCAAATAACAAATCAACCAGCTTTCCTGGCTAAATAAGGCAGATTCTTCTCTTGTGAGACCCAGAGTCCAAATTGCTGATTTTTTTCCCAGACTCCCTTCAGAACCTGAGCTCAGTCGCCTCATGGTTTATGAAGCCCAGGCTGACCTATATATTTTCATTCACCACCAGTTTAGCTGCAGCAGGTCAAGCACGGCACTGTGATCAAAAGGTCATTCTAGCATTTGCACCAGTATCACTAGTGCTGTCTAGGAACTTTTGGAGGCACGTAAGGGTCTGCGACCATGATACTTACACCAATCAGTTCTAGAAAACCTTGTACATAACCTCTTCTTATAGAATCATAGAATATCCTGCATCATAAGGGACCCATGAGGATCATTAACTCCTGACTTCGCACAGGGCGACCTAAAAGTTAAACCATCTGTCTATGGGCATTGTTCAAATGCTTCTTGAACACCAACTGGCTTGGGGCCATGACTACTTTCCTGGGGAGGTAGATCCAGGGCTTGACTACCCTCTCAGTGAAGAATTTTTTCCTAATATCCAATAGGAACTTCCCCTGACACAGACTTAAAGTAATTCCCTAGTGTCCTGTCACCAGACACCAGAGAGAAGAGATCAACACCTCCCTCTCCCTTCCCCATTCATGAGGAAGCAATGATGTCATTCCTCAGCCTCCTCTTCTCTAAGCTGAACATGCTTCTTGGGCAAGCATTGTGGAACTGAGCACAATTTAATTCTTTCACAACATCCCCAGGATTTCTTCCTCCTTATCTTGGCTTAGAGACTGACAACAGACACAGCTCCCATTTCGTACAGGAGCTCTGTGAAGTCAAGGAAGTCTCTGACACTGGACAAACCTTTCCTTTCCTCTTTCTTCTCCTTGCTTATTTTCCCTGAAGTCATAGCCATGTCACAGTTGTACATGCTATCCTGCCCAATCCCTGTGATTCTGATAGTTTTGACTGTTTTGTAGCTCTCCACCTGGGCTCGCAATTCCCCCTGTCTGTTGGTTGTGCTCTGCACGTGAACGTGCAGGAATCGAAGGGAACCCTTTAAATCTTCCTCCCCTATGAGAAGTGGCATGAAAGCACTCCTTTCTGTCCTTCCTCTTCACGTGTATTCTCCATTTACAACTCCATCTTTTACTTCTGGCCTTCAGTTCCTGTCTTCCAAAACTCCCAACCGGGTTAGCAAGCCTGGTTGCAACAGCATATGCCCTCACTTTCACTTTGTAAGAACACCTTCTTGATAAGCTGCTATGCAGCTGAAGAAACACATTAATGATTATAATACATTTATAAAATTATAGTAAAAGCCATAAAAGTGGGACTCAGATGAGGCAAGTGCCTCATCTAGTGTTGACTCAATGTGGACTCAGAAATTTGTCTGCAAAAAAGACTCGCCCTACATAGAGTGGAGCCAGAGCAATGTGAGGGATTGTCATTCCAACCTACTAGCCTCAGTGCCAGGCGACTCTCCTTGACCTTCTTTTTTTTGTCAATATAGACATGCCTTTCCGCTCTGCGTCTTAGCTACATGTCAAGACTAAAGGAAGCTTGTCCACGCAGTGTGGTGTCACACGTTGCAATACCAGTCATAAGTGACTTGGCACTTATGTTTACCTGTTATTCATAAATTGCAGCATCATATTTCTACGAGATCCTTGCAAGTGCCAATCAACTTGGCTCAGATGGACTCAAACTTCCAAGTACAGTTTATTAATTCAGGTTAACATCTCACCAATACTATGTTTTTTAGATTATTCAGATCAAGTGAAACAACTCATGCCTGTTTGAAGCATGCACATAAGGAGCTTATCTCTGCATATATCTGTCTGCAGAATCTCTATTTCCCTGTACAAAACAAGGTTGAAAAGACCTGAAGTAAGCAGCTGGGCCTTGTTACATATCTAAATTGATATCTGAATGGGGAAAAAATGAAGAAGACAAAGAGGGAGAAACAACATGACCATCAAATTTCTTTTCTATTTCTACTTCCACTTTCACTGATCCTCTGAACACCACACATTGCCTTTGTAGGATCTTTCAGGGGAAAAAAAAAAAGGTAACACTTTTAAGTTTGTAGGACATGGATTTATTATTATTATTAGGAGTAGTATTAGTATCGTGGATGGCACCCAGGTTTTTAATATTATGATGTGGTTAAGGTATTTGTGTAATTTAACATATCAGAAAAATTGGAAAATAACGAACAGTATGTTGGAATATTTAAATATATTTTTTTCTGTACCCCCTCAGCGCAACAAGGCCATCACATTGAGTTAGTAGATGAAAAGAGCAATGACTTCTCATGCTCGATGGTGGAGTAATTTCTTGATATAAGACGTACAATTCAAGGAGTAGTACCTCCTCATTAAAAGATAAATCGAAATAAAAAATAAACAAACAAACCAAAAAACCCTAAAATAAAACAAACTAAAAAGCTGATTCAAACAGTTAAAAATCTTTAGCATTAAAATACAAAAACATGAGGTTACTAACTGATTGTGCTAGAGCATTGCTTTAACAGTATTACCAGAAAAGAAATAACTAGGATTGGGCTTTTCCAAAGAAAATTAAAACAAAACAAAATCTCAGGAGTCCTTCATATCCTTAGTATCATTTACTGAAGACAACTTAGGTTTGAAATATACCTACCACCTATGAGTAGGGTGAGACATTAGTTTGCAGTCAAATTTTTTAAGAAAGGATGGTCCTGAAGAACTGTAAAATGTAAAGTGCAAATATTATCCAGCACTTTTTGATGGCAGCGTTTATTTGTATCATCTGCAATTTGATGATTTCCTTTGGAAGCTTACTGAAAGAGAGAGTGCTTTAAAAATATATACAGTTTTGTAAAATCTGATCCTTACAAGCATAATACATAAGAAATGTCAGACAGGATTTCTTGACAGAGTAAGCCTATATATATGTGTTACACTTTGTTTTTACAGTAAAATATATCTAATAAGCAATATTTGCTTATTGACAGCATTCTGGACTTTTGCAGTTAAGAACATCAGGCCACAATGTATCTATGTTAATGTACAGTGAAGAACAGCACTATCTTCTTTTTGCAGATGGTGAACTGAGGGAGAAACTTCAGACAAGCTTTCTATTTATGAAAGCCTAATGTTCAGCTATCATATCTTCATTAGAAAAAAAAAAAAAAACAACCAAACAACGCATCCTTTTTTTAATGTGCCGCTTCCTTTAAAGTTTGTCAGAGACATTATATTTTTTAAACCTGGAAAAGTGCCAAAGGAAAAGAGATCCTCATCTTGATATTCAAGCAAACACCCTATGCTAAGCTGTGTGATTCTTGAGATGGATCCTGCTCATAGTCTCAGTACAGCTTTATACCCAGATTAATAGAGCATCTGAAATCCATCACAGAACATGAATGTGTACTCATGTCATGTTATGTTACTGAACAAAATTTGTTTTTCACACATATTCATGGTTTTGACATAACACATGTACTTCTGCTTCATCTGTTTTCTTTAGGAACTGCTTTAAAAACTTCATCAGAACTATAAAAAGGAGCAGAAAACAAGCATGAGATAACAACACTGAATGTTAAATATAGTTTCCATATTAACGGTATACCTTTTTTCCTGCAATTCTGTACATGTATATAACATTTAGATATAAAGTATGACATACTGCCTGGTTTTACTTTAAAATGTATTAAAATGCAAAAAAAAAAAAAAATCCTGTTTTTTAAGGAAAAGAGAAGGCAGGCAAGACAACTTGGAGCCATTGTAGCTATTGTTAATTGCAGTCCAGTTCTCTCAAAGAAAAAAGAAGATAAAAGGAAAATGAAAGCAGAAAGATTAAGCTGTAGTACTTCTTGCTAGTGATGACATTTAACTTGCAAATTTTTTGTTAGAGAAGTACACATGCACACTCTCTCTTTTTATCAGCCTGGCAAAGACCAAGCAAACTCATAGAAGCATCAAGCTGTGTAATACATTGCTTTTAGCTGCTTCTCTCCTCAGCAGTTCTCAGCAGTGTGTCAGAGAATACTCTCAGTAGCTAAGCTGGAAGGTTATTAAACCCAAATTAAAAAGAAAGAAGAGAAAGGCGACAACAGAGAAACAAAACAGACACAAAAGAGGAAAGCCAGCTTCCCTCCTTTATCCTTCAGAAATTTACCTGAGTAAATCACAGTGGGTGATTAAGTAATTTGTGTTTTAAATGTTGTGTTATATACTTGATGTTAGATACTGGGAATCTGGTGTAGGGCACACAGGTGAGATATTCCATGTGAAACTAAGGATTAAGCTGACATCTCTGGATGTCATCTGGATTTGCATCTCTGCTTCATTTTGGTCGGGTTATTGCTCAGACTCTTGCTCATTGACTTAATGGTGTTATGTTGTATCTATGTACGTTTTAGCAGATTTGAAGGGATAGAAGGTACTAAGTTAAAGTAGTCCACTTCAGTTCTTAGCTTCCAAGCTAAATTACAGTTTCTAGAACTTGGGATCATTAGAATAGCTTACTTAAACATGCAGTTACCCTTAATTTTCAGTTTATCAATTTGCACTAATTAATGTTATTTTCACAATCTTTTTGTTTATCAAATATGATGTCTCAGTGGATTAAAAACATACAGTGGCCATGATGGCTAGCATTGACATTGAGCCTTGGCATCATGAAATTAACAATGCTTACTTAGTTGATAGTTTCGTAGCAAGTAAAACTGGCAACAATAAATGAGTTTAATTTTGTGACATTGCCCAACATTAAGCAATGGCAAGCCATATCACTGCTTTCTGTCACAAGAACAGTCCTTAAGAAGGGACAGAGATGTGATGAGAACAGAGGCTGATTCACAGTAACTGACAATACGCTCCTGTGCAGGCTAGAAATATCAATATTATTGACCTTGGTATGTGAAACATTTCTTTCTTGTAGGAGATCTGCCTGTCCAACAGTCAGAAAGTAAGAAGTGACTCATCAGATGGTTGATTACTGGAAGAAGAATTATCATTTTGTCCAGAATTATACATCAGGATTAGCTGCCGTTCATTCTGTGATTGCAGTAGAGATAGAAAGCATTACCTTTTATTTTAGGAAAAAGACCTGACAGGATTTACTGATTAATACCTTCCTTGCATAGAACTGTGAGTCATCCTCAATGGCATTAGTATGGCTGGAGTCAGAGCACCTCTGGCTGTGCATTTGTCAGTTTTCACAAGAACAGTGGTGTCAGGTTGAGGCACCTTCAAAAGGAAATCCCTAATTACGCAGACACTAGCTTTGGTGACAAAGAAAAATACACTTTCTCTAATCTCTTATTATAGAAATACCCCTCCATAAGGGAAGAGGGACAGGAAGCAATGAAAACGTAAAGATCTGGCATTTCAATGCAGAATAAAGAGCAACTTCTGGAGTAATCAAAATATTTAAAGATTTAATGATTTTTCACAATAGAAAAGTTAACCTTGACTATTTTCATATATATTTCAATCCATCTTTTAATCAAGATTTTAACCTCTGTAAATTGGATGTGTTATTCTCCATTTCTTGATCAGTGCTATAAACATTTAAACAGCATCATTGTTGTGTTCAGAAATTATTGTTTCTATGACAGCAAAGTAATTTCTCTGTGTAACGCACACAGAGTAAGTTGTTTTGTTTTTTTTTTTGCAAAAATGTAAGTTACACTGGAATCTTACAAATAAAAAGTACCATAAAACCATCACATCTTAAAGGATATACATAATGGTTATGCATAATATAATATGAGGAATTATTGTTGTGTGAAATATTTGCAAAATGATATTTAAGGAAGCGATAAGACTACGACTTCACAAAAATCAACATGACATTGAAACTTTTATATTAGCAGAAATTTATCACTTCTCATTCTTAAACTTAATTCTAGTCTTAATTCAGTTTTGTGGGTTTTTTGTTTTGTTTTGTTTTGTTTTGTTTTTTATCAGAACCAAAACCTAAAGAATGCAATTTTACACTGAACCTTCTTCAATTTAAACATGTTTCAATCTTTTTGGTCTAGGTAATGTCTTCCTCTTTGGGGCTTCAGCAGACTTTAACTCACTTTGGCAAAACAGAAGTTTGAGGTCATCTTTATGATGTGACAAAAAGCTTTCACTAATAAATAAACAATAACATTATTTATTGCTATATATCTGGAACAATTACATGTGTACAGTTTACAGTACACAATTTTACAGTTTATTTATTTTTAAAAAATGGTTGTTCTGTAGTGAATAGTGATTTGTGTACTACAGCCTTTCATAGCCTATGTAAATGATGGCTTTTTGTATTGGGTTATTAGCCTGTATTAAACAGGGTCCAGAAAGGGATTAATTTAATGCTGTTAAAAATATTTGCTTCATTTACTTCACAGTGTTTTGACTGTGCGTTTTATTCTTTCTCTACAGCACTAATATCAAACAGAAAAGAAACAATATAGTGTTTTCAGATACTCAAGTATACCTTAGAAACATATTTGCATGTTGTGTTAACTTTATTATTTTGGTATTTTAATGATTTCCATAAGTGAATTGCCATTAACATCACATATTAAAAATCCATTATGAATAATTGTTACCAAAGGCAAATACATTTGCTTTGCAGAGACAAGAGGAATGGAAAGAATTATATACAAAAAAAATCAACACTTTAATACAGTACAAAATAAAATATTAAGAGAGCTATCTCATAAAAAATTTAAGAGCAAAGTCAGGCTTAATACAGAATCAGATCTTTATGGTCACTTTAGCCCAGTCTTTTGGAATAGATGCATTTTCTTACAAAAGTATTTTGACATTTGGTATTTATGTAAATAAATATACAGCTCAGACACAAAAATCATAAAGGTGAACAAAACATTAAAATAACCAAAAAGACAAATTTTCTATCCTTTATTGCTTCCTTAAAGAGAGGATCAAATTATTTCTATCAGTCATCACAAAAAAAAAATTAAATTTTGGCTTCTGATACAATCATGCCACAGAATATCTGGAACTACAGTATCACTACTGCTGACTGGAATACCAGCTGATTTAGTTGGTTTCCACTGTGTGTGTTTCCTCTACTAACTTTTTAATTAATAGTCCATTTAATTTGAGAATAATCTTGGGTTTAGTAATTGGGGAACTTAATAAAAATTAACCTTATAAAAGAGAACTTCAGCTTGATATCACTCTCTAAAATCTAACCCAGATTGACAGCATATACATAAATATCATATCTCAAGGATAAGCCAAAATTTAGACTTCTGAGTGTCACGATCCACAACCTGCTCAGAAGAGGGGCAAGGGACAAGTGACTCAGGTTTGCAAATCCCAACAACAAGGACTAAGGTGATACAACTTTCAAGGTCCATATACAAACATTTATTAGATTCCCACAGTGATTAATATACGTCTTAACTAAGTCCATGATAATTGGTTAGGTACATAACAGCTTTACAAATTGTGGCGAGCAGGAAGGTACACCTTGCATTACTTCACGAATCTAATGGTTACCTAACAACTCTAAGAGAAAAGAGAAAGAGGGACAGAAAAAGAAAAAGACAGAGAAAAAGAGAGAGAGAGAGAGAAAGAGATCACTGGTCCTGGTTCCAGCATTGGTCCAGCCAAACGCGGGGGCAAGTTGGTTGTCTTGTAGGCGCGCTCATCCTGGATTCTCCTTCTAGCCCTTTTTGAAGACTGGTGTGTCCTTGGCTTTCGTCTTATCCTCAGGCACTCTCCTGTTCTCCATGACATTTCAAAGAAGATGGAGAGCAGCTTCGCAATGACATCTGCCAGCTCCCTCAGCACTTGTGGGTGTATCCCATTAGGGCCCATGGATTTGTGGGAGTCAAGTTTGCCTAAATGGTCTCTAACCCGATCCTCCTCAACCAATGGAAAGTCTTCCTTTTCCCAGACTTCTTCTCTTACCTCCAGGGTCTAAGATTCCTGGGGGCTGGCCTTATCAGTAAAGACTGAGGCAAAGAAGGCGTTCAGTAACTCCATCTTCTCTGTATCCTCCTTCACCAGGGCACCCACCTCATTCAGCAGTGGGCCCACATTTTCCCTTGTCTTCTTTTTGCTACTAATATACCAATGAAGAATCCCTTCTTGTCCTTGACATTCCTCGACAGATTTATTTCCAAGTGGGTCTTAGCCTTCCTCGTTGCATCTCTGCACACTCTGACAACGTTCCTATATATCTCCCTCGTGGCCAGTCCCTTTTTCCCCATTCTGTAAACTTCCTTCTTCCATTTGAGTTTTTCCAGAAGCTCCTTGCTCATCAGTGCAGGTCTTCTGCCTCCTTTGCTTGATTTTTCACTCATAGGGATGCTACTACTCACCAAGTAGGTCTTTTAAGAAGCTCCTGAAGTCCAGGGTTGTAATCCTAATTATTTCATTTTTGCCCTGTTAGTCCCTTCACAGTGATACAGATCCAGATCTTAAAAGTAGCATTATAAAATACCTGTTTGAATGATTAATATAGAGCATTTAGTAAAAAAGGCCAGAACAAATTTTTAACAATTTTTCCTTTTATTTCAGGTAGATCTGAAGTTTTTAACCACATCAGAACATATTTGTATCCAAGTTGAGACATTATGGTCTGGATGAGTGCAGAATTAGAATAAAAAAGGTAGTTGGATGGTTGGGCTTAATGGGCATTCGTTATCAGTATCACAGTATTACTCAATATCACAGAGTCTGTATTGGGCTGGACCACTTGCCTTCTGAGAAAAGGCTGAGGGATCAGGGATTGCTCAGCCTGGAGAAGAGATGTCTCTAGGTGGGGAACCTATTAGCATCCCCCAAGTTCCTGCAAGGAGGTCTGCAAGGAGATGGACCCAGGCTCTTCACAGCTGTGTGTGGTGAGAGGATAAGAGACAATGTGTGTTGGAAAAGGAGACATTCAGGTTGGGTGTGATGCAAAGAAAATTCCCAAGAGGACAGTGAAGTGGTGGAACAAGTTGCCAGAGAAGACTGTAAAATCTCTGTAAGAGATCTCTCTGTAAGATGTTCTAACGCTTTCTTGTAGCTATATAGCTAGAAGTATTGACAGGGAAAGAGTGAAATAAACATATATATCAACTTGGTGAAATAACAAATAGATCTTTCTGCAAATGCAGTGACAAAAGATAAGATAACTACCAACCTTCGGACAATTTTTGGCCTTGCCGTGGTCCTTGCTTACCCATTTTCCTTTAAAAAAACACACAAATTCAAATGTTTCATTTTTGTTTATTTTTTTTCCAGGTTACTAACAGTCTTTGTCTGTGTAATGATAATTCTGATCTCTCACAGCTTCCTGGAAAGGAGCCAGATTTGGGGGTTTTGTTAGCTTGTTTGTGCAGGCTTTTTTTTTTTTTTAATTAAAGCAAATTAAATTACATGCATCAAGTTTGAAATGATGTATTAATTGTATTCTAACCACAACTGACATACTGTAGCTAAGGAAACATAGAATTATCTTGTTCAATGTTTTGTAAATGGTACTGTGAATCTGCAAAAATCATTGTTTAAAATTTGCATAAATGTTCCACATTTACAAAATTACTGAGAAATTTTAGTGTAACAAAATTGTGCCATTTCCTCCTTTCACTCTAATGTACACATACTCTATTCATCACCGATTTTTCTTTCAGTATCATTATATTTAAAGCCAGGAATCGACTTCTGTATATAATTTATTTTTATAATGGCTCTGTAAATAGAGACAGTCTTTGTTTTCCCCTCAGCTAGAGGTATGTATAAATGATACCAGTGAATACTGCCTTCTATCTAACACACTTTTGTCTTTTGCATGCAACAAGCCATTAGAATTCCCACTTTCCATCTGTCATATATATTTTGAAATGTTAAGAAATGATGAAATGTCTGATTAGAATTTACTTGTTTCTTTTTAATAAGATAGGCCAAGTGCAAGTGTTTGCAATACTGTATTTCTGAGGGTTCTTAGTGCCAAACATCTCCCTTAAAGCAGTTGATGAATTTTTTTTACTCAAAGACATTTTTTATTTTATTTGGCATTTTATGTTTTGTTTCAACATGAAACTCAGCCATGCTAGAATCTTTATTAACATCCTAACCACTGCATGACAGTTTTGATTGTACTGAGATAATTGTATCAATTTCTCTCATTATGGTGTGACAATTCTGAACCTTTTTTTGTTTATGTCTATGCTTACTTAAACGTTGCACCTGGAGATGGGGAGAGACGTTTCTGTTTGTTACCTTCCTTATGGTCAAGCGCGGCCGATCTGAATAAGCTGTGCAGAAATCTTCTAATTTCTTAGTTTTGTAAACACTGAGGTATGCAAAAAAATGTGTTTGGTCAT
This sequence comes from Dromas ardeola, assembly GCA_013398915.1. Classification (NCBI taxonomy): domain Eukaryota; kingdom Metazoa; phylum Chordata; class Aves; order Charadriiformes; family Dromadidae; genus Dromas; species Dromas ardeola. The sequence continues at coordinate 47,847 of VYZM01016445.1, read as the reverse complement.
AAACAGGAAATAATTGTTCATGCTTTTGATTTTTTTTTCTGTTATGGTGGCTGGCCTTTTAAAGAACTAGTTTAGATAAGAATTGCTCTCTTCTGAATTGCCTGGGTGAGTAAAGCATGGTTATTTTTTAGCTCATTTTTTGTAAACACTTTGACAACTCATGATAGCTGTAAGCATAGGAATTTTCTGCATGAGACTGTTATCTCTCAGTTTTGTTTAGTCTTGCATGTTCTGGAGTGATACAGGGAGCTCCCTCTTTCTTCCTTGCACTCCTGCAACTGAAATAGTTGTCCTAAAATAGGCTGCACTATAGAAGAGTACAGCCTATGTTATCGGTCCTACCTGGGTTGTGCACTTCCCATGAATTGTGTCACTCAAATAACCAAGTTAGAGTGCAGGTGGATTAGTTTGTTACAGAAATAAAGTATGATGGCCATAGCAAGTCCACAGGACATTGCTGAGGACTGTAAAGGTACAGTCTTCTTCAATTATGAAGAAGTGGGATGGTGGAGAAAATTGGAAGGATAAAAGTGAGAAAACTTATGTGTTGAGGTAAAGACAGTTTAATAGGTAAAATAAAAGCTGTGCACACAAGCAAAGCAAAACAAGAAATTCATGCACAGCTTCCCACTGGCAGTCAGGTGTTCAGACATCTCCAGGAAAGCAGGGCTCCATCACACGCAACAGTTACTTGGGAAGACAAAACACCGTAACTCCGGTTCCCCCAGCTTTACATACTGAGCATGATGTCATATGGACTGGAGTATCCCTTTGGTAGGTTAGGGTAGGCTGTCCCAGCTTTGTCCCCTGCCAACTCCTTGTCCACTCCCAATCTATTTGCAGGCTGGGTGGTGCGAGAAGCAGAAAAGGCTTTGAAAAGTGTAAGCCCTGCTCAGCAATAATGAAAACATCCCTGTATTATCAACACTGTTTTCATGACAAATCCAAAACATAGGAGAAAATTAACTCTATCCCAGTCAAAACCAGCACAGACTTGTTGAACAGGGGCATATGCTACATGCTGCTGGTTGTTAAGCTTTGTTCATACGTATTACTTGGTCCCTTAAAGTTAACCAAAAACTACTATCAAAGGGTAGGAAAAGCGTAGAAATGCTGGCAATCTACATTACAGAAAATTATCAATGCACTAGACAAAGTGGTTTTCCTCAAGGAAGTTTTTTGGTAGTATAGGGTAAATGTTGTTGAGATAATTACGATTTTAAACAAAAATTGCAAAATAATGACCCTTCCTTTCTTGGAACTGCTTCTTAATGCTGCGTTCAGCACCAAATAGGCAGAAAATAAAACACCAGTTTATGGCTGCAAAAATGGCAGGGGAGAGAGAATATACAGCTGTAGTTGAGTGAGACCACTATTCTTAGCAATAACAAAACCTGAATCTTCTTCTACCTCAAGAAAAAGAAAACTAGATCGCAATCTGTATATCTTAAACGTGTGTATACATTTGAGATAGGTGAAATTTGATGTTACTCTGGTTTTCGCAAAGAAGACAGAAACATCAAAAAAGAAGTATTTTTGTTTCTTTGGTTTTGTTTGTTCATTTGTTTTCTGTAAAGTATTTTTGTTATAAAATGTCAAGTCAACAAAATTGGACCTTTTTTATGGGCTGCTATCTAGGAAAATAAAAAAAAAAAAGTTCAGATACTAACATTCACCCCAGAAATTAGTGACTCCTTGATATGGCTAAATTCGTCAGTATGTCTGCACTGTGCAAATTATATAGAAGAGCTTTTGGGGGACGGAATACCTTGCATTCTGACAATTTATATTTATGCAAAGTTATCTGGCCTGGTTACAAATATTTTTTTTGTACCTATTCCAAAGGTGTATTCTTCTTACTAAATTTGACAGTCCTTTCTTTAGCAATATGAACTAGAAGTCCTAAATCCTCAGAGATGAATTATATTCAGGTGCTAAATCTGTGGAATCATTCATCAGCTCTCTCAATTCATTCACTGCAGGTGATTGCCTATGTAAAGACCTCCCACAAAGCATGTAAAAACAATTTTATGTACTCCAAGGGGGGAATAAAATCTTACTATGTAAAAAGACAAGTTACTTGGGCCTGTTCTAAGTATGGTTTATTCTCACTCTGGGAATAGTAAAATATATATAGCTCACGTCCTGACAGAGGAAGAATATATTTTGGCCTCCTGTAACACTATCCAACACAGCAATGATATATGGAATCTAAATTACCTGATTAAGAAACGTATAATATGGAGAAGATAATTCTTACATTTACAGTCTTTACATGTGTATTGAAGACATATGATAATTAGCCTGGATTTTTTTTTTTTAATTTTTTTTTAGTTCCATTCTCCTTTTCTTGTAATGTAGCAACAGAAGATATGAGAGCTTTTCACCAAAAGCATATATGTCCAGAAAATGACTTGAAATGTTGTATTGTAGTATATTTCAAGACTTAAAATATTTATTTATTTTTAAATTACATGATTTATAAACAGGGTAAAAGTTCCAGAAAATGCAGTAACTTTGCTGTAGATAAACTATATCGAAATGATAAGTAGATTGAAGATTTTATGGATTTCTAATGTACTTAAGATTTATTAAGTGATATCTACAACAGAAATATCCTTTAAGATAAACAAAGGCTGCGATATATTTAAAAACATTGCAATCTAATATCTAACATAACTGGTATGACATTCAGTTCATTACTCTGTATAATTAAGAAGCAGGTAGGCTTACATGTTCTTATAGATGGAAAAGAAAAAATTCCACAAAGCACATTTTAATTTGAAAACTTACTGTATTTGATGTATTCAATAGATTGGAGTTTTTTTCAGATCTGTTTTCTTACTTCTCAAGTGAGATAAAATAAGCACATATATTACACAGTATCCTCTTAATTCATCACATTATACTAGTTAAATGCATTTTCATCTGAAAATCTTCTAAACGCTTTCAAATATCGTAGTTTCTTTAAAAAATTGTTTTGACTTTAAGTCAAACTGTATTATTAAAAAATACAAATATTACATTCTAAGTTCACCATAGAATGTTGATAGGGTAATAAGTGTGTAACATAACAGAAACTGACTGAAGTAGAAAATTTTAACTAGTATTTGGACATAAACATTTCCCAGTTTTTGTTATGTATGAATTTCTGAAATGTTATGGTGATTTACACATTTATTTACCTTTATTTGTTTACAGCCGGCATCTACAAAACTCATTTTTCCACTTTTGTCCGCAAAGTATCAATTCATGCATGTCTTTTGTCTTTTGAAAGATATGGTCTTTGTTCAGTTCCGCATACAAAAGCATTGACACCTTCATACACTTTTTGTAAACTTGTATTGTCTTTCATTTATTTTATCCTATTAAGAGTACTGGTGCTTTATCATTTTGGTGTGTCCTGGAGGTTTTGAGTCTGTGGCATATAATATGGATAAGAGACCCCAAAAGATATAATTTACAGAAACATGAAAGAAACACTTTGAAAATAAAACTTTTTTTGATTGAGAATTTGAGGCTTTCTGCTATTGAAACTGCAGGAAAAAAGTTAAATATTAAATGATATGAACTATGATGTATTTCAGAAATGTTCTAAAAGGTACCCTGCATTAACAGATTTACCACAACATAAGGAATGTGTGAGAAAAAGGTTGGTAAAGTTATTTGAGTATGCTCTAGGTCATTTCTGCTGCAAATTTAAATGACTGGTGCATATCTATTCTGAACTTAAAGTCTCAAGAACTTTATTCTGTTCTTTTTTTTTCCTACAGATTCATGGAACAGAATCCAACCTTGTAAATATGTAGAAAATAGTATGAATTTATATGAATTTTCAGATAATTTTGCTAAAATAAAATATTAAAAAAATAAATTCTCTTATGTGTGGCTGAGAGTCGTAAAAATATAGCTATAGAGCTATTTATCCTAAGGATGGAGAAATAGTTACATATGGTAAGTATGCATAGGCTTGATTTGTAAGAGAATGCTGAACAAACAGTCTGAAAATTAAATAGTTTTAAAACACAAAGAAAAGCTCAGCTTAATAAAATTTACTTGTCACATCTTACTTACTAAGAAAAAAAACCCTGCAAGTTTAGTAATAGCAATGTGGTCATATTGAAGTTCTAGGACACCCGCTTTGTCCTGTTTCTTGTCCATAAAAATGGTAAGACATGCAGTTGAGACATCTGTATAAAAGCATACACTAGACTTTTCCAGATACTGTATTTTCTATGAACCCTTACAGTAAAGGTTCGAACCATTGTCAATTCAGACAATTAGAAACTACATAGAAGTTCATTTATTCTATATTTAAGTCACTATCAATGATCTGTGAATCTTCCTAAACCAACCAGCAAGAAGCAGATCTTCAGGGTGTCTTACTACTTTGAATGCACCAGTCTAGAGATTAGCATTTAATCTGTTGAAATTAAAAATGGTATATATGCCAATATGTTTTCATTTATTGCTGTTATTTTAGTAGTAAACTATTAACAACAATGTGTTTCAACAATAAGGACAAAAATACAGTGATACACACAGCTGCAGTTCTGCTGACAAATGATCAATGTGGAGCCATATAACGGAGTAAAAGAAGTTATTTGAAGGTGATAATACAAACACCTAATAAATCATGTTATAAATGACAGAAAGACTTTCAGGTTAAAGTACATTCAGAAAATTGCACTAAAAATGTTTGTCCTTGGTTTTAAGCACCTGAAAATTTTAAGGCTATACAAAAAAAGCAAGAATACAGACCAATATTTGGAGCACTGTTCAGGTGTCACACTTTAGAAAATTTCAGAGAGAAAATGCTGGCAGAACACTAGTTTCAGTTTCCTCCCTGTCAGTATTCATAGCAGGCTTAGACCATCAGTCCTCAAGAAAATAAACTATGTTGTAAACAAAATTATGTATTGTTTCAACAACTAACTGCATTTGAATATTCTGACACACTGAGATTTATATTACATTAATATCCAGATTATGTCTTCCAGAATAAGGAATATTACTGGTTTGGAAAGTATAGTTAGTCCTTCATGAAATTGTTGATGCTTATCTCACAATCTCCAAATTGGATGCATTCTTTGATATAGGAATCTTCTGATATTCCAAGTGAACCGGGGCAGCTTATGGACTACGCATATGCAGTGATGTTTGAATCAAGACCTACTCCCTTATTAGATGACAATCATTTAAGATTTTCTTATCCAAGGGAAATTACCATCTGTTGAACTTTAAGAAAAGCATTCAGCTGTCGAAAAACACTTCAGACTGATCACTTCAAATATGTGTTGTTCTTGGGAGAAGAGAAAAATGACAAGGACACTTATATGTTTTTTTTAAGTAGCAGTCCAAGAGAATTTAGTCTTCATGAACATAAGGAATGATGATCATTAAGTAGCCAGATGTTTCATAAATTTCCTTCAATGCAAGCTAAATAAAGTTCAGTAATAATTTCCATGGCAATTTATTAATCTGTTTTATGTCAGTGAGGTTTCAGAATGTGTATAAATGTTGACATTTGATCTGACAATGAGCTGATAAAAAGGAATTACAAACAAAAAAAAAAAAAAAAAAAAAAAAATAAANAAAAAAAAAAAAAATCTTCAGTTAAAAAGTTTTTCAGAATCAAAACATGGAAGTAGGAACAATAGGAAAGATGCATTACTATCTCTGTGTAATGGTTTTTGTATCCATACAGGTGGTTAATCCCGACCTGTGCTGTCATCGACAAGGTAGAAACAAAAGGAATTTCAAGATTTTACAAATCATAAAAAGAATTTAATCATAGAATCATAGGATCATAGAATGGTTTGGGTTAGAAGGGACCCTAAAAGTCATGTAGTTCCATCCCCCCTGCCCTGGGCAGGGACACCTCCCACTAGGCCAGGCTGCTCAAAGCCTCATCCAGCCTGGTCTTGAACACTTCCAGGGAAGGGGCATCCACAGCTTCTCTGGACAACCTGTTCCAGTGCCTCACCACCTTCACAGTAAAGAATTTCTTCCTAATATCTAATCTAATCTCCCCTCTTTCAGTTTAAAACCATTACCCCTATTGCTACACTCCCTGATAAAGAGTCCCTCCCCATCTGAAGATCACCCACTCTAACTGTGGCACCACTAACAAGATAGCAATATGAAAAGACCACAACACTACAGAAAATGTAAGAGGCTTTCCAGTTGCTAGTGACTGATTAACTGACGACTGAGGGAGAAATTATCAGAGCAATGATACTTCAGATAGCACATAAGGACATAAAATCAACAGAACAAGGACCAATAGGAAGGGATAAACAGGGGCGTGCTATTTCTTTGGGAATAGGTGTGGAGTTGTTAAGTTGAAGAACCTGGGAGGTTAAAAAGGAGGAAAAAGACAGTATCAAGTGAAGCAAATGATATGAGCAGTACTGCTCAGGGCCCTTCTCAAGCAGTCTTGCACACGACCACTGCTATTTGGAGCAGAACATTAAATCTGTTGTTGATCCAACAATACATACATCTTACCTTTTCTTTACAGTCAGGGGGACCTCGAATGCTAAAATTAGTGAGGAAATACCTAAAGGAACAGTCTGGGCATCCTGACATTTCAACTGTCTATGGAACCAGCATGGCTCTAGAGGACAATATCTATGTCAACCTGCCAATGTTCATAGTGGCTTTATGGTAGTTAAGAAAAAATAACGGCAATCATTTTAAGTTATGAATGAAGGCAAAATTCAGAACCGCAAAATTAATCCGTTTCACCACCTTGGCATCTATAGAGGCAAAGTAACTGTCCAAATATCTAGTCTATACTCATCCAAATACCAACCATCACCAAATCCCATGCCTGACTTGAGTCTGTGAAATAGTGTACAGTAGAAATAGAACCGAGCTCCTGTAAATGCTGACCACGTTTTCAATGGATGCGCCTGTGAATATGAGCTAGTAGTTTTAATATGTGCTTCTCCATCTGAATTGAAAAAATGATAATACGTCTGATAGTATTACTAAGTTCTTGTCTTACAGACAGGTCAATCAGTATAGAAAAACATGATCCCACATCTTAGAACACAGTCAGGTCATTATTTAAATAAAGTGAAACAAAAGCTGTTCTGCATGAACACGGGGAAGGTTACAAAACAAAATGAAAATGTAGCTGGAGGGATGCTGCTTTTAATCAGGTAAGGAAGATTGGATGTTAGAACAAGGGGAGATGAACATAGGAGAAAATTATGACAGCTGACAAATTAATACAACTCAAAAGCTGCTCTCTAAACTAATCTTTTATTTTTCTTCTCCCTTGGTTTTTAATGCAGCAGAGAAAAAAAAAACAAAACAAAAAAAAACCCCAACACCAAAAACGAAAACCAAAAACCCCATGAATTAAACCATATTAAATGAATGTGAGGAAGCCAGAGGTGCTCAGGCTCTTTAGATCATATTCAACTCTAACCATAACCATCATAACAAAAGTAACAAGTCTTGATTGTTCTTCTCTTTCTCTTTTTTTTTTTGTAAATATATATGATTATTTTCATAGCAACTGAAGATTAAATATTCACATCACCTGTACTGAAAACAAGGTTTTCTCATTCCAGTGAATGCTATTCTTTGCCTTGACAGAGCAAAATTTTCTATAAACCAGAATGGTTACAACTTAAGATTTCTCCTAAGCATTGTTTCTGTGTCTCACCCATCTATTACACCATGGTTCTGTGGTGGACTGGAAAACTGCAATTTACTTGCTTGACTTTTTCATTTTAAATTAGTCTACCCTCCATCACCTCACTCAAGCACAAATGAGAACAGTGCTGCCAGAAAAGACATCCTAGCTATGACTGCATGATTTATTTTTTAACTGAAACAACTGAGAATAAGGAGAAAATCGAAATAGTTTACATGAAGTGTCTCAAATAAACATTTAATTTAGAAGATGACTGAAAGAAGTGTATACAGAGCCTTGAAACTAGCACTGAGAAAATTCACATGAAAGGCACTTGAGAAACCCATTCATAGAACAAATAATACAAATCCTGAAATCCTGCAAATAACTAACAGCCTACACCTAGGGTGTCATGCAATTGGGTCATAATTAGAGTAATTATTTTTTTTTCCAAACTGGAGACCCCTTGAACTGTCATTGTTGGATGGTATTGGAGTCAGCTTTTAATATAAAAATATGAGAGAATATGAAAGAAAAAAATCGTATTTGAACAGCTTATTTCTACAGTGCCACAGAGTTCATATTTTACAGTGCAATTATCTGTTTTATATTAGCATCACAGAACTCTAGTCTTGCATCAGGACTCCATTAGTATCGGTTGTACATTAGTTGACATAGAAACAAAGTTGTCTGCCAAAGGTTAAATAACATGGAGTTTACAAGAAAAAAATAATTAATTTTGTGAGAAAAGCTTATGCATATGTTTCCTAAGATGTTCATGAAAACCAAAGGATAAATATTGGAGGGTATACACTTTTCATGGTCTGTAGCCCTCATCTCTTGACACGGTAAATCTGGCTTTATGAATGCTAGTATTGAACTTCTCACATAGATAGATTTAATTCTGTCTGGGATTTGGCTTTCCTAATCTGATCCCTGGCTGCTTGGACAATTTCGCTGTATCCCTCCCAGGCTACCTGTCCTTGCTTCCACTCTCTGTAGGCTTCCTTTTTCTGTTTGAGATTGTTCAGGAGCTCCTTGCTCATCCATGCAGGCCTTTTGGGGGTTTTGCCTGATTTCCTCTTTTTTGGGATGCATTGCACCTGAGCTTGGTGGAGGTGATCCTTGAATATTAACCAGCTTTCCTGGGCTCCTCTTCCATCCAGAGCTCTATCCCACAGTATTCTGCCTAGCAGACCCCTGAAGAGGCTAAATTCTGCTCTCCTGAAGTCCATGTAATGAGCTTACTGTGCACCCTCCTCACCGCCCCAAGGATCTTGAACTCCACCATCTCATAGTCCCTGCAGCCAAGACTGCCCTTGAGCTTAACGTGCCTCACTNTGCCCTTGAGCTTCACGTTCCTCACTAGCCCCTCCTTGTTGGTGAGATCAAGGTCCAGTATGGCACCTCTCCTCATTGTCTTCTCTATCACTTGGAGAAGGAATTTATCACTGACACATTCAAGGAAGCTCCTGAATTGCTTATGCCCTGCTGTGCTGTCCCTTCGACAGATATTGGGGTGGTTGAAGTCCCCCATGAGGACCAGGGCTTGTGAACGTGAGGCTGCTCCTATCTGTCTACAGAGGGCCTCATCCACTCGGTCTTCCTGGTCAGGTGGCTGGTAGCAGCCCTCTACTGTAACATCACCTGTCCCTGCCCTCCCTTTAATCCTGACCCATAAGCTCTCAGTCAGCTCCTCATCCATGCCCAGGCATAGGTCCATGCACTCCAGCTGGTCCTTGACATGGAGGGTGACATCCGCTCCTTGTCTCCCCTGCTTGTTGTTGCCGAAGAGCTTGTATCCTTCCATTCCAACACTCCAGTCATAGGAGCCATCCCACCATGTCTCCGTGATACCAATAAGAACATAACCCTGCAGGTGTGTGCACATCTCTCAACTCCTCGTGTTTATTCCCCATTCTGCATGTGTTTGCATAGAGGCATTTAAGTTGGGCCCCCGGTGAAGCTAATTTACTGGCTGGAGTGGCTGGTATTCCTTCGTGCTGCTCTCCAGGCACTCTCCTGTTGATCTGTGACCCTTCTCCAGGCTCTGGGCATCTATTACTGGCATTGGCATCTGGTAGGAGCGGGATGGACTGAGGTTCCCATCCCCCAGCAATTCTAGTTTAAAACCCTTTTTACAAGCTTTGGCAAGCCTCTGACCAAAGATGCTCTTGCCCTTCTCTGACAAGTGGACCCCATCAAGTCCCAGTAGACCAGGTTTCTCAAAGCGAGTCCCATGGTCTAAGTAGCCAATCCCCTGGCTGTGGCACCAGTCCTGTAGCCATTTGTTGGTTTGCCAGATTCGTTTGGCTCTATCAACCCCCTTCCCTTTGATGGGAGGACTGATGAAAAAGCTACTAACACCCCATATTCTCTGAGCACTGCTCCCAGGGCTCTATAATCCTTCTTTATAGACCTCAGGCTTCTCCTGGCTGTATCATTGGTGCCCACGTTAAACAACATCAGCGCATAATAGTCAGGGGACTGCACAAGGCTTGGTAGTCTCTCTGTGACATCCCTGTTATGAGCCCCCAGTAAGCAGCACACCTCCCTAGATAGTGCATCAGGTCAGCAAATGGGTGCCTCTGTACCTCTCACACTCTCTCAGAGAAGAGTTGCCTACTACTGTCACCTGTCATCTTTTCTTGGTTGCTCTGGTTGTTATATGGAGAGCAGATCGGATTACCATAATGTGCTTTTTTAATATTTTCTAAATGTTTATTATGATGGATTTTATGCCTCCTTCTTTAAAAATGTAACTTCATGTTTCAACAGCATTACCCTTTTGACTAAGCAGACGGTCATAATCTTTACATAATCCAGTCACATACTGCTGGAACGCAATGAGGTTTTTAGTGAACTCAGAAGGTAGATGTTGGCAAAGCAAAGTTCTGTCCCAAAGGCAAAAAAAATATGAAAACTCATCATTCTAATTCAGCTCTACCGTCACTCGCCTTCTTTCTCTGGAACATTTCCTGCTTATGGTATTTCTTGATCTTTCAGTTTAATGATTTCCCATGTAACTAAGCTTCATCTCTTGTTCCACAAATTCCACAACTTAGAGTCATAGAATTGCAGAATCGTTCAGATTGGAAAGTACCATCTAGTTCACCCTCCTACTCAAAATATGGCCACCACTGAATTCAGACAAGATTTGTATTCTGTCTCATATAAGCATGCTATTTTGGATCCACCTAATGATTTCTGAATCATTAGCACATGAAAGCTGCTGTTTTGACTGTTTCTGTCTTCACAGTAATGTTTCTATCTCTTTACATTTCCTCTCATCCTCACAATTATTAGATTTTTTTTTTCATACAGTACCACCATGAGTATAAAATTTACACCATAACTTTTCCTTATGCCTTTTGATAGTTGGATGTCTCAACTCCAAACCATCTGCCATGTTATGATTATTAGTAAAATTCAAGAAGACTCATAAAACTAACAAAATCACAATGGAATTCTCTGAGCTACAATACACCACAGAGTTTTGCAAGTAGGCGAGAGAAACAGTAGTTTCAGTAGAATCAGTTGGGGGCATTCTTTGATGACTGTAGCCTGTTAGGGAGGGATGGGATCCACCTGTCTAGAAAAGGCAAGGGAATCTTTGGCAGCAGGCTGGCCAACTTGGAGAGGTGGGCTTTAAACTGAAGGATTTGGGGGGTGGAGGGGGCGAGAGGGCCATCCAAAGTGGCAACGCTAACGCCATTGCAACCAACTGGGAAATAAACAAGGCCAACCAGAGCAGTGACAAATGTTCCTTAGCTACCTCCCAAGCTGAGAACTAGAAGGCCAACCACCTCAAGTGTATGTATACCAATGCACGCAGCCTGGGGAACAAACAGGAGGAACTGGAGCTCTCACCCAGTCAGAAAGTTATGCTATCACAGGAATAACCGAAACGTGTTGTGGCAACTTGTATGACTGGAGGATCGCAATGGATGGCTATAGGCTGTTTCATAAAGACGGACAGGGAAGAAGGGTAGGAGGAGTTGCGCTCCGCGTTAAGGAGAAACTTGAATGTATATAAGTCAACTATGACGATTGTGGAAGCCCCATCAAATGCCTCCGGGTCAAGATGAGAGGGGTCGTCTCCAAGGGGGATCTTAGAGTAGTCATCTGCTACTGACCTCCAAACCAAGATGATAAGGCCAATGAAAAAATATTTGGGTCACTTAAGCAAGCTTCGGGTGAACAGAATCTGGTTCTTATGTCATCTACCCAGACATTTGTTGGAAGAATGATACAGCAGTTCACATGTCATCCATCAAGTTCCTGGAAAGCATAGAGGACTGCTTCCTCATGCAAATGTTACATGAGCCAACCAGGTATAAGGCACTGCTGGACTTGCTGCTCACAAACCAAGTAAACCTGCTTTGTAATATCTTAATTAGTGATAACCCTGGCTGCAGTGATAGCAATATTGTGGAGTTTGGGATCCTGCTGAGCATGATAAAGGTTAGTACTAAGAAAAAAAAAATAGTTTTTAGAAGAGCAAACTTCAGATGGCTCGGAGTTCAATTGTGAGGGATCCCATGGGAAGCTTCCATGGAGGATAAAGGAGCTAGTGACTGCTATGAGTTTTTCAAGAATGCTCTCCTGGAATCATATAATCACAGAATCAGTAGGGGTTGGAAGGAACCTTTAGAGATCATATAGTCCAATCCCCTTGCTAAAACAATGTCTCCAGAGAGGGACGCTCCACAACCTCTCTGGGCAGCCTGTTCCAGTGCTCTGTCACCGTCAAAGTAAAGAAGTTTTTCCTCATGTTGAGATGGAATTTCCTGTGTTCCAGTTTGTGCCGGTTGCCCCTTTTCCTGTTGCCAGGCACCACTGATAAGAGCCTGACCCCATCCTCCTGGGGACTATCATTATGGAACTAATCCTCCTGGGGGCTATCACAAGTCAAATGAAGCACATGATTGGGAAAAGCCAGCATGGATTCACCAAGGGCAAATCGTGCTTGACAAACCTGATCACCTTCTACAATAAAGTAACCTGATCAGTTCATGTGGGGCAAGGGGTGGACATTGTCTACCTGGATTTCTCCAAGGCTCTCAACACAGTTCCCCACAGCCTCCTCCTAGAGAAACTGATGCATTATGGTCTAGACAAGTGGTCTCTGTGGTGGGTGGGGAACTGGCTGACAGGCCACACCCTGGCAGTGGTAAATAGCTCCTTTTCAAACTGGGAACTTGTCACAAGTGGGCTTCCCCAGGGATCGATATTGGGCCCAACGCTGTTTAACATCTTTGTAAGAGATCTGGATGATGGGATCAAGTGTACTCTGATGAATTTTGCTGATGACACCAAACTGAGTGGGGAAGTCAACACTTTGGAAGGGTGCGCCACCCTGCAGGAAGACCTGGATAGGTTGGAAGAGTGGGCTAACAAGAACCTTATGAAGTACAGCAAGGACAAGTGTAAAATCTTGCACCTGGGGAAATATAATCCAGGAGTGTAGCACAGACTGGGATATACCTAGCTGGAGAGCAGCTCTGTGGAAAGGCACTTGGGGGTCCTGGTGGACAGCAAGCTCGATATGAGTGAACAGTGTGCTGCAGTGGCAAAGCAAGCTGCCAGGATGATGGGTTGCACCAACAAGGCCAGTGCCAGCAGAGATAAAGAAGTCCACTCTACTCAGTGTTTGTCAGGCCCCACCTGGAATACTGTGTTCAGTTTTGGTTCCTGCTACACTAAAAAGTTGTGGAGAGGCTGGAGAGGGTCCAGAGGAGGGCCACAAAGATGATCAAAGGACTGGGAATCTTACCATATGAGGAAAGGCTGAGACAAGTGGCTTTACTCAGCCTTGAGAAAAGAAGGCTTAGGGGAGACCTTGTCACCACGTGTCCTGTGTTGAGCGACACAGGACTAATTTATCTTCTGATGCTGAGGAAAACCGCACTTTTAGAAGACTCTAGTGTCTGAATTCAGGAAAATATTTACTTTATAGCCAGCTAGGCTATGTGGGATTCAAAGTCTCAGTGTTTTCAAGCCTTGCCAGGTGCAGGGATGAGGAGGAGCAAGGCCTGGGCATTTGATCCACGCTGGCCAACAGGATTATTTCATACCATGAACATCACATTCAATATAAGTTAGAAAGTTGGCTGCGTAGTTTCTCTCTCCCTTGATGGCAGTGGTCCAGAGAACTTCTTGCCCCAGTGCTGGACCCCTGAGGGCTTCCCATCCTCCTGAAGCCGTTGCACTCACAGTGTCCAACATTTGCTATCCACTGCTCGGATTGCACAGCTTCCTACTAATATAATTGGCTGAGTATAATTCTTGTATAACTTATATTAGTATTGGGGTTAATACTGGTTCTTTAGTATTATTTTTAATTATTTAGCCTTATCCTATTAAATCTATTTATATTTCAGCCCTTGTGTTTTCTTATTTTTCCTCGATTCCCCTTTCTGGGTGGGGAGGGGGTCATCGGGTGATAGAATACTTGTCTAAAAGACAATAAATTGTTATGAGTTTTCTCAAATCGTAACACCACGTTCCAGTATTTAAAGGGTGGCTACAAAGAAGATGGAGTATCCTGTTTTACAAGGAGTCACATGGAAAAGATGAGGGGTAATGGGTTCAAGTTACTTCTGGGGAGGTTCCTATCTGACACAAGAGGTAAATTTTTCACAATGAGAAAAATCGGCTATTGGAATAATCTCCCCAGGGAAGTAGTGGATTCCCCAACACTGGAGACTTTTAAGATTCAGCTGGATGGGGTGCTGAGACACCTTGTCTGGACATTGCTTTTGCCATGAAAGTTTGGACTAGATGAGGATGTCCTTGCCCTGAGGAGAAGGACTTGGGGGTGCTGGTGGATGAGAAGCTCAACATGAGCTGGCAACAACAGCTCAAACATGAGTTTGTTGAGTCAAACTTAACAAACATGAGTTGTTCAGCCTGCAGAAGAGAAGGCTCCGGGGAGACCTTATAGCAGCCTTCCAGTACCTGAATGGGGCCTACAGGAAAGATGTGGAGGGGCCGTTTATCAAGGAGTGTAATGATAGGATGAGGGGTAATGGTTTCAATCTGGAAGAGGGTAGATATAGATTAGGTATTAGGGAGAAAGTCTTTACTGTGAGGGGGTGGTGAGGCACTGGAACAGGTTGCCCAGGGAAGTTGTGGATGCCCCTTCCCTGGAAGTGTTCAAGACCAGTCTGGATGAGGCTTTGAGCAGCCTGGTCTAGTGGGAGGTGTCCCTGCCCATGGCAGGGGGGTTGGAACTAGGTGATCTTTAAGGTCCCTTCCAACCAGAACTGTTCTATGATTCTATGATCCTTGAGGTCCCTTCCAAACTGGTATTCTATAATTCTATAATAAATTGCTCTCACTATGTCATTATTCAATTTTAGGCTGTTTTGGAGTATTTGTTCTCCTTTATCAATAGGAGATCTACACAGCACAGTCATATTACCATACTGACCATAAAATATATGAACCCAAATTCAAGAATGCCTCAAAATTTTGAAGTTAAATTGCTTGCAGAAGCCACTTTGGTCTTCCTTTTAGGAAAATAGAGTTTTTATGAGTTTATATTGCTATGTCTATACTGGTTCCACTGTTTTCAGAGCTAGTCTTTTTCATACATGCTTCCTACTCATACTACTCACTCCTCAAATTTACTGCTGTGGAACGTCTCTGAGGATGGTTGCTACCCCTCTTAAGATGCAGATTTGGGACACAGTGCTTTCTTGCAACAAATTATAGTATTGGACCTTTTAGCATTGTCTCAGCAGCTAGTACCTAAAACAAAAACGTATCTCAGTGCTGTGTAGACTCTAGTCTTGTATCAGACCCAGACCTGCTGCAGAACACATCTATGCCATCCTGAGTCACATTTATGAAGATATCTTTTATGAACTGAACTGGAACAAGGCAAATATATCAAAGTTGTCTTGCCAAGGAAAGTCACTGTTCCTTACAGTCCACACGTATTAGTATCCCAGCCTACCACAATATCTCTGAATGCACGTTTCAACATGAGCAGCAAAGGGACCTGCAAGTTATCTAGATTCTGATGAAATCTAGAACTAGGAGGACATCCTGCTCATACACCAAGGAGGTTTACCAGCTCTTTCGTCTGTCATGGATATAATTCCAGAGTACTACAGGGTTTCAATGGCAAACACTTTCAGATTTGTAAAATGCAAGTTCATCTCTTCCATAACAGAGACTTCAGGAAGAACGGTTAGATTCTTGTGAGAGAAGGAAACTGGAACCTCTTCTAGATCCTCATTTTGAAAAAATCCACAAGTCCCTCTGAGGTTAGGAGTACTGCCTTCCAAAATATCTCATCACAGAGACTTTGACTATTACTATACTATGTACATATTCTCATTTGTCCCCACTCCAGCAACATTAAGAAACAAAAAAGAAACCCAAAACAAAACAGAAACTGCAAACAGACATGGACCTAGAACAAATTCTTGACTGAGAATCAAAAATGCATTTGGTGAATTTCAGCTAAATGGAACATGCATTCAAAATAGCTGATTAGCATTCCTGGCAGACCCAGAGATGCCCCTTCAGAGGTTGTTTTTTTCTTGTAAAAATTCAGTTGCTCCTCAAGCACTTCATTCATTGGTCTCTCCTGGATTTAAATGAAGAAATTAATTAACCAATTTGGAGTGACACTTACTAGTATACTGACTGCTTGCAATTGGTCAACAGTAACACTGATTTTCCTTGATCCACCTCTTTCTGCTGAGGTTGGAGCCCCAGGACTGCATAAACGTAGCCACAATCAGGAACTATGCTTCATCACTGAACTGAAAAAATCTTCAGTCACAATTGATTGCCACTGCCTTATGTCTAGGGCAGTAGATCTGACCCATATCCTTGTTTCTTTTCTTCACTTAAAGAACAACCAAGAAGCAATAGAATCTCTGATCACCAATATCATCCCATGCAGTGAAGAATAATTAGAGATGGGGTCTTCAGTTTTATGAAAAAAAAAAAAAAAGGTTATTTCTCTATACAGTAATAAAACATGAGAGAGAAAAATAATCACGTCTTCTTTCTTATGAAGTCTCAACTCCTGTAGTCGAAGTTAGGCAGCCAAGGACAAGTACATCTCAGAGGATGTCAAGAGAAAAATAGCATGAACAAATAGGCTGTAATAAAAGAGAATAAAGCAAAGTGATTATGTGCTTTCCCACAGAGAAGAGAGCATTCCTTAGCAACCATGGACTGTCAGCTAGCAACAGCATGGGTGGACTGTAAGATTCAGTGGAAAACTGTAAACCAGGTAGAAAACTCACTGGACTGCATGGGCTCAAAGGGTAGTGGTCAATGTTTTGAAGTGTAGCAGATGGTCAGTCACTTGCCGTACCCCCAAGACAAATGGAATAAACCCATGCAATAGTACAGGCTACATTTCAGCTGCATGTAAAGCAGTTTTGCAGAAAATAATAAGGAGGTCCTCATGATCAACCAGTAGAACACGAGTCTGCATGTGCCCATGCCAACTGCATACTGGGCTTTATTATCAAGAACACAGACACCAGACTGTGGAAAGTGGTTATTCCCCTCTAAGTAGCACTTGTGAGACCACATGTGAATTACTGTGTCCCGTTTGGGGCTAGCCATTACAAGAAAGATACCAGCAAACTGGAGCAAGTTCAATGGAAAGCAACTGAGATCATTAGGGAGCTGCAGCTCATCATCTGTAAAAAGAAGCTAATGGGAGGTATACAGCAAAAGAACAAAAGCCAACAGACACAAGTTCTAGTAAGGGACTTTTCAGTCAGATATTAATATTTTTTTAATATTTTCTTTTTTTTTTTTAAATCAAGAAAGGTATCCAAATATTGGGAAAAGTTGCCCAAAGAGACTGTGGAATCTCCATTCAAACCCAGGTGGGCAGGATAGTGAGCAACTCGATCTAATTCTGAAACTAGAATTAACTTCAAACTAGAACTAACTTCAAAGGCCCTGGGGAGTTAGACACCTCCAAATATCCCTTTCAATGTAAACTTCAAATCTGTCATCCCCTCAGCATCTCTGGTATGTTCAACATTCCTTGATTCCCTTGGAATGCCTGACCTCTGCAACCTACCTTCTGCATATCCTGCAGCCTATGGAGAACACCCACTGGTACAGTGGCAGGTTGCAGGTGACTGTACAGACAAAGTAGGACACACAATAGAAACTTATACAGGTAGAATGTTCTTTCAGGTAAATGACCCACGTGATCATCTAGCCTCCTTTTCAAAGCTTATCAGAACCTTAAATAGGGAGGGGTTTTGGTTGTAAGTTTTGTTTTCAAGATGCATTTTATAGTGAAACTTTGTGCTTTTAATTTTTCCAGCAAAAAAGTTGCAGTCATTATTCCTGAAGTTCTCAAACTAGGAATAGCCAAAATCTGTGCAACTGTGGCCTGCTCTGTAAAAATACAGGTCTAGGTTGCTTTGTCTGGTAGAAGTTTGGCTACAGAATTAAACTTTCAGAAACATAAGGGATTTCCATCTATTTAGAGAAGCTAAAAGGGCAAATAGCACTGGCCAGGGAGAGATGCAGAAATAATTATTGCTTGCACTTGACAAAAGCATAGTTTCACATTACTACTTGAAAACATAGACAATTTTGCCTAAAACAGTAATTCAGAGCATTCATCAGGATTAGGCCCTTCTTGTTCTCGTTAATAAGACTGGTTGTGTTTGTCTTCATCGTTCCATCTTTCTGCTGACTCCTCTCTACTCATAGTTAAGTATATGATGCAACAGGAAAAAAAGAAAATAAAAAGAAAATAAAAAGAAACAAGAGATCAAGATCAAGTTTTACATTAAAATTCTTCAAACACCCAGATGCACATTATGCACCATACAGGAGCTTTTAGACAATTATTAAGAGAGGTCCTGTTGGTTGTAGGTGAAAGGTGTCATGATTCAGAACGAGTGACTTGGAGCATGATAGGTTTTGCTAGTGACAATAGGGGTGGTGGAGGGCAACAGCTAAGTACACACATACTTCCAATTGTGTCAACAAACTTTGAGTTCTATGTGTGAAGTATACCACTTGACTTCATATGTATTCATTATCAGATCTTAAGTAACACAGATTGATAATGGTGGTGGGAACAAAGGACTGCCAGATCTTGATGTAACCTGTAACTTTAAGATTTTCTTTTCCAAACTTCCAAATCCAAAATAGATTTGATTTTTTTTTATGTTCAACTTGTAACAGGTTATAACAGCTGCAAACAGGTGCAAGAAAGGCTTTGCATTGAGTTCCTTAACTCACTATTGTTTTATTTAAAGTTAAAGCTCAAAGAAGACTTCAGGGGGAAAAAAAAAAGAAAGAAAAAAAAAGGAGAATTAAAAAAAAAAACAAAAAACAAAACCAAAGGAAAGTCTTCCCTAAAAAAAAGCTTTCCAAGAGTTAAGCTCTAACAACAGGTGTATAATTTAGAGAGTCTCTGGGAATGCATCAGAATTCATAAATTCAGGGTTTCCATGTGTGTCATTGTTATCCTAATGTAAACATTTAGCACTCCACTTTGGTTGATGAAAGCAGATTAAAAAGATGAATTATTTCTCTCTCATTTCTTTTTTTCCCCTGATAACTTTTGGTCCATGAAAAAGATGTTCAACCTCTATCAGATTATCAAACAGACTTCTCTCAGGTGATTGTGCTCCCAATTAAGAGTAATCTGAAAACATTTTTTTCTCCGAAGTGTAGCTTAGCAGATACAATTTTTGCTATTACAAGACCACAATCTATGATAATTGTCTCGTGGTCAAGTGTCTACTTCCTGCCCTTTTGTAGCTGCAGCTGTATCACTGCTGCCTGTGGTAACAGCCTGGCAGACCAAGGACCTCCCTGCTGGACAAAAAATAACCCTTTGATTCATGGGCCAGGGTGGACGCTACCATGAAGGCAACTGGTGGGAGAGAGAAATACACAAATAGCCTCAAGACTTAAGAGGACAGAAAACCCAGCTCTAACAACAAAATCCTCCTAGCAACGAATTCAGTAACCTTGACAACTCACTGTAGCCCCTGTCTATTCTTCTTTAGGTAACAATGCCAAATCTTCAGCATTAGTTTGCTTTGTTTTTTTTTTTTTAAATAAAAAAATGTTAAGTAAGTATCTAAGACTACAAAAAGCATTATAAGCAATCTGCCCCTATTGACTGCGTCCTTGCAGGGACCTCCTACTTCTTGGCTTAATTTCAGCCAAGACAATGCTTTTCTGGGTTGCAGCAGGCATTGTCTTCTTTTCTTTGTAGGAAGGCTCTTTCCATAACCTCTGAGGCTTGACTGATCTCTGTTTCTCACAGAAGTCTTTCTGTCACCACATGCTCTGCGAGCTCCAGTTCTTTGCTTTAACTCTTCTTCCTTTCCTTCATTCAGCTTCTCAATACAGACGCTGGAACAGTAGTCAACCTGGCTCTTTCAACTGTCATCGTAAAGGAACAAAATATGCAAACAAATCAGACAGTGCCAATTAGACCAGTATAGCACATTTGTACATCTGAGGTCAGGTTCCATACTGGCGATACAGCTGCGTTTGTTCCTCTCTGAGGAGGTTTTTTTCTGGCAATGGCATAGTGTAATGCTCTCTTTCTCCACTCTGCTTGTCAAAAATGCCTTCCTTGAAATTAAACACCATGATTAAACTCTAACTCAATTTCTAGCAGTCCTTGGAGAGAATGGGAAAAGTTCATGTAAAAGAAAGAATATAAAAACCAGTAACTGATGTGATGTGTGTCTACAGTCTCAATGCATCACTGAGAATAGACCTAAGAGGTGGATTTGGCAAGCTCTTAAATATTTTCTTCAACAGCTTCTTTTGTACAATGCACTGTTTTACCTGCTGCTTCAGACTTTCTGGAAAAAAAAAAAAAAAAGGCAGAAATAAATGAAAAAATATCTTAAAATATTGACTAACATTGTTTGCCCAGCCAGAACTAGCCCAGAGGAGTACATTTTTAACTTACTGACTTTCTCCCACATGCTTTGTCATTCTTCATTGATCAGTACATTGAGGCTACATCTATATTTATCTACTTGAGTATACTGGACCCCCATTATCCTTACTGGGCACCTTTTGAAGACAATTCCAGTTTGTGACTATATCCAGATTTCTTTCCATAGAAATGAAGACTTACAGGGTGTAGGTGAGTTCAGGTTTTCCAGAGTCACATACATAGAAGAAATGTGGATGATATGTGAACCCAAGCACTGAACTGGAATTTAGAAAGTCTCCAGCATATCTCCAGTATTTTGCACAAAGAGACTAAATGAAAATCACACGCATAATTACAATTTTGAGCAGTATCTTATTGTGAAAGAGAGAGGTAATATTGATACTAGATGTTGTACTCTAGGTCGTGTAATAAGCAGGCATTCTTAACCATAACTTGCAAAGAAAATTCTGTAGATAATAACAGTATTCTGTTGTCACTATTTAACCATTATAGGTCAGTCAGTTAATTCTACTAGCCCAGACTACGTATGTTTAATGATATCGTCATGGTTTAACCCCAGCCAGCAACAAGGGCCATACAGCTGCTCGCTCATTTCTCCTCCCAGTGGGATGAGGGAGAGAATGTGAAAGGTAAAAGTGAGAAAACTCATGGATTGAGATAAAGGCAGTTTAATAGGTAAAGCAAAAGCCACACACACAAACAAAGCAGAACAAGGAATTTATTCACTGCTTCCCATTGGCAGGTGAGTATTCAGGGATCTCCAGGAAAGCAGGGCTCCATCATGTGTAACGGTTACCTGGGAAGACAAAGCTGTAACTCTGAATGTCCTCCCCCTTCCTTCTTCTTTCCCCAGCTTTGCAGGCTGAGCATGACATCATATGGTATGGAATAACCATTTAGTCAGTTGGGGTCAGCTGTCCCAGCTGTGTCCGCTCCCAGCTTCTTGGTTGAACCCCCAGCCTTCTTGTTAGCAGGCCAGTATGAGAAGTTGAAAAGTCCTTGATTGGTTAACAACAACTAAAATATTAGTGTGTTATCAACATTACTGTCATCCTAAATCCCAAACATAGCACTATAACAGCTGCTAGTAAGAAAATTAACTCTACCCCATCCAAAACCAAGACAGTTATATAAAAAGTTATATTGCACAATAGTGGACTTAATGGTAGTAAAGACTTGTCTTTCACTTTTCACTTCTTGCAAATCAATTACATGCATAAGCATAACACAACAAATTTACAAAACAAAATTAAGGGCTGGGCTTCAGGTTTGGTTGGAAATACACATTATTAATCCTTATAATCTTATAGTAAGTCAGTTTCTTTAGTCCTTTAATAATTTTTGCAATATTCTAGATACAGCCTTACCAGAATCATCTGACTGTCTTATTATTTTTCCTCTGGAGGTATTATCCTACCTTCCTCAAGGTTTAATCTAATTTTGTTGTTTCTACCCATATTTATGATCTCTCTAAGCCCCTTTAGATTTTTCTCAATGAGCTTGGAAGAATCAACAAATATAACACTATGTGATTTTATTTCCAGTACTGCCTGATTAACAAGTTTACAAAAACAAAATCTAATAAAGGTGGTGTTATAGAACATCAGTGGACACACTTTCATACCTATTTTATACAGTGCAATTTACCCTTTGTACATTTCAGACAATTTCAATACATATGTTAATAACTCAGGGAAAATTAATTTTGTAAGTCTGATTTTGTGATGTATAGTATCAAAAATGTTACCAAATTCCAAATTATTTTTTTTTTCTCAACTGGCCTGAGGAAGTAGTAAATCTTTAACAAGTGCACCAAAATAAACATCAAGCTCATGTATCTTAGCTACTTAATTTGAAGTATGATCAGAATTTTTTTTAATGTTACTGGTATTTACTCATAGGCTGTGTTTTTCATTGAGTTTTTATTAAAATAGTTTCTCTGACTCTCCATAGACATATGTATGTTAAGAAACGCATATAGAGAAATGTATTAACACTAGTCTTCATTAAGTTCATTTTGTTTCCTCTTGTCAGAAAATTGGCAAGTTACTGTATTTGCCATGAAGTACTGAAACAGCAAAAGACATTTGGCAATGCTAGACTTCTATTAAGATTCTGTGCCTTAATAAAGGATACTTTCTGAAGTTAAAATTTTGATCAATGTTTCCATGCCATAATTGGTATAATTAAAGTAATAAATAAGAGCAGAAATAGGAAGTTATATGAACAGCCACAGCCAGACTTCTGTTCACATTTTTATAAGAACCTGTTGGAAAAATAATTCTCAAATTATAGGTAGTATGCTGTATTGTTCATATTTACTTCCTAAGAAAATGCATCTCTAATTCTAAAGAAAATTTTTAAAGCTGCATTTAATTTCCCATAGGAAGTTTTATTAAAAACTGTAAAAAACAAACAAACAAAGAAACAAACAAAACCCTAAATCAAATTAGCATAGCTCAAGAGTCGCAGTGGAGCATCCCTTGACAACATAGCTCAGGGTACAATCTTTCCTAAAAATATTATAACTCTTCACGAAATGTGCATTCTTGCTCTTATATGGTTTTAGAGATAAAGAAAAAAAGCTAAGAGGCAAGACTGAAAAGTATAGAAAGTGTAAAATCAGTCAAGCCAAAGTTTGTGGAAGCCGTCATTGACTCAGTTTGCAATAAAAAAATAATAATATACGTTTTTTTTCATATACTTATGGAGGAAGCACTACACTACAACACAAGAGATGATGGATTTAGTTTCACATTGGTCTACTGCATCAATTTGGTCATTCAACGTACTTTTTATGCTCCACTTCTCCACCTATATAATGGAGATAATAATACTAGCGTGCTTTGTAGCCAAAAAAGTTGTTAGCACTGATACAAAATTTCCCCAGATATTGATAAGACACATACACATTAACTCCATTTTGGTATTTCAAAGCAAAGGAAGATGTTGTCTTTAGCAAAACTAACCTTCAACCCACTGTTGTAGTCAGGAATCTCCATGTCTTACTGAAGGTTTTTACTGTGCCAAAGCCAACTTGAAACCATGAGAAAATGTATTTCTTTATTTTATTTAAATAAAAATATGGATGTAACTATTTTGCGTAGCAACTGATGACAGTTGGCCTCATTACTAACTATACCTTCTACTACTATTAAAAACAATTCAATCAATGACAATATGGGTCAAACAATTTTTTAATGTATTTTGTAACTATCACCTATAGGTGATAACTATTCACTCTCACCTACAGGAAGACATACATTAAGTATGTTCCAATGAAATCTTTTTTGACAAGTCATATTCATTCAATATGCAGAAAGACCCAGCGATCCCATAAACTAATTTTGTGGGTATGTTCTGTTTTGATGAGATACTTTTGGTGGAAGAAGATCCAAATATGGCTAAGGGCTCTTCAAATCCTTTGAAATCTGCTTACTGTTAGTATGCCAAGTCCATACTAATAGCATATTAAACATTTAAAAATATTAGACTATCTAGTACCTCTGCTCATCCATCATTCTGACCTTGGATGCATGTAGTGACCTTTCCAATAAGCTTTCACATTAAATCTCCTCACTACAAAATTGCTTAGTCTCCTTGACATTGTAGATTCATTGTACAATGTCAGAAATTATAAGGAACATACCATGTGTGCAGGCGACAGGAGACTCAGGGGGACACTGCAAAGAATATATATATATAGATTGGAGGAGAATCTGAAACCACCTCAGAATGGTTCCTTCTTCCAAGGAGGAAATTGAAGGAAATATCAACTTTTCGAAGGAAATCCTGAAGATGAACGAGCTCAGAGTACAACATTTGTGCTTACGCACTTTGCACTGTGTGTACTACAGAGAAATGAGATTTATGTTGGGGAATGAGTGAGTGGTGCACACAGTGCTAAAGGCTGCTTCCTGCCCTTGTTTTGTGTGATGGTGCAGATGTCACTTTAGGAACTAACAGCATTGTCCCCATGACAAAAGTATCAGTTAGAAAGCTTTTTAAAAGAGAGAAGCCAGCAGTGTTCTGGTGGGCTTTCCTCTGACAGAACAAGAGCCAGTCAGACAGAGAGAGGCAACTACAGAGCCCAGCTGGGGTCAGGTCATTGCCACCTTCTTTCACTTGTAGCAGGGCTCTGTGGTGGGCTGTCGAGGACAGTCCGTTTAGTTGTTTTCAGTTCTGTGTAAGTTTTACTTACAAATCACAGTATGATTTACAGTAAAAGTACTGGAAGTTCTGTGGAACAGATGCCATGGGCCTGGAGAGGAACACTAGCAAGATGCTGACATGGTCAGGAATGCTGCTCGTTGAAAAGCAAACTATCAGAAAAAAAGGGTAAAAACTACTGTGAAGCAGAGGTGAGAGAGGAATGAGAAAAGGTGTGTAAACCAACCTTGTGAGCAACAAGGTTAGTGAGTAAGGAGGGGGAGGAGGTGCTCCAGGTCCCAGAGGAGAGATTTCCTTGCAGCCCAGGCTGGAGCAGATTTCCACACCGTAGTCTGTGTAGGACCCCATGCTGAAGCAGGTGGATATGCTCTGAATGAAACTGCGGCCTGTGGAGACCCCATACAGGATGAGGCACTCCTGCCAAGAACTGTGGCTCATGGAGAGGACCCATGCTCAAGCAGGGAAAGTGTGAGGAGGAAGGAGCAGCAGGAAGGAGCTGTTATGAACCAACCACAACACCCATGTCCCATTTTCCCTGAGCAACTCGGGGGACTAGGGAAGGCAGAGGAGTTAGGAATGAAGGAATGATGTTGAACCTGGGAAGAAGGGGTGGAGTCGGGGGGGAAGGTGTTTTTATTTTTTTTCTTTGTTTCTCACCATCCTACTCTATTTTTAATTGACAATACATTAAATTAATTTTCCCCAAGTCTAGGCTGTTTTGTCTGTGACGGTAATTGGTAAGTGCTCTTCCTGTCTTTATCTTGACCTACAAGGTGTGAGGTTTTTTTCATCTAATTTTCTCACTCTGGTCCTGTTGAGGAGGGGGAGAGAGAGAGAAGCTGGGTGGGGGTCTTGCAGTCAGCCAAAGTCAACACACCACAGAAATGAGGACTGTGAATACCTCTGATCGAGAAAGGAAAGCGAAGAGCTCCATACTAACTTCAAATATTTTCTCCTGACTTAACAGGTTAACAGTAAAGCACACTTTCATCCTTTTTGTGATTCTGTTGGAAACTGGTACGTTCTTAATTAAATTGATACTTACGTACGTTCTAACATGAATCACTACAATTTTCCCGGCTGCATAAAATATCTTCTTGCTAAATAGTTACCAGCAAAGTCGTAAACCTTTCAAAAACTAGAAGGGGATGCAGTGTACCTAGACATTTCATACGAGTAACTTCAATGGTGGGAAAAAAATAATTAAAAAATTCTTTTACACTATTGTACTTTAAGCATGTAAATATTTCTTCATTGAGAAGAGATTATGGCTCTTCACTGCCTTGTTCTTCAGGTCTTAACTTTTTAACGTTAAAATGTATGCAAGTGCCACCAGGTCAGAGAATGACGGGATAGTCCAGTCTGTATGCCACAGCAGAATTAGACATACTCGAATTAGACTAAGTGAACACATCAAGGAGGTTAATTTAGTCAAATTTATACCTTCATGATTCTTTGACTAGACCACTTGCATCAGATTGGAGCTAAATAGAGCAATTTTATACTGCAACTGCAATTTCACACACATTTTGCAGTGACCTGAAAGACAAAACCATTGAAAAGCAATGCACATGTATTAAAAAGACAAGGTATTAAACAGTATTGGTCCCATTGCAGACCCTTGAAGGACACCACTCGTTACTAATCTCCCTTTGGACATTGAGCGGTTGACTGCAACTCTTGGTGTGGCCATCTGGCCAATTCCTTATCCATCTAACAGTCCACCCATGAGACCTATACCTCTTCAATTTAGAGAAGAGGATGTTGTGTGGGACCGTGTCAAAGGCCTTACAGATGTCAAGGTGGACAACATCAGTAGCTCTTCGATGATGCATCGACTTATTCGCTCCATTTTAAAGTCCACCAGGTTACTCAGGCACAATTTGCACTTGGTAAAGCCATGTTGGCTGTCTGTAATCACCCCTCTGTCTTCCATATGCTTTGACAGCTACCAGGAGGCTGTCTTGTCAGAAGTTCCCAGGGTACTCCTTTTTACCCTTTTTAAAAATGGGCATGATGTTTCAGTTTTCTTCAGTCACCATGGGCTTTGCCTGATTGCCATGACTTTTGAAATAAGATGGAGATTGACTTGGTAACTGTATCATTCCTCAGGGCCCTGGGGTGCATCTCATAAGGACCCATGGACTTCTGTATTCATCTCATGCACAAAACTCACGTAATTTAGCTGTCCAATATCATCATGGTATAGTAAATATGCAATAATCATTGTTAACAATATTATTCAACTATGGAGTTCAGATCTTTTAGAATAATTCTTCATACGGATCCTCTTCTCACACAGGTAATGAGTAGGGTACCCACATCTAATATTCAGCTCATGCTGCCTTTACAGTTATTGAAGGATTTTGTAGATAACAGAGACACTTTTGTACATTTGTACAGAGACACTCTGTACATTTTAACTGTAACATTTTAGACATCTACTTTCTAATGAGATGAATCATTACCAGTAAGTGAATATTGTTCTTCAACAAATATAAGAGGAGCATAATTTACTAGTTCAAAAACTGTAATTCAGTTGTCCACACATACAGTTCCTCATCGCCATCAGAGATGCTCTATCGTACCCTGCCATAACCTTATGACTGGCAGGGTGTGCTTGTGGTTGGCCTATGTCATTTTGTCATGGCAGCTGGAAGCCAAGAGAAAGACCCTAAGGCATGCCAAATGACACCTATGTGTAAGCAACTGAATTGAGCTCTGGATGTCAACAATGGGTCAGGTTTCCAACTACCTCAGAACCGATGTCTGACACCAAAATGGCTGAAAGTCTCATGCATGTCTTTTTTTTTTCCTTCTTAGCACACAAGGATATTTCAGATACCATACAGTGTGTCAAGTGAGAGTAGACACCTATGTGTAGGCTGAATCAAACCCTTGGAATGACACTTAGCCTGCTTCATTTGAGATATATGCAATATAGATGTCTGTAGGGGTATAGTCCCATTTTAGAGAGAGCTACTCACCTGGCAAAACGTAGATTCTGCTTACAGTAAGCTGAGTACTTTCTGAATTCCTGCAGGTGTTAACCAGAACTCCAAAGCATATTTTGTATGGATCAGAATATAACAATGTTGCTATTGTTGTCAGCAAGCCACAGGATTTGTATTAACTTTTCTCAGACTTCTGGACTTAATCAGGAATTGTCCTCAGTGGCTGCACGTCTGTTTTAGCTGAAACTGTAAAATTTGATAGGGGCAATGAAAGGATCAAGAAGACTATATCCTATAGCCAAAAGCTGACTCTGTAATGATCTATTTCCTATAGCTTAAGCTATCAGGCTTATTTTGCTAAGGCTTAGTGCTGATTCTGCAATAATATGGTACATATTGTTGCATACATGGTAAAACTCTAACAAAAGAGAGTAACTGTTATGAATTTGTTGGACAATAAGAAAAGAAAGAAGTTATGAACAGATGGCTTAAGAACAAACAAAAACAGCACCAGGTGATCCCAGGATTCCAGGAAGGATCCAAGAAGGAATCTTCCACCATAAATATCATGTTTCTGTCAGTAAGTGTGACGACTACAAACCACCCCATTCTTCATGAAGAAGAGTTGCACCATCAACTCTAGGACCCAAAGAGACATTGAAAAGGTGACCATAACACCAGAGGAAAGGGTATTAACTGTCCTTATATAGGGAGAAGGATAATAAATTCTCCTAGTAATGAAGCTTTTTAATTTGATAATTTGGAGTAAAATTGTTAGTATTACTGTAAATGAACTGCATGTGAATTCTGCATTCAGATTTTATTGAAACTAAGAATAAATTGTTGGCTTTATTTGTAAACTGCTTTTCTTTAACACACATGCTGCATGAGAGTTATGCAACATATGGAGGCTTAGATATTTAGTTTACATTTAGCTACCTATATAGTAGATATCTAAATCAGGATGAGCAGAACACCATCCCCTTGAGTTCAGTGAGATTAAGTATATTCCAAAAAAACAAGGTGCTATCACAGAATCATAGAATCATAGGGTTGGAAGGGACCTCTGGAGATCATCTAGTCCAACCCCCCTGCCAGAGCAGGGTCACCTAGAGCAGGTTGCACAGGAACGTGTCCAGGCGGGTTTTGAATGTCTCCAGAGATGGAGACTCCACCACCTCTCTGGGCAGCCTGTTACAGTGCTCTGCCACCCTCAAAGGAAAGAAGTTCCTCCTCGTGTTGAGATGGAACTTCCTACACTCAAGTTTGTACCCATTACCTCTTGTCCTGTCACTGGGCACCAATGAAAAAGAGCCTGGCCCCATCCTCCTAACACCCACCCTTTCAGTATTTGTAAGTATTAATAAGGTCACCCCTCAGTCATCTCTTTTCCAGATTGAAGAGACCCAAATCCTTCAGCCTTTCTTCATAAGAGAGGTGTTCCAATCCCTTAATCGTCTTCGTAGCCCTTTGCTGCACCCTCTCCAGCAGTTCCCTGTCCTCCTTGAACCGGGTAGCCCAGAACTGGACACAGTACTGCAGATGCGGCCTCACCAGGGCAGAGTAGAGGGGGAGGATGACCTCCCTCGACCTGCTGGCCACACTCTTCTTGATGCACCCCAGGATGCCATTGGCCTTCTTGGCCACAAGGACACATTGCTGGCTCATGGTCATCCTGTTGTCCACCAGGACTCCCAGGTCTCTTTCCACCGAGCTGCTCTCCAGCAGGTCGGCCCCCAACCTGTACTGGTGCATGGGGTTATTCCTCCCCAGGTGCAGCACCCTACACTTGCCCTTATTGAATTTCATAAGATTCCTCTCTGCCCAACTCTCCAGCCTGTCCGGGTCTCTCTGTATGGCGGCACAGCCTTCTGGTGTGTCAGCCACCCCCCCCAGCTTTGTGTCATCAGCAAACTTGCTGAGGAGGTAGTATCTTCAGTTAATAAAGGGCCAACATCTGCCTTCACTTCCAGCCCCACAAAAAATAGAGGTCACTCATGCTAACGCTATGCAACACAGAAGCAGATGGATTATATTATATTTTGGGCAGGGACTTGATTTTTCACACAAGGGAAAAGATACAAATAAAAATAAGAGATATAAATAAAAAGTGGAAAGAAAACATACAAGTATTCTGCAGTTACTGCACATAATTGAATAAGAAGGCTGAAGGGAAATAACTCTGCTTCAGAGTTTAAAGTCTCAGAGCTAATGCAGACCATAAAATTAAACAGTAGTGGGCATAGGTATATGATTTGAAGGCATGAAAAATCTAATAATCATTTTTTATATGATGGAGTAATATGCTGTATGCAAATAATAATTTAAGCAGCACTGAACATTAATGTAACATATGTTGATGTCACTTTATAAAAAAGATCAATAATGTACAAATTCATTCAGACACCAAAACCAGTGTAAAATGGTAATTCCCAAACACCCTTACACCAGTTTACTAATTAACTCCTGCAGGCATATCCAGGAGTTTTCCTTGTCTTCATTTTGTATTCTCAGTCAGATTATCCATACTGAAATGGAACAAAATCATCTAGAAAACAATAATCTCCGAAACAATGGTATGAGACATCAGTTGTTTTGTGAAGCATTTTTTCTATTCACAGCTCAATTAACATGTATACTAAATTCTAGTTTCACAAATGTACTAGTATATCTTTAAAGAATAGTTGTATTTAAGACATACTAATTCAGTGAGAATACTGCATGAAGTTCATTTAATAATGCCTTACTGTGGTTTTATTGTATATTATAGAATCATAGAATCATAGAATTGCCTAGGTTGGAAGGGACCTTTCAGATCATCTAGTACAACCATCAACCTAACTCTGACAAGAAACATCACTAAACCGTATCTCTAAGCACTATGTCTACCTGTCTTTTAACTACCTCCAGGGATGGTGCCTCAACGGCTTCCCTGGGCAGCCTGTTCCAATGCTTAATAAAACTTTCCGTGGAGGATGCTGTGGGAAACTGTATCAAAGGCCCTACTAAAGTCCAGGTAAACAACATCCACAGCCTTTCCCTCATCCACCAAGTGGGTCACTTTGACATATTGCTACACATTTTAGGGCAACAGCATTATAGTCACATTTTCGAACTTGCATCTTTCACAGTCTTTTAAAGGCTTAAGGATATCCATATTTTTAATGCAAAGTAAGTTAATGGAAGTGTTAAAATGTCTGGAAGCCAACAGCCATTCCCTTATATATATTCAGAGCAAGGAAGCAGATACTCATTTCGATGAAGATTAAATCATGTGAAGCTATGATTGCCCTAAAATGTGTGATATACAAAACTTTTAATGAACTTGTGCTAACAATCTTACCACAAGGCTTGAATCCCATGAGCTGGAACTTACAAGTGAGTAATTGTGAGGTGGACAAGACCAAAGGAAGTTATGGCATTGTCTGTGTCTTATCATACTGCATGTGATATACGACTACTTAGAAATGCATATTCCTGCACTCACAGAGGCACTGTCAGTTTAACATCACACACTGTTGAATGCTCTCTGCAGCATTAGGTACATCTGAGTTATGAATAGAGGGATAAACCTGCCTTTGATAGTGTGCAAGTCCCTAAAGTATAACCTTTGATAGAAATCCCTAACGAAGTAAGTTTGTCTGCTGAGAAACAAGGGCAGAGTTTATCTGAATGTTAGAGCTTTAATTCCAAAGATGAATGTTTTCATTGCCATAAATTAAACTATTTATTATATGTAAACGCAACTTGATATGTTCATTATTTGGTTTATTTTTGAAAGAAACATCACTTAGCACAAGCATTTTATTCTCTAATGTAAAGTATCATATTTTTTGGCCAAGATTATAACTGATCTAGACAAAACTTGATTTAATTATAACAACAGCTTGAAATCTATACAGAATAAACTGAATTTCAGTAACATCATTACAGTCCTAACAGACACTGCATAGAAACTTTGAATAAGCTAATACGAATATGCATATGTGAGAGAAAAATGAATGGTGCATTCTTCATTATAGAGTCCTTGGGGAGTCCTTGATCTGTCAAATTACTGACATGACACTCTGTAACTGCTTCATTGAAGCCCTGATGCCCTGTCATATCAATATATACAAGGGAGATGAATTTCACAAATGAATCTGGGCATAGATGGAGCACTGAGAACAGAACTGATCAGAATTTGCCGATAAAATTGTTTTCCATTATCCAGTCCTATCTGATTGTCTAACTGGTACCAGGGACAAAGGGCTGGAAGATTTCCAAAGTTCTTTTCCCAAAATGCTCAGGTGGTCTGTCTCCTAGTTTAAGAACAGTAGATCTAGTTGTTCTAGACTCAGAGCATCTGAAATTAATGGGGTGAAAGGAGAGAGAAGTAGCTCATTTTGGAAAGCTCTGAAATGTTAGTTCACTTGTCTTTAAAGAAAATTTAGGAAATCCTGCTTAACCTGGTCCCATTAAAAACAAAAACAAAAACAAAGCAAAAACAAAAACAAAAACAAAACAAACAAAACAACAACAACAACAAAAAACAAAATAAAAACCCCAACATCAAAATGTTTGTTTATTTTAATCCAGAACTGTATGTGTGAATAGTCATGTATATATTTATGCAAATGTACAAGAATGCTCACACATGCCAATATTTTTCAGGATTTCCCAAAAATGATAAAGTTTGAGGAAATTAGGTACCATGAAATCACGTAAATGTAATACAGGCAACCAAGGGCTGTGTCTAAATTAACAATATAAAGTTAACAGGAACAAATCTGAAAAAAAAACCCCAAAACAGCTGTGAGGATATGACGCCTGCCCTACTTATTTCATTCAAAATAGCTCTAGTCTGTTCCCCTAGACTAAATGCCCATTAACGCCTAGGATGTATTCGTGCTCCCTTCATAGCTTCTAGGTTAGTTTCATACAGTTACTGCATTTCACTACCACTGAGGTGATCACACACTCACTTCAAAACCATTTTCTGTTCTGAACTAAAACAAACAAACAATGTAGACACAACTAAAACTTCTATAAACACATTGTTGAAATTACAAAGGTAAACACTTTGGGCTAGATTGTAGCCCACTTGAGTTCATCCAAAAGTTCAAAGTAAGGCGCAATACTCCGATCTTTGTACTGACTTCTTGAGGCCAGTGCTGTTGATAGCATTAGTAATCTTAAAGATAGTTGAAAGCAAACTGTAGTGAGATGTAGGCATTTTAAAAATTACACGTAACATTATCTCCCAGGTCACAGAGCTCAAAAGAAGGTTTTAGGAAGGCATTTTTTAAGATTAATCAGGGTTTAGTGAGGGGTTGACTCTTACCTGAAAATTTCTAGAATAGGAAAACTGAGTTTTAGGAAGGAAGCTGTCACAGAAGCCAAAAGTCACTTTGGAGAGTAGTCTATTTCATAGATGAATACGAGAACAAAATTTGATAGAAAAACATCACTAAAACCTACTACTCTTTTGAAAATAACATTTTCAAATAACATTTTCAGAACTGGTAAACGGAAAATAAATTACAAATGCTGAACACTAAAGTATCCAAAGTTTGTGAAATCAACCCTGAGGTGAAGGAACATGCTATGTAGGAAGCTAAATCAAGTTAAACAGAAAACCAACAATCAAAAATGTCATCATATAGACCAAAAAAACATTACAAACATATCCGTATAGAAGGTTTTACTGCATTTGCACAGTTTTCTTCCACTGTAGCCATTGAGCTATTTAATTGTGAAATTGTGCAGCCATTGTGAAATTTAATCCTGTTGGGTGCAGTCTGTAAATGGTACACTGTGAATCCTGAAAGTGATTCATTGAGATTCATGGGTGGCAGTGTGTAAAGGTGACAGGTGGACTTTCATCAAATTGAGAGAATCAATGACAGACCCCCAGATCAAAAATATACCTTAATGCAGTCTAGACAAAACACTGGCAGCAGACTGTAGGACAGATTAAATAGCCATGAATATTCTTACACAGGATCAGGAGCATCAGCTAGAAAACATCAACATGTTAGATGTGGAGCCCAGCCCACCACGACACTCTATTGCTTGATATTGCTTGTGTAACATATGTATAATTGATCTATATTCTCAGTGACTGTCCAGAGAAGACACAGGTGTCAACGGGGCAGTGATGCAAACATTGTTTGTATGATGGAGATCTCAGATCCTTCAGAAGACATGTGATAGCATTCTGGATATTCTGAGTTATCCACTCTTAGCATGCACATGTGATGACACTTGAAGAAGCAAGTTCACTTACCTGTAAATGCTGTCCTGTATGAATTTATATTGACATGGACATACAGCCTGACAAGTCTATAGGGCCAGATGGGATCCATCCGAGGGTACTGAGGGAGCTGGCAGAAGCGCTCACTGAGCCACTTTCCAACATTTACCAGCAGTCCTGGCAAACCGGGGAGGTCCCAGTTGACTGGCGTATAGCAAATGTCATGCCCATCCACAAGAAATACTGGAAGGATGATCTGGAGAACTACATCCAGGCCTGTCAATCTGACTTCGGTGCCTGGAAAGGTTGTGGAACAAATAATTCTGAGTGCCACCATGCGGCACATGAAGGACAAGCAGGTGATCAGGCCCAGTCAGCATGGGTTCATGAAAGGCAGGTCCTGCTTGACAAACCTGATCTCCTTCTTTGACAAAGTGACCCACTTGGTGGATGACAGAAAGGCTGTGGAAGTTGTTTACCTGGACTTTGTAAGGCCTTTGATACAGTTTCCCACAGCACCCTCCTGGAGAAACTGGCTGCCCATGCCTTGGATGGGAGTACTCTTCGTTGGGTTAAAAACTGGATGGAGGATGGATGGAGGATGGAGGGCCAGGCCCAGAGAGCGGTGGTGAATGGAATTAAATCCATTTGGTGGCCAGTCACAAGTGGTGTTCCCCAGGGCTCGCTATTGGGGTCAGTTCTCTTTAATATCTTTATCAATTATCTGGATGAGGGGACTGAGTCCACCCTCAGTAAGTTTGCAGATGACACCAAGTTAGGTGGGAGCATCGACCTGCTTGAGGGTAGAAAGGCTTTGCAGAGGGTTCTGAACAGGCCAGATCAATGGGCCGAGGCCAATGGTATGAGTTTCCACAAGACCAGGCCTGGCCCTGCACTTGGGTCACAACAACCCCATTCAGCACTACAGGCATGGGGAGGAGTGGCTGGAGAGCTGCCCAACAGAAAAGGACCTGGGGGTGCTGGTCAACTGCTGGCTGAATACGAGCCAGCAGTGTGCCCAGGTGGCCAAGGCAGCCAACAACATCCTGGCCTGTGTCAGGAACAGTGTGGTGAGCAGGACTCAGGAAGTGATCGTCCCCCTGGACTTGGCACTGGTGAGGCCCCACCTGGAGTACTGTGTTCAGTTTTGGGCCCCTCACCACAAAAAAGACATTGAGGTGCTGTAGCGTGTGTGGAGAAGGGCAACAAAGCTGGTGAGGGGTCTGGAGAACAAGTCTTATGAGGAGTGTCTGAGGGAGCTGGAATTGTTTAGCCTGGAGAAAAGGAGGCTGAGGGGAGATCTTATCACTCTCTACAGCTACCTGAAAGGAGGTTGTAGAGAGGTGGGGGTCGGTCTCTTCTCACAAGTAACAGGCGATAGGACAAGAGGAAACGGCCTCAAGTTGCACCAGGGGAGGTTTAGACTGGATATTAGGAAAAGTTTTTACACGGAAAGGGCTATTAAGCTTTGGAACAGGCTGCCCAGGGAAGTGTTTGAGGCACCATTGCTGGAGGTACTTAAAAGGCAGGTAGACATAGTGCTTAGAGATATGGTTTAGTGATGTTTTCTGTCAGAGTTAGGTTGATGGTTGGACTAGATGATCTGAAAGGTCCCTTCCAACCTAGGCAATTCTATGATTCTATGTACACTTCCATTCTGCTAGACATTTCTCTTTCTCTCAGTCTCTTTCAGCTTTGAATTTGCCTTAAGAAGGACTGTGATGGATGTGTTCCTCTCTACAGGTTCCGCACTGCGCAAGTTGTGTAAGGAGCAGAATAGAAGGCCAGGGTCCATCATTTATAAATAATGGATTCTTGTCTTGCATGACAAAGTAAGACTTATTGACTCTTAGAGACTGTTGACTACATATCTCAAAAAATGTGTTGCTTGTAAGCAGCCTTTCCTTTTGGATTTCAAAGCTTCCCATGCCATTTCTGAGAACCACTATTTATTTCCAGTTCTCAAGCTAAATTTAAAAACTGCTACTTCGACAATAAGTCAAAAAAACCCCAAACAACAAAAGAACCAACCAACCAACAAAACAACACTGTTTAGAAATTGTTTTATGCTATCCAGATTTCCAGTAGATATAATCAGGGATTTAGAGACTGCTGTGATGGGCATGTTTAGAAGACTGACAAATAAGGCAAGTCTTAAGCTTCAAAAGAAGACTTTACTAGACTGGCATTAATTAATACATAATACTAATGGATAATTCAATCCATTATCATACATTGTCAATCATTATCACTACATATTCACTCTTTAATAATCGTAGCCTCTTTTAGCTGTTAGCACGCTGTAGCATAAGCCTGATGTTCCATTGTTATTCTTCATTGGTAGAGTTCTTGGTGGTTTCAGTCACTGATATCAAGGTGGTCAGGCTCAAGAGCCCTTCAAGGGGAGAACCCCAAGGAGAAGTGATTTATTTCTTTTTTCCCCATCCCCGATTTGGGTTCTTGTCCTTCTTCAAGTTTCCAGAAAGTACCATTCCTCTCCTCTGCCTGGAGTTATATACTGCATGAAGCTTGGGGGGCAGTGTGGGGTTTATTTTTCCAAGACCAGCATGTGTCTTATGCTCCTCCTTGGCTGTTTTTTGTTTGTCTGTTTGTTGTTTTTGTTTTTGTTTTTTTTTTTTTTTTTTTCCCCCCCTTACTTATCTGCTGCTTCTTTCCTTAAAGCAAAAGCTGTCTTTTCCCATCTTTTGACATTGAGCTTCTTCAGTGACCAGCACTTGACTGTCATTGAGCTTGGTGTAAACTACTGTTTATGGTTCTGGGGCCTCTGCTTTTGGCCTGTGTCATATTTTCAAAGCCTTTTCCATTACCTGACTCTTAAACTGCACATTATAACAAGAGACACACGGTACCAAGCTCACACAGCCAGTTCCCATAATAAATTGATAACAAATGGCCAGTACTGGGGCCTTTCACAGTCACCATAAGGCACGGTCAGTACAAGGCCTGTGGCCTGTTATCAGCAATGACAGTCATACTTTTTATGGGGCCACTGGATAAAAGACGCTTCTCCATTTCAACAATATTAGCATGCTTATTTCTGGGATGTAAACAAGCTAATTTAAAGTATGCTAAATGGGTTTCTGTTCTTATGGGTTTGAGAGGCCTCTGCTGTAGCTACAGTCTCAATAACTAGATTGTATTTCAGTCCCTGATACATCATTCACGTATTCCATTACATCTGTTTAGGTATTACACTTACATTTTCACCTTTACACAATATTTGAACAGTGCTCAAATTTTTAGTTTTAGAAAGTATTCCTAACTATATTTTGTAAATCAGGGTGTAGAGAATATAAGAAACTAAGTCCCAGTCTAGCAATACAGTATAAGCCTGTCCTGATTCGAGGTAGAACAAAACCAATTTTCCTTTTCAGTAATTTTACTTTTCAGTTAAATCTTCTCTGACTGACTGCACTCTCTGAAATTAACAGCGTATTTTTCAGACAGTGTCTGCCTTCAGAGTGATAACGTCTGATGTTTATAGTTAATACCAAGGAATAGTATGCACAGAGGCTCTCGCTTATACTTATTCCTATAACAACCAAGGTCAACTAACTTTTTTATGTGCCACACTGGAGAGTCAGAAGTGGAACAGCGTAAAGGGGTTGAGCTGTGTGTATGTCATTGTTTGGGCTGGGCTGGCCACTAAAATGAACAGGGGAGGAGCAGACAGGTG
Organism: Dromas ardeola; assembly: GCA_013398915.1. Classification (NCBI taxonomy): domain Eukaryota; kingdom Metazoa; phylum Chordata; class Aves; order Charadriiformes; family Dromadidae; genus Dromas; species Dromas ardeola. The sequence goes on along the minus strand of VYZM01016445.1, from coordinate 10,197 downwards.
ACCCAAAACTGACCAAGGGGGTATTTCATCCCACATGCATCATGTGCAGTATAAAAACTGAGTGATCAAACAGGTCAGCCCTCTCTTCTTCATTGGCCAGTGTCCGAGGAGGACTCTGTCTATTCTTCTGCTTTTGACTCTGATCTGTGTGTTCCTGAATCCAGTTCCTATCAGCTACTGAGTCCGGTTTGGGATTCTTCCAGTGCTTGTCAGCAACATGATCCTGGGAGCTCGATACTGGTTTTGTATGTATTTGTACGTCTTTCATTATTTTCTCTTTAGTATTATTAAATTTGCTTTTTAGTCTTAATATTTCATTAAAGCACTTTCAGTTTTTTTCCAATCATAAGTCTCTCTCTTTTATTCTCCCTTCCCTTCTGGGAAGGGAGGGAGACACTTGGTTGTTTGTTTAGTGGGCAGCCCAGCCAAAATCTTGACAAAGCCATGCATAATCCTGTATTTTATATTTTTTATGTAGGGTACATGGCTGACTGTTGGAGTTAAAGCCTACAAGATTTAACACAAGACAGGTAAGAAATATTTAGAAGAGCCAGGAATAGAATCTAAAGGTTCTGAGTCATGCAATGTCTTTTTTCACAAGATTGTTGCAGTCAATATTCTGTAAAAATATTAGTAATACTATCTATATTAATGTTTTCTTTTACCTGTCATCAGAATTCCCATGTTACCTAATACCATCTTCCTATAATGGACATAGAATCTGTTATTAGTGTTCTGCAGTTCACAGTAGTCATAACTCCCATCTACTTTTTACTTTTCACAGAATCACAGAATGGTAGGGTTTGGAAAGGACCTCTGGAGATCATCTAGTCCAACCCCCCTGCCAGAGCAGGGTCACCTAGAGCAGGTTGCACAGGAACGTGTCCAGGCGGGTTTTGAATGTCTCCAGAGGTGGAGACTCCACCACCTCTCTGGGCAGCCTGTTACAGTGCTCTGCCACCCTCAAAGGAAAGAAGTTCCTCCTCATGTTGAGATGGAACTTCCTATGCTCAAGTTTGTGCCCATTACCTCTTGTCCTGTTGCTGGGCACCGATGAAAAAGAGCCTGGCCCCATCCTCCTGACACCCACCCTTTAAGTATTTATCAGTGTTGACAGGATCCCCCCTCAGCTGTCTTTTTTCCAGACTGAAGAGACCCAAATCCTTCAGCCTTTCTTCATAAGACAGGTGTTCCAATCCCTTATTCATCTTCGTAGCCCTTTGCTGCACCCTCTCCAGCAGTTCCCTGTCCTTCTTGAACCGGGTAGCCCAGAACTGGACACAGTACTGCAGATGCGGCCTCACCAGGGCAGAGTAGAGGGGGAGGATGACCTCCCTCGACCTGCTGGCCACACTCTTCTTGATGCACCCCAGGATGCCATTGGCCTTCTTGGCCACAAGGCCACATTGCTGGCTCATGGTCATCCTCTTGTCCACCAGGACTCCCAGGTCTCTTTCCACCGAGCTGCTCTCCAGCAGGTCGGCCCCCAACCTGTACTGGTGCATGGGGTTATTCCTCCCCAGGTGCAGCACCCTACACTTGCCCTTGTTGAATTTCATAAGGTTCCTCTCTGCTCAACTCTCCAGCCTGTCCAGGTCTCTCTGTATGGCGGCACAGCCTTCTGGTGTGTCAGCCACCCCCCCCAGCTTTGTGTCATCGGCAAACTTGCTGAGGGTGCTCTCTATCCCCTCATCCAAGTTGTTGATGAATATATTGAAGAGGACTGGGCCCAGTACTGACCCCTGGGGAACACCACTTTTCACTGATCCTCCAACTAGACTCTCTTTTCTCTCCAAGATTTTTAAATAAACATGGTACAGTCACAATATTTGTTGCTTCAGATTTCTGAAAAGCAAAGAGATTTTCCTTTTCAATAAAACAAACAAAAAACCCATAACCAAAGAATCTCCCCTACTGCCCCCATAATCCTTTGTAAGGTACTTAGAGTTCTTCAAAATGAGTAAAGAAGTGCTTTTGAAACTGCTCTGTATAGATCTCCAACCTATAATCTTAAAGTGACCATAGCACATTTTTAGTGTTATGGTGGTATTTAGACCATAGTAGAGGTATTTAGACTGTGTGATCTTTGAACTGCAGGTTTCAGGTCAAGCCCACAGTGAAAAAATGCCCTAATTATTTTCTTATTTCAACCATAACTCCCCAAAGTTGTTTTTTGTGGCCTCTTCCATTATTCCTTTCCTTCAGTCTTGATACATTTCTTATGTAAGGTATTTTAAGATAAGTTACTGAGGTTATCATGGTTTCCCTTATCTTGTCTGGTTTCAGTAAAGGATCTCTCATCAGGTTTCCTCTTCTGTAAATCATCGTGTCAAAAGGAAAAAATTTGCAATATGCAATTTTGTTAGAAAATAAAAATCAAACCAAATTATGAAATTAAATAAATGTGAAACTACAGACCATACTACAGTCTAGGTAATAGTTATGGGTAATATTGAGAAACATCTTTCAGAATTATACTTATACTAGGGTTTATTGTTTCAACAGAAATGAAATTAATTGCAGTTAACTGTTTTATGAAACAAACAGGCTCTGTCATACTGTCAATTGGAATATAAATCTAATATGCTACAGGAATAAGATACTTTATAAATTTGACTGAAAAACAGATACCTATATACTCACTAAAGCAGCAGAATTTGCAAATAATATTACTGACAATTAAACTTTTTATCTTATTTATGAATGTCCTGGCTATATCTACAACGGCCAGTTGTTTTATGATCACGTTGAAAGACAGTCAGTGAAAATGTTTACACATTAGTCTGTGAATTAGTTAAGTTCTTGATGTAATAGCTAAGTAATTTTTATTTTACCACTACACATTATCTTATTCAAATTCTGTAGGAAGGGACGCTAAGACAAAAATCAAGTGTCAATGAAGGGTTTTAAAACATGAGTTTTCCAGCTTTCTAGTTCTGGCTTTAAGTACAGCTGTCTCAGGAGATGAGAAGTATCTATTTTAGAACCTGAAAACAGCAAATGGTAATACATAGGTTTAATCTTTTTCTTTTCATTCTACTTTAAACTTCAATTTCTTGACAATGAAACTGTCATCCTTTATGTGGTATATTGGACATGATGCCCTCTGGAACTTGTCAAAGATCCTAAATCAGACAGTCTGATCACAATAAAGTTTTTCCTGGGGATCTGTCATGTAACTCATAGAATCATAGAATCATAGAATGGTTTGGGTTGGAAGCGACCTTAAAGATCACCTAGTTGCGACCCCTCTGCCATGGCCAGGGACACCTTCCACTAGGCCAGGTTGCTCAAAAGCCCCATCCAACCTGGCCTTCAACACCTTGAGGGGTGGGGCATCCACAACTTCTCTGGGCAACCTGTTCCTGTGTCTCACCACCCAGACAATAAAGAATTTCTTCCTGATAGCTAATCTAAATCTCCCCTCTTTCAGTTTAAAACCGTTACACCTCATCCTATCACTACACTCCCTGATAAAAATTCCCTCCCCGTCTTTTCTGTAGGCCCCCTTTAAGTACTGGAAGCCCGCTATAAGGTCTTCCTGGAGCTTTCTCCTCTCCAGGCTGAGACATCCCACCATGTCTCTGTGATGCCAATCAGATCATAGCCCTGTAGGCATGAATACATTTCTAACTCCTCCTGTTTATTCCCCATGCTACGTGCGTTTGCATAGGGGCATTTAAGTTGGGCCCCCAGTGAAGCTAACTTACTGGCTGGAGTGGCTGGTATTCCTTTGTGTTGCACTCCAGGTGCTCTCCTGTTGACCTGTGACCCTTCTCCAGGCTCTGGGCTTCTATTACTGGCATTGGCATCATACTGGTAGGAGTAGGATGGATTGAGGTTCCTGTCCCCCAACAACTCTGGTTTAAAGCCCTCTTCACAAGCTTGGCAAGCCTCTGACTCAAGTCTGTTGAACAAAATGATACCAAGGAGATTAGGTCTTTCAGCTTTCATATGTGAGCTTGTGGTCCTAATGAGTTTCTGGAAAAAACCCTAACATTTTGACATCTGAAGAAACACAAGAAGAAAAGTAAAAAGCATATTAGGGTTACAATTATTTTGATTTGCAAATTACTAATAACCGGTACTATACTATCTCTGTTATAGGAAGATGAAATCAAATTTGAAAATACTCATCCGGAATAGCTGGTCACCATTCAACACAGTTAGCGTTGAGCCAGAGGAAGGGAAAAAGTAGGTTTTGATGAAATGGCTTACAATGGAATCACTGATTCTTCAAGGATTAAAATTAAAACAGGTTATAGATGGAAGCACAACCCTAAAATGCTAGGTTGAAGTATCTTATGGTATCTTTGTTCATGGTTAGAAAAATGCTCACAAAATAGATTAAGTAGCTGGTTCAACATGGTAATTCAGGAAGAGTTCAGTTAAGTATGTCTGTTGAACTCTCACAAGAACTTTTTTATTAAACACAAATATTGACTACAATTTCCACTTCAATGGGTCAAAACCATAAAATTACCTCTGTTTACTGCCATATGGGTCAGGAAGAAAAGTAGAGTGTATTTTTATGATATAACTTTAATATAGAAAGCTTGCATGACATGAATTTTGATTAGGCTAAAACATTGGAGATGATAAACTTAATTTTTCTTCTGTCCTGAGTTTTCTACTTGTCCTAACCATGTAACTCTAACACAGTGTACAGATTATAGAAAACAACTGTTTAAAATCTCATTGAATCCACAAACATTTCTTGTTCTGTATCTTCTGCACTACCATCATTTGACTTCAAAACAAGTAAGCACTAAATGACCATTCTGAAAATAACAGTTAAATAAAAAGTCGTTTGGTTTGGATTCCATATGCATGCAACAGTTTTTAAAAGCAGTGAGCTTTACTCTAGCAAGTTATATGTAACTAGGAATTACGGAAATTCTTTCAGTGTAAACCTGTAAGACCATTTTGTTTGCTTTGTATGCATGCATGCAGTAAACTGTTTTATCTTTATTGAATTTTCATCTACTTCAACAAATGTTCTTTCAACAGCTAAATTACTTTATCATACGTAGTAGTAATTACAGTAATTAATATTGCAAAAACATAATAATTTACTGGATTTTGATTTACTGTAAATAGACTTAGCTTAAATTAGCTTCAGACAGAGAAGAATCTGGATTCAGTTATTAATGTAACATGGATTTCAATGCAAATCAGTCATGGCATTGGAGTTATACCAGAACTGACAGGAGGATTTTGACATAATTTTTGATGAAAATGACTGATTTCTCTGGCCTTGTTTTAAAGATATACCAATAGAACTGAGCACAGAATTTGTATTTTTTAATATTTTAACAAAGTTAATAGATGAAGGTGAAAGAATGAATCTCTTTACCAGTGATTGCTGAGCTGTATTATCTCTTCATGTGTTTTGAGTGTTGTAATTATCTATTGGAAATGCAGCTTCCCCTACCCCCCAGGTTTTTATACAAAGCCTATTCTAATTTATGTCATCTTAATCAAAACTTTCTCTTTAGTGAAGAAGCCATTCTGCATTTTTCAGTAGAGACTGATAGCAGACAGGCTTCTCAAGATTTCATTATCTTTAGTAGAGTGTTATTCTGAATAAAATAGATTTTTAATTTAATATTTTCAGAAGCTGATGTCCAGTTTGGGTTGTTTTCTCTTTTGAGGGTTTATTTCTGCCCCACATTCTTTACCTTTCTTTCCGAATAGAAAACAGTTTCACAGAAATGAGTATTGAAAAAACAGAAATTCTTGAAAGAAATAATGTCTGCTTTTCATATTGTTTCAGAGGACCTGCATCATTCTATACATCTAAACTTGTTTGAGAAAATACCTGGGCACTGGGACCATATATCATGGAAGATGCCCATATCAACGCTTGTCACATACATTGACTTCCAAAACAGAGTTTCTGAATGCAAGACAGCATGTTGGACAATCGACTGTCCATTCTAATGATCAAAGTTCAGAAGGTTTAAAGGAAAGTGTTATTTAGAAAGAGCAAAATATAGGCACAGCTTTATTGCTAGATACCTTTACCTGCCGCTATTTCTTGGAACATAGCTGGATCAAGGCACATTGATAAAGCTATAAGGAAGTACGTGACAGTCAAACTCAACTGTCAGTACCTGAAGTAAAAGGTCTAATAATTGTGATTTAACTGAAGTTAAAAATTAAATTGGAATCAGTAAATTAAAATATTTCATTTTTTTTGTAAGATCTGGAATCTCACAAAGTTCTAGATTTTAGAATATCAGAATATTGACTCAGGTTATTAGGACCTGTCTTCCTGCATGTCTCCTGCAGCATCTGTCTAGGAACTAGTTAATATGACTTTTTAGATTCAGAATCTGAAACAATATGCTAGTTGAGGTGATAAATTCTGAAACCAACTCCTTTCTTGTCCCTGGAGTTTGAAATAGGACCTTATAATGGTACTATTGTATATCACCCATACTTCAGTTTTCTGGAGAATTAATTTTTGGTTTAGGAGTGTGTACCTTTCAGAATCTATTTGTTTATAATTTCTTTGCTTCATTCTACTTTTCTGTAGACAATTTTCACAATTACACTTGTTAAAATAATACTGTGTAATATTTTACATTCAAAACAAATATTACAAAACACAATTTATAGCGGATATATTTCCCTTATTTTACTTAAGCTGAAACTGGTATTTGAAAAAGGTCAATGAAACCAATCTCATCAAACCTTTGTTTGGCTGGAGAAGCAGCTGGTCATTGTAATTAGGTAGAGCAATTTCATATTTAAACTCCTCTGTCCTTAGGCTCTACAGTTCGGTTTTATGACTATGGACTCTTAGGAATATAATTTTTCTTACTCTTTTAGGCACATTAGTTTGGTCTAGGGTAAGATCTAGAGCTATAGCACTCCAAACCCTTGTGAAGATTCTCCCATTTTAGAGAAAGCCTCTGTTCACCTGGTAGGCTCCATTCATAATTATTTTGGATCACAAGAACAAAACAACATCTATAGGTTCATGGTAGATCTTCACTCTGGCCCTTAAAATATTTGCATCGTCAGGCTTATCTTCTATTTTAAAATATTAAAATTAATTTTTCATCAGAAAATAACATCAGTATATGGTTTCCATTCCAAAATCATTAAGTTCAAGATAAAGATTGTAAAGGTTTCTCCCAAACTTAGGCAACTGTTTTCTGACAAAGTTGGAGCTAATGCTCAAGTTGGGATATATTGCAAGTATTTTGTTTTAAGTCAAGTTTTTCCTGATTTGACTGGCTGGAGTAATATTAAATTTAATCTTTGGTACCTTCCTTGTTCTTATATATATATTGTGTATATACATATATTGTGTATATATATATATTGTATATACACCTTGTATATATGTTAAATTGTGATGGAACTTCATAGCCAAAATACTTGTATCTTGAGGCTGTAGTAGGCTTACTTTATTAATGACATATATTACTATCATTAATAAATCTTTTGTTGTCAATACTGTTAAATTATTGAAAACTATGTAATTAATTATTTATTATTAAACTGTTATTAATTAAAATATTTTACAGTTTCTTCAATTTCTACTATTTATTCAAAACAATTATTTGATGGACTACAACAAATACCAACCTAACAAGTCCTGGCTTTTCGTTTGAATTAGACAATGGGAGATAATGTGTTTTAAAAAAAATGTTATAGAAAAAATGAAATAGAAATTATTTTTTGTGGTATAAAATAACTGTATTTTAATTATTTAAATAATTTAAGTGCTAGGAACATTTGACTGAATTAATACTGATAGTTGTTGAAAAATACACGTACAAGTAATTATTTTTCTTCCATATGATTTTTTATTTACCAGTTTTAGTATTGAACACTAACAGAAATATTCTTCAGCAAATACATGGATATAAATATCCCATTCTCCGACTAGGTGCTTGACCTCTGACAGTGAAAAGAAAGTAAAAATTAGGCAATGTGGTACAAAAGTTGAAAAATCTGGGAAAAACAAGTCTGGGAACTAGCATTTTGGTTTTGTACTAATTTTCTTTTGAGGGCTTAGCTCACTAATGATGTGCACTAGATAGGAAAGAAAACTAATGTAGACTATGATTTAGAGTACATCCTGTAGAAGTCAGTATGCACAAGGTTGGGCACAATGAGGTACAAACTGTGCCATGGCTGCCTATTTGAACATTTTCTTACAGAAAGAGTGTGCTAGGGTTCTGCCCTTTAGCACTGCATCGAGCACAGCTAGCTGATGCAAAGGTTGTCAACGGATATGAAAAATTTTCCTCAAAGCAAGCAGAAATAGGGAAAAAGATATATGTAGAAGGTGTCCTGCAATTATCAGGGACATCTTCAACTAGATCAGGTTGCTCAGAGTCCCATCCAACCTGATCTTGAATGTTTTCAGGGATGGGAGATCTACCAGAGGGGATCTCTCCTCTCTGGGAAACCTGTTCCAGTGTTTCACCACCCTTATTGTAAAAAAATTCTTCCTTATATCTAGCCTGAATATACCCACTTTTAGTTTAAAACCATTACCCCTTGTCCTAACGCAATAGGCCCTGCTAAAAAGTTTATCCCCATCTTTCTTATAAGCCTCCTTTAAGTACTGAAAGGCTGCAATAAGGTCTCCCCGGAGCCTTCTCTTCTCCAGGCCGAATAACCCTAACTCTCTCGGCCTTTCCTCATAGGAGAGGTGTTGCAACCCTCTGATAATTTTTTGACCCTCCACTGGACCCACTCTAATAGGTCCATGTCTTTCCTGTTCTGAGGACTCCAGAGCTGTATGCATCAGGTGGGGTCTCATCAGAGTAGAATGAGGAGCAGAATCATCTCCCTCAACCTGTTTGTCACATTTCTTTTGATGCAGCCCAGGATACAGTTGGCCTTCTGGGCTGAGCGTACAGATTGTCGGCTCATGTCCAGTTTTTTATCCCCCAGTACCCAATGTTAGGAGATAGATAGATATCTACACAAAGTTATCAATTTGCTTTAAAAATTGTTATTCATTCTAGAAAATATTTTTTATCCTTTAACAAAGGATGGACGAAGAACTGGATATTCTGTAACAGTAACTGAAGATGTTGACAAGAACCTGTGTGGAGAACTTTCATATTAAAGACGGAAAGATATGAGCAAGTACGCTTATGTTATTATGCTTATGCTATTACTCAAGCAAAGTCACAAGCTTGCTTTATAGGAATAAAGAGAGGAGTGTAAATCAGACATTTTCTTCTAGTCCTACCCCATTGGTTATGAAACACAACAAATCAGTGGGCTGTTTTCTAACTATCTATCACATGCTGAGGTTATGTGAGATTATCAAATACCCATTCCATTTCTTCTTTCCCCCCTGAGTTTATTCTTCTAGTTCCTAGATTAAATCCTAGATTTATCCGTAGCTGAGGGCTTCTTTTTGATTTTTATGCATTGTTAGTGTCCTCATCTGTTATTTTCCTGACTTGTCCAGATTTTTTTTTTAATTTTTTATTATTATTTGAGACTTTTAAAATAATTATTTTAGTGCCCGGAAGCAAAGGTAGTATACCAGTTAGTATATCATCAGCCTCAAAAGAGAGGAAAAAATTGCCTGTTATGTGATATATACAAGGTTCTTCCTAACAAATCCCAGAAGATTTACTGGTTTTGGCATTGCTTTAGACTTCTGATTCACAGGTTTTGATATTTGATAACATCTTGATCTCTTCCACAAATACTGATACTTTGCCTGTGGGTTATTGCCCATTTAAACTTTATTTGCTTTCTCCTCCTTAATACAATAAATTTAACTTTTTTTTATTATTATTTATTTTAAAATTTATTTGATTTATTATTGTTATCAACCATGCCCCAAATTTATCATTCTGAATTTTGATCCCACCCTCTGATTTGCTTTCACCTCTGCCAACCTGATGTCATCCACAAATTTTATAAGCCTCTTCTCTGTTCCATCATTCAGCTTGCTAGAGAAAATATTTAATAAAACTATCTCAAAAGACATACTCTATGGGATCTCAGTTGAAATGCTCTACTAGTCTGATAACAAGACATCGGTGGCTAACTTTTATGGCTATTGTTAAAGAAATAGGACTTACATCTTTGAAGGTCAAAGAAAGCGTGCTCTCCCTGATGACTGAGAATGGCACACTGGTAACAACAGACGAGGAGAAGTCTGAGGTTATGAACAATTTTTTCCCTCGGTCTTTACTGCCAGCC
>VYZM01016444.1:27762-52300 GCA_013398915.1 Dromas ardeola | reverse complement strand
CCGGGGCCCGCGGCATCCCCCGCCGGGGACGCGGGCCCACAGCCCCGCGTCGCCCCCGGCCTCCCCCGTACCTGCAGCGTCACCTCCTCGGGTCTCCAGTGGGGCCGCAGGCGGCGCAGGAGCTGCAGGGCGCCCTGGCGGCAGCCGGGCCCCTCCCGCTCGCTGACAGTGATGTCCAGCTTGGGCACCTCCGGGGAGCCGGGCGGGACGTGGATGTAGTTGGACATGGCGGGCGGGCAGGCGGTGAATCGGACACGGGCGAGCGGCTCTCGCTGGTGTCTTCTCCGCGGCGGAGCCGGCAACTGAGGGGGGAAATTTCCACTTCGGCTCTCGATAAAGCGGCTCCACCTCCCCCTTCTCCTCCTCCTCCTCCTCCCCCGGCTGCGGCGCGGAGCAGCCTGGGAGAGCGGGCGGGGCCTGCCGGCGCCCGGCCCGCCGCCGCCTCCCCCGGGCCCCTCACCTGCCCGCCCTCCCCTCAGCGGCCTCCCGCCGCGGTGGGTGGGGTAGTGAAACCTCCTGGCGGCCACGGAGGGGGGGCTGCTCTCCCGGGCGCCTTCACAGTCCCCCCCCCTTCCCCAGCCGCCGCCCGCTCCCCCGGGCGAGCGGGGCGTGAAGGAATGCGGCTGCCGCGGCGCCGCCCGGTTAATTGCCGGGCAAAGGACTGATTCTAGTCTGGCTGTTATCTGCTGCCGTTAATTTTTGTCTTTAATTTCTGTGCCAACCGTCGCAACAGCCCCTTTTCGTCTCCCTCGCTGGCTGTGTACCTGCTCACCGCCTCCCCCCGCTCTCCCAGTTTCGGCCCGTTGCGCTCCGGTGTCATCTCTGGGCCCGGAGGGCACTGGAGAAGTATCGCGCTACGCGCTCGGCCTGATTCTAACATCTCGTGAAGATCATCCTTCTCATGAGCAGTACGGAACAGTTACGTTCTTTTTCCTTTTTTTTCCCCCCCGTTTTATGCTGAAAACCTTGCCTTAAAGTTATTTTCAGCCAAAAAAAGGAGCCCAGACTATACCACAGCACTTTGCCAATCAAGAAAACAAAAAAAGGAACAAATGATACTTTTTCAGAAATATTTTGATGCTTCCCCTAATAGTCCTACAAGTACCGTCCTCCTGTCACATTCTCTGACCTTCCCATGTAGGAAACACCGAAGACTCAAGAAGTTCCTCTGTTACAAAGCAAGTTTATTAGATTAACCTAAGACACAAGAACTATGCAAACAGAATAATGGCCGGTCTCTTCCCTGATGAGCTTTTACTCTAAATAGACCCAGGTCAGCGGAAAGGGACATAACTTACGCTCAAAGTGAACAATGTCAGGAGGAAAACAGCTAGTTCTACAGGTTTAGTTCTCATTGATTTCATATATGTTCCTTTCTAAAAGTGCAGTGTATTAAAAACCTTTCCACTTTGTCATCCACCACCATCTACTTGTGAATGTGTCTTGTCTTTCACTAAGAATTGCTGTCATCACTGAAGGGTTTTGTATGACGTCACTATGTAAGTGCATCATCGCTTCATTCCTACTATTTCTGTTGAACACCACACCTCATCCCAATTTTTCATCTTTGTTCACTCACTTGTATACCTTTCCCCTCAGACAGCATTAAACATTTGGAATAGTCTGTCAACAATTTTTCAAGTAATTTCCTTCCTAAATCTTTCTTCTCTCATTCCTCATGATCACTAATCTTGGTATTCTCTTCCATCTAAACTTTGGTTATGACCAAGTGTTTAAAATCTTTAGAGCCGGGAATCTATCTTTGTGAGAGTTTAATAAACAAAATTTTCTTCTATTGTATTTAAACGAAAATTTAATGTTTATGGGTTGGTGTTGTTAGTGTAAATGTTATTCTATATTAACAGCCTTTTTCTATCAAGTATTGAAAGGGTAAGAATATGGGGGACTGAACCAAATTTCAAGTGTCATAAAATTTCCAGATCTAAATGTTATAGCTTGAGTACATTTCTAGTTGTAATATGCTTTTTGTCTTGCCTTCATTTAAATCTGTTCCCTAGAAGAAACTGTTTCAAGTTTTATAACCCTCTTTCCTGTGATTTTGCATCTGTCGTTTATATACACTGACTCACCACTTTCTTAAAATCTTTCTCCATCTCACCTGATTGGACCTACCCATTTCTTCCACTATCCCACTCCACTTTTTCTTCTTTAAATATAAGGACATTTTGAAAATTAAACCCATTTTTTTATTTGAAAAAAGATTCCTTTAAGGACACTCACCTTTATACATTGTTCAGTCCCGTAAGTTTCTATTATCATAGTAGCATGATATCACTCTATCTGATCAAGCATGTGATACATGGTGCCCTCTGCTTCTACTCTGGCAGTTTGGTAGATGATAAACTAAGACTTATTTATGGATTAAAGGCAAAGTGACATTTTTGTTGAAATAAAATGTCAAAGGTTGAACGCTCCAGCTTCTGTATGTTAAATTCAACAAGAACTGGTCTAAACAGAGATTCAATCATGCTAATGCCGAACATAATACTCCTACCAGAAGCTTTCAGTTGTTAACTCTGAGAAGCCTTGCTAGCTTAACCGAGTCTGACTAGATTTCCAGAAGCTGGCTGTGAGTACGTTTTAAACAGGGGGAAGTCTGAGCAGTCATCATGCTTAGATTATTTGGGAATTAAGGGAACTGAACTTCTGCCTACTATTTATCAAATAGTGAAAGAACCAAGAACACTTAGGCAGTAGCACCTTCATCTTTCATGGTACAAAGACACATACTTTTTGCTTGTCCTCATGGTGCATTGGGAATTCTTAATTCCTGGTTTAAAACAGTTCAATAAAAGTTATAGCTAGCTACTCATGCTGTTTCCTTTCCTTTTTACCTTTTGTTTCCTGCAAATACTTGCTGTGTTCCAATCAAACCCCAGAAAACATCTTTTGAAGACCGGGACTCTTTCTTAAGTTTCCAAGAATAATATTTTTTTTCCTTTTTGAAAAATTAATTTTCCTTTTTTCTTTCCACCCTCCTGACACCTGTACCCTACAAAACTGTGAAATTCATTAATAAGAACTCTAGCGGGTTCCTCACAGGCTACAAAGTGTTCAGGTCTGCTGTAGACTTGTTCTTAAAAAGACCTGGTATTACATGACATAAAGGCTCAGGAATAAAGAGAATGTGTTTTGTCTTAATGTCTGATATCTTTGTAGGTACACCATTCTAATTTAAAGCCATCCTAAGGCTGACCATACTTGTACACAACATGGAATTGAAGAAAACAGGGTGCTTTAGTTCTCTCCCAGGCCTGTGCTCTACCAGGTGGTTCTGGATACTGACTACACACAGCCTGTCTGACCTGCTTATCCTCACTGTTCTGCCGTTCTCTTTTCCTTCTTCTGCTAATCAGAAACCAGGTTGTGACATTTCATTTGTTCTTAGGTTTTTCACCTTGCCTTTAGGTCCGTGCTGGATGCTTTACAAGCTCTTAAAAAAAAACATAGCGCAAAGGAAAGAGCAACATCAGGCTGAGAACCAGTTTTAACTTCCTAGGTGCAGTTCTCCTGGCTGCTTTCCAAACCCAGTAATTCAGTAATTGCTTCAGAAGGACTCAGTGCACAAATGTGACTGTGAAGGGGAAATGTACCCCTTCTAGCCATAATTAATTTTCATAACATTTTGCATAGCAGAGAGTCTCAAAATACATTCTTTTGTCCTAATCTCACAAATGCAAATACTGAGTCATCAGAAGGTTAAAGCCGCCATTAGACCGGTCAGTCAGTGGGCCTGGAAATAATTTTTGACTTCCAGTCCAGTCCTTTGATCGCAGGCTTTCTTCAGTGCTTTAAAGTATGTCATCTCTGTTGATTATCCAGCATGTATTATTTGTGTCGAGATGAATCACATCTCTATACACACAGTGTTAAACTGTAAGTCAACTCTTTTATTTATTTATTTATTTATTATATTGATTTTTAAAGTGCCTGGTGCCCTAGCATCCATATTGATTTACCAGCAACAATTCTCGACACACGAAGTTGATAGTTCTGTCACATGTTTATTGTACTCTATAAACAGATTTAATTTTAATCTTGGTGAAGACTAGCTTGAAATAGATTATTTTATAAAAATCTTGACAGTTTACAAATTTCCTTGAGATGGATACTACTTGGTATGTTGTTGGAATGGTAAAAACTCTTCTCTTGTGCAAGATGCTTGACAGAATAATAGGTTAGAGCTTTTTCAAGTATATTTTGAGAGCTACATATGATAGCAGAGTAAAAGCCTCAATGCTCACTGCAGTTTTATGGCTTAATTTTCTAGCAGGTTACCAATCAGCGACACTTATTTGACACATTCCATGTGATAACCTAGTTCCTGACTACCTAACCCCTATTTTTTCCAACATGGGAGTGGTGCGGAGCATAATGTAATCTGGTAACACTGTGATTACATGTGAAATAGCTTAGTGGTTTCCAGCTCCTTCAGCTTTTCAGGGTTTCACCTGGAAACCTCAGAGATTTCTAATGGAGGTCTGGCCATCTGTGACAATGAGCTTGGTTACCCCCAAGGCCCCTTCAGATGAATGAACGCACAGGTGTCTTCCCTATGTCCCGTCCCTGGCTCCGTGTCCATGACTGTATAGGCTGAACCACTGTGTAGGGCTAAGCTGTACATTTGTTTAGGGCTATTTATAAAACATTATAGCTACTAGGTATAAAGAAAGAAGAGAAAATTGTTGTACTAATTAAACTACTCAAAATACAGGTTAAATAAAGCAGTACAAAATCATAATTAAGGTCAGTGTCTGCATTTATTTTAATAGGCACGTCTGTATTTTAAAACATGAAGAGTAATTACAAGTTGACGGATCCTTGACTGAAGTTGAACTGTAGACGCGCCCAATGATTTACCATATCCTCATGTTTTTCTCAAGGGCAACAAATACACATGCTGTATAAGTACCCCAAAAGAGTCTACTTAAGCAGATTTAGGATGCCTTGCATGCAAGAATAAATTCACCTGCAGCAATGTAAGAGGAGGATTTTAATGGCTTTTATATCTTATAGAAATTTAAGCTTTTCTAAAATTTTATTGACTAATCAAACATCTTCCTATGAAGAAAAGTTACAAACCTCAGCAATGTGAAATACTCTCTGTGAACAAAGACTATATCAAATATGCATTTAAATGCTATGTAAGCTTGTAAAATAAGCCTAGAATACTTTTCCCCATTTCTAAGGTACTTTCAGAATGCCATTCTGTATTCTCCAGTGAAATCTCTAATCAATTTTATAGCATAAAAAGCATAGGGGGAGTTAGCTGAACTAAATTAAAACAATTAAAAAATGCGTACAGAATTATCTTGAGAGATGTTATATGTGTTATCACATATAAATGACTGCCATTCACATTCGACCTGAATCAACAAAGAAGGAAAGGCACAGAAGGTTGGCAAAGAGGGGAGATGAGAGGGAGAAGGTGAAGGAAAGAGCAGGAAATCGTCGTCATTCTGTGTCAATGAGAGAAGAAATTACTAAACTGGTGTAAGTATCTTCCTCACAAAGCACCATTCCCAGCAACCTTCTTGGTAGTTTCAAGAAGTCAAGGACTTAAAAAAAACATAGCAGTTATGCTGCTTTATCATGTTTATATCTAATTCCTTTACACCAAGTTGATAGATAATCTGAATGACTCTGGTCCTTGCATCCTTTCCATAAGTATTGGAGCTTGCGTACCCGAGGCCTGCGTGCTCAGTAGACTCCAAGCTGGATGCTTTCTTTTGGTATCCCTGTGTGTGTCTTTTCTCTAAGCCTTACTTCCATCCTTGTTTATAGTATATTTCCTACAGAATTAAGGTTAACGTGACCAGACTTTGTGTCTGTCCTCCCTTAATAACTTGAGGAGGAGCCGCTTTAGAATTTCACTGGGATTTTCAATCCCAAAGATAGTTTTAAATCCTGTAACTGGGAATTACTGAACAAGTGGAAAGAATCACTATTGTTTCTCACTGAAAGAAAGGATAGTTGAGCTCAGCTTTTATCGATTTTCTTGCTGCCAAGGAAGTAACTTTTTTGGTTTATGTCTTTATACTTGCTGCTTCTCAGCTGGGTGGAAGGGAGAGGTCCCTTCACTTTTGCAAGGTGCATAATCCCAGTTTCTCTGGATTAAAATTGACTAGTATAACCTTGTTTAGTATCCCCTGCTCAGACTTTGCCTTTTTTTTCTTTATTTTGATCCCCCTGACTTTTTTCTTATGTAGTGCTCTCTTGCTTTGGCCCTCTCCTGCTGGTAGGGTGGAATTATGTGGGTCCTTAATGAAGGACTTCCACTGCGTCCAAAGAACAAGTAACAGCACACCCCACATTAGTCCATGGCTCTGCAGTCATTTTCCTTTTCCAGAGGTCTTCTTTTTTTTTGTTCTATAATAGACACTCTTCTTTTTGCTCTCTCTTTTTTTTTTTCTTTCACTGCCTTTTGGTGTTTTTTGTTTTTAGCCGATTCCTGTTTCCTTGTGACCATCTTCTTTTGTTGTATACCAGCCTGGTTAAAATCAGTTACGCCAGAGGAGCAGACCTTTGAGCAGCCCGTTCAGCTTCCATTGCCGTCACCAGGAAAACCATCGTTTACTTCATTAGGAGCCAAATGAAGTGAAACAGGCTATGCGCGTCTGTACAGTCACATGAGCTTGGATTAAAGTTCAGAGCAGAGCACGACTTCTCCGCTACCATCACCCCATTCCAGCCACCCCTCGGGGCACAGCCTGGCCAGAGTGCCTGGGGGGCTACTGGGGCTGTGGGGGGTCCCGCCGGGGCGTCAGGGCAGGGCTCATCCCACCACCCCAGCCAAGAAGCAGGGCAGGCTGGGCTGAAGTGGGGTCCTGGGGAGGCTGGGCAGAGACATCAAAACCCACGTGTGCCCCAGGGCCTGGCAGCAGCCCCCCTGGTTCCACCCTGGAGCAAAACAACCTGCTCTCAAGGGGGTAGGGGAAAAGCAAAGCTGACTTTCAGAGGGGCAGACTCATACGTCCATTCTGAACCTACAAGCTGTTGGTCACCATCTCAGGCTGCTTTTGAGAGTCCTACAGATTTTATTGTTTTCAATATTGTTTATTTCATTATTTATCCTACGGATTTTCTTTAGTCCCGAGACATCGAATTTCAGGGGGCTTGCCAAAGAAGTACAGTGGGCATAAGAGAAGAACGGCTCAGAACAGCCTGATATTTAATCATAGGCTGTAAATATCTTTTACAGACTTCTCTTGTTTGCAACTGTTGCTAAGCATGGGAAATTACTGAATTAGTCAGCTTCATTTGTATTTTTGTTAAGGGAGAGCTTGGAACATTAATTAAATTACATTTCAAGTTTCGAGATAATAAAGCTATGTGTTCCCATTGGAAAAGTAAAACGATAATACGATAAAAAATAAATACAATATAATAAATCCCTTGCAAATATACCAAGGCTAAAGGGCCAAAAATTTGCCAAAGTCTCTGTCCTCCCCTCGGTAGGGTTTTAGAGCTCAAGGACCACAGAAGCAGAGAGGACTGCAGGGGAGGAGAGCTGCTTCCTGACTCATGCCAGCTTGGACAACAGGCAGTAAGCAAGCAGGAGGGTAATCAAGGAGAAAGGCTGCAAGAATTGTTACTACAAAGTTGCTACTACAAGAACATCGTGTCTTACTAGGAGCTCCCAGTGCAAGTGGAATTCAGAGTTTATCAAAACACCTTGAAAGAGAACTGGAAGCCTCACTGCGGTGTAAGCAAACACATATTCTTAATCATTACCAGCTTTCCTAAATTCTGGTTCTTTCTCATCTTCCCTTAAAATATTTTGGTCTGTGCAGCAGATTCAGCTCTGCAGTCTTTACACGTGAAGATGAGACAACGTTCCTGGTTTGTTTGAATCCCCAAAGCTTTTAACATGTGAAAAGGAGAAGATACTCATTCCGGCTTCACCCCCTCTCGCTCCAAAGCACCAAAGTGCGGAGTAATGCCTCTGGCTCTTTCTCACACACTGGAATTTTGCATTTCTATGTCAGCTGGGCCTCCCTGCCCGCAATCCCTAAAGGCTGAGGATCATCCAGAGTACAGCAGAAAATCTTTTGCGAGCAGGTCGCAACTGCAGCATTTTGTTTCACGGTGATCCGTGTATCTTCTGCCTCAATGTTGCTCCGAGTTTTACATTTTTATCTTGATTTAAGTTTCTAAGTGAACAGCACTATTTTGTTTTAGAAGATACTGTTTTCCCTGGTATTCATTACAATTGGCTGTGCTTCGACTATGTCAGGAGCTTAGTCAGCTGTTAGTGCAACCGAGACTTGTTTTTCTTCTTTTTATCCCTTTCATCCAGTGGAAAAAGTTTCCTGCTGCTCTCCCTACTGATATTTGATATCCTGTCTCCAACTGATGTACGTCTTTAACTTTTAAAGAACAGCATGTCAACTAGCTCTGTTAATTATCACTCATTTTGGTTTTGGTTGTTTGATTGGTTTTTTTTTGTTGTTTGGGTTGGTTTGGTTGGTTTGGTTTTTTTTTTGCATTGCAAGATTATTCTGGAGGTGTTACTTCTCAGGGGAATGACTTTTTCTAATCCAACTCCCTCTTCTTTAACTATAATAATAAAAAAATCAGTTTCTCATGCTTTGCAACAATGTCTTTATTTAATCTACAGAATTAAAGGAATGCTTAGAGTAAGCAAAGCAGCCAGTCAGCAGCTTTTCTGAATGTCTGTTACAAATAATATTGTAATGCAAAAAAGTAGGTAACTTGAGAGATTTTTTGAGTTTTTCTTGAAATGGTTTACATTCTAATAGGTTTTCCTGATAACCATCTTTTCTTCTCTTTTAAACCAAAAATAATCTTTCTGGCACCAACAGCAACCACCTACATTGGAAAGAAACAGTGGGAAGCCATTACTATGCACTTATTGATCATATAATCAAAGGTATTACTAAAAGCCATGCTAAAAGCTGTCCACAGGTCTTTTTATGATGAGTAAACAACAAAAACATTTCCAAAACCTTATTCATTGAACACTGAACTCCCTGCTTACCTTTACAAGTATTTGTTTCCCACTGTCTTTGGGAACAGGAAGCTTTAAGTGGTAGAAAAACTCAAGTATATAAAAGCAGAAAGACTGAAGCAATGTTTGAAAGGTAGGTTGATTGATCCTACAATCACATGGATTAATTGCTCAGAATTGTGTATTTATAAAAACACCTGCGATACCATTCATTGATCCTTAGCAGTGCACATGTGGAACTCATTAAGATAGCTCTTCTATGACGGTGACTTCTAGTTCAATAAATCATTGTCTTACTTTACTTTGCGAAGTGGCATAAAGTCATTGGCTCAAGGTCAACTTCTATGTGAAACCTACAGTGTCCCCAAAACAGCTCTGCCACAGCCTCAACTAGATCCTATCTTACAAGGCAGTACCACACGAGGACCTGTGATGAAAAAAGTAGAATAAACCCAGATGTCTGAACCTTCCTAACCTGTAAGGAAAAAAAAAAAAAAAAAATCACCTTTAGAACCCCTTTGATGAATTTAAGGTCACACCTTATTTGTTGTTCACTTTCCGCCAGTGAGAGATTTACTTTTCCTCCACCAAGGAGAAAAACTTTTCCACCAAGAAAAGTTCTCCTTAATCATGCATGTACATGAAAGTTCATGCCAGAAACCAAACCTCTGGCAAAAAATATTTTTTCCTGCAATAACATCTCCCTTGCTTACTCTTCTATGAAGCAAATTCTTTAATTGCTTCCAGAAATATTCTGGGTTTCTGCTCTTCTCTGGTGTACTTCAACTTTCCCTTTTTCATCTTTGTGGTGTTTTTCAGCATTCTTTCCTCAGCTAGCACTTCAAATCTGATCCTCATAACTCACTAGATGTTTCCATAAAAAGAGTGAGGCTTCTTTTAGACAGAAAAGCTCACAAATAAGAGGTTTTATGTGGCCAAAAGACTGGAAAAATCTGAATTTCATATGGGAAGGATCACAGGGCAGAACACAAATACAAGAACAAAGCACGTTTTTAATGTAGTTGCTGAAAGCGTAAACAAGATCAGAAAAAGGTTAGAAAATGAAATGTAATTAATATAGGGTTTGTTTGAGTAGTGTATCAGCAAACGCAGTCTTAATTTTAGGAGAAAAAAAATAAATAGAAAAACTGCATGATAGAGAAGCTTAGGCTCACAGTTCAAGAAGCAGTCGAAACAGGCCCAGAAGTAGCTGTGGAGATGCACTTCTTATGTCTTTGACCCGATTTTACAAACCCCTCATGTTAATTCCAGTTCTACGTGAGCAAAAGGTGTTTCTGTGTGGACACAAGGTGAGTGAGAGCAGTACAGGCATTTCAAAAATAAGATAGGCTGTTTCCATACACATAACCTATAGAAATCTTTCTCAAAAACGAATCACTACATTTATGTCCCTTATCAGCAAAACATGGAATTTACTCCAATAAAACATATGTCCCATGAATTTAGAATAAATTAAAGAAAAGCATTTTTAACTGAGATAGGCATATGGGAAATAGTGCTTTGGGCAGTTTAGGTAAATTTTGTGGCTGAATAATTTTATGGCTGATAATAATACCTGCAGTTACTTCACGTACCAAGTTAAGGATAATTAAGATAAGGCTAATTAAATCTTATACTTTTAGGGTATAAACTAAATTGGCAAAAGTCAGGAGGGATTTTTTTTCTTCCAAACTTTATTTATTATTGCACTATGTGTATTTTTAGGGAATACTAGAATATGTTCACCTATTTTTGGAACCCTCTGGTTGTTGGATGCTGCTGATAATAGAAGAGATTCACTGACAGATCACTGATATCATCTGTCATCAGATTATTCTTTGTGTCCTCGGTGGAAACCTACAAGGCCTGCAAACACACACACAGAAATTCCTAGTGAGAACAATGTATTGCATTGTGTATACATACATTTAAAAGTATGTGAAAGCATTCATGTAGCCATCTTCAGTACATTTTTAATTTCTCAGCTCGGTGCTCCATAAGAATCGGAACCTATTTCTATGTGACTATTTAGAACACACGCTGATGCATGTTGGTGCGGAGATCTGAGAGGAGGAGGGAGTTCTGCCACCACCGAGCCTTTCTGCTCCCCTAATGAGCTCCCCAGCCCTTCACGGACTGCTGCGGAAATCCAGGTCCTCAGAGGGCTCTGCATAATTCTCGGTGTTTTTTTCGTACACAAGCCCAGCTGCGTATCAAGCGGTGCTGCATGTGTAGAACACATATAGATTAGCTTTTAGTTTCTATACCTCCATTTTTACAATTGCACCCTGATAGGGCATTATTCTGTTTTTACAAACTTGCCTGTTGTACAAATACAATATGCTTGTCAAAAAGGCAAAAGGAATCCTAGAATGTATCAGGCAAGATAGTCCCAGCAGGGACTACCTACAAATACAGAGGTACATGGGATACAGAAGTAGGGGGATCGTAGCACAAAGCACTGTTGAGGCCTCATCTGAAGTACTATGTTGTCCTGGCTTGAGGTAAAACAGAACCAATTTTCTGATTTGTAATTTTACTTTTTAGCTGGGCCTCTTCTAACTGACTAATGTCTGAAATTAACAGCATATTGTTCAGAAACTGTTCACTCTCAGAGTGATAAGACCTGATTATACCAAGGAATGGTATGCACAGAGGCTCTTGCTTATACTTATTGCTATAACAACCAAGGTCACCTAACTTCGTTATTTGCCCCGTTAGAGGGTCAGAAGCGGAAAAGCATAGAGGGGTCACACCTGTACGGAGGAGCGGACAGGACGGGTGACCCAAAACTGACCAACAGGGTATTCCGTCCCATATGCATCACGCTCAGTATAAAAGCTAAGGGATCAAAAAGTTAATTCTCTTTCTTCAATGGCGCNTTCAGCTCCTATCCATTGCTGACTCCAGTCTGGGACTTTCCCTGTGCCTGCTGGTGATGCGATTGTCATCCTCGGAGCTGGATACGGTTTTGTGTATATTGTATACTTTTTAAAATTTTTATTATTCTATTATTATTTACTATTTTCTTATTTATTATTATTTTCATTAAAGTAATTTAGTTCTGTTTCTAAACTCGTAAATCTCCTTATCTCTTCCTCTCCCCTCTTTGGAGAGAGGGGGGAGAGGGCCATCTGTCATTCTGATTGGCCAATCCGGCCAAAACCACGACACATGTACAATTCTGGTCCTGTATATTAAAAAATGAAACAGGTACGGATAAAGGATAACACCATGATTAGGTAAATGGAGACGCCCATTCTCTTCTTAGAGAAGTCTGGAGCTTGGCTAGTTCCACCTAGTACAAGAAAAGCTGTGTGTGGACAGAACCACCCAGCACAAAAATCTCTGGACAGATGTATCCTGAAGCTAAAAGATCCATTTAGGCTAAAAACCAATATTGGTGTGCACAAAACAGGCATAAACTGCTGCTGGATTTCCAGTTGGAAATTTCTAATCATGCATGAAGGTTCTGAAACAGCCTTCAAATATGAGTTAACAGGGATAAGAAATGTCTTTTAATATAAAAAAAAACAATACCAAAAGCATAGTTAAATCACAAGAAACTCAATAACTCTGTCTTCTTTGATACTGAATCAAAAATAATGGCCTTCTTAATGTAGGGTACTATATTATCTGTAAGAAATACCAGACATTCCCATGTGTTTATTCTCATCAGAGAGGGAAGTGGAGAACAAGAGCTAGTTAGCTCTACTTTAAATTCAGTCTCCTAGTGTTTGCAGTTGGGGCCATTTGGAATGAGAAGGGTTACGCACAGAAGCATAACTCAGTCTACACCCAGCCCACCCCTAGTTAAGGGTTTTGATACTTCTCCATATCTGACCATGTGGTTATCTGACGTAGTTTATCTAAAACAGAATTACTCTTTTTCCAGATTACTTTTCAGCTGCATTAACTTCAACTACCTGTTCATGACAATTTAGGTACCGCCAGTTAACAAAGCTGTGAGTGAGGACTGCATTTTACCACATACCAAAGTACTTCTCAGTGACTGCGTGAGATGTATACAGCCACCAAGAACAGAAAATGAAATCGTGAGGCATATCTGGTTTATAAGCTGATAGCTCCCCTTCCTCTGGGAGCCATTCAATATCACAGATGGATTTGAAATATAACTTCTGTAACAGCATGCTCTGATAACGAAGCCTCCGTTTGAGACTGGAAAAAAATCATAGCTGCAAAGGTTGCATATGAAAGACCGAGTTGTTACTTGTTTGCTGCATGCAGATAATAAAAAGTGTCTATGGACACAATTTTGCATCACCGATGAGCAAAAAAACTTGCAAGATGTGAATTACAAAGGACAAGCAAATATCTAAAATTACAGGGGAAGTCATCATCCTTTCCATACTTTTCTATTAGTTCCCCTAGCTTGGCAGCATCACTCCCAAAGAGATTTTGCCTCAGCCTTTTAATTCTCATCCACACTCTCATCTAAGGCACCAAGCTAAGAATTCCTGGCTCAGAGGAATATCAGAGTACATGATAATCAAACAGATAATAGGTGCGCATCTCAAACAATAACACATGCGTAAGCATAGCTGCCCGGGGGGAATAAGCAGTACACTTCCAGCAAAGTTTCCCCCTAGGCCACCAACTCTGCTTTTAGACTACGAGTAGTCCAACCACGCCAACTACCAACCCTGTATCAGTGGTTAGAGGCTAGTTCGAATAGCCGATCTGCAGTATAGCTCATCTATTGTGATAGTTCACGCCTTCTCTTATCTCAGTGACACCTAAAAACCAAAACCAAGCACTATGTGCGTGTTTTTATAACGCAAGATCTTACATGGCAGATATCACAAGAAATATGTTTCAAATGTTATCAAAGACAGTTTGTGCTTTTTTAAACTTGAAGATGAATGCTATCAAGCTGTTTCTCCACACATGCAAACAATAACAAGGTTAAAATAATATTAGGTCCGTCTTAATTTCAAAACAATCCTCCAAAATGAAGTGAAGGCTGATGAAGCGATTAATCTGTTGACTTAAAGCACTGAAACTTACATAGTGCATTGAGATAATCTCTGGCATAAATGGAAAATCACTGGCAAGGAAGGCCACAGATAAAATATGATACTACAGGTGATAGCAGTTAACTCTTTGGGTTCAGAAGCTGTGTGAGAATTGGGCCTTCAAAAATTCAAGGCCTTGTCTTCACGCAGATCACAGCCATGCTTTGCAACAAATTCTTGAATCGGTTGACCTTTGCAAAAATTACACGGAGGCTTGTCTTTGCAAACCAATTATATCAGTCTGGCTTGCCTTTCTTTGATGGAGGGTTCGGGAGTCACAGCAATAAAATCAGGAAAACCAGTAGGTTTTTGTACTTTTGAAAGTCATTTGTGAGATGTTGCAAGAGTAGTAGTGTGAAATTAAGACAGAAAATTAGTGAATATATCTAAAAAGGAGGATGGAAGTACTGCAATGTTCTTATTTCTCCTTGCCTCTTTCAGGCCATTAAAATTAGCTGAGGTAGGTCTGTCCTTAGTCCTTATATTTGGTAATGGCAAGATAGCAGAGATCTTTCTTACACCAAGAGCCTAAACTGTAGGATACAGCTCTTATGGGATGGCAATCACATACTGGTGTACATGAAAACTCTTCTCAGCTACTGTAGAGAGGAATTTTTTGTTACTTCTTTAAAATACAGTAGTGTGTCTCCTTATTTTGTATTAAAAATGAATTTATTTTTAATTTTAGTGGAATTTTCCCAGCTACTAGATGTTTTGGTGCTAGCTAGCAGTCTACTTAACTTCCAACTTTAACAGTGTACCCTCCTCGTGGCACTGACCACACCAACACAGTAAGACCAGCTCCAATTGCTCCTGCCAGCCTGTATTCGCCTTCCTCCATAATTCTCCTATGCAATCCCTTCCACCTCTCTCCTCACTCTTTAGCTGTCCGCATCCAAGACAAGCACTAATATGCCACAGCTGTATAGATTTTCTGAAAACACATAAGCGGTGAGAAAATTCTCACCCGTGGCCTCTGCAGCTGCTGGCCCCAACCCTGGGCAAGGAGCTGGGCACAGGCTCAGGTCCCTGCCCTTGCTCCTTCCTTAGTCCTTGCCCAGGAGCTCTGGTGGGTTGGCTGCATCCAGCCTTGCAGATCAAAGCCTCACCTTACTGCCTTCTCTTGACTTTCAACCTGCCTTGTTAGTACAGACCTGATGGCTAATTACTGGGCTGTCAACTGAACTCTGGACCCACTCAGCTCTTCTTGTTTGGGTGCTGTGGGATGGCACCCTGGTACGTGATATCATTGCCCCTGCCTGATGTCACCTTTAGCTCCTGGCTTGCCTAATTAAGGTCTGCATTTAACTTTCATGCACTGGAAGATGCTCAGTCATTTTACAGAATTATTATGTACAATTAAGCAATGTATTTAGCATGTATTTCTCAAGTTGTGCTGTTCATAATAATCTTTGCTAATAAAATCAAAGCAGTACCTCCCTCAGCTGCTATCAAGACAGTCCAAGGTGATGACCGTAATTCTCCTGTACATAAAAGCAGAGAAGGGCAGAACAAGCCTGATGAATGAGAATTTTTGTACTTTGAAGGCAGTTTGAAGACACTGTCCTCATATTTCAAAACCCCCATAAATTGCCATTAACAGGGTCAAATGCAGCATTGAACACAACGCTGTCAGGACTGAATTAAGATAGTACTCAAAGAACAAGCACAGATGCCAGGATTCTACTTTAGTTAGCCAGGTTTTACTCTACAAGAGTTTTTAGTTAAGAAGCAAGGTGGTAAGTAGTGAATATAAAGAGTTTGTTTCAATGGCTAGTAATCAAGAGAGTGAACTGGATTAATTCCAGTTGGATAATAAAGAATGGGTCAATACGGAGAACATCCATCTTCTTTCTACCATACATAATTCAGTTACAGGAATCTATGGCTATAGAATAGATCTATAAATGAGGATCTATAAATGAGGATAAATCTATAAATTAGGATTATTTTTTTTTTTTTTTAAACTGTGCTTTGTGGGGCTTCAGCTATCCTGCAGGTCTTGAACTTTTATGCTTTCTCTGTGAATGGATACTTCTTTCCCACCTCAGGTGGGACTCAGGAATGTGTTCAGGAATCGTGATAGGACTAAAAAAAGATTTTCTTTGTTAGAAGTAGTCATCTTGATGGCTCCAATAACCCATCAGCCATGGATAAGAATGCTCTTTTCTACTTTAGACTTCTGTGTAGCTTCTTATACAGCACAAGGTTTTATCACTAGAACTCCGTAGTGCAGAGCCTCAAATCCTGTAGCAACAACAGCACCATTCTCTTGCTGCACCACACAATGCACATTCTCAGTAAAAAACACAAAATGAACTTGGGACTTCAATTCTGGACTCCCTGCCCACCCCCTTTCCCTGAGAGCTCCAGATAAGAAGAGGACAGTTTCTTCTATTTGTTCACCTTTTTCCCCATCACTGTGCGCCTGGAGGCAGAGTTTTTCTAATCTAGTTTGTGAAGTCCTTCATCTCACAGCAATCACAGTTCCCCCTACTTTATTCACATGATGTGCCATGACCACTTTGCTAAGCTGAGCTTGACTGACATTTTCTGCAGCAGTAGCACATACTTTTCACAACAAATTGAATGGTGATGGAAAGAGCATTATAAGGATATTACTTTTGCTTTGTAGCTTAAGCTTCTAATTTTACCAGCCCGAGTCAGGATCCTAGTTTTTCTGCTTCCTATCTACTCAGGGAGGAGACAGAACTCAGATCATGAGTCTCTTCTGTCTCCTCTGGCTTGGCATGAGAGTTGAACTCTTAAAATAAACGTGAACCCCTCTGTATCAGATGTTGACAGCAAATGAGTATCACTGTGTAGACACAAGCCTCCATTCCACTTTTGTAAGAAGCTGAACATAAGGCATTACACGCTGATGAAAACCAAAACTCAGTGGTTTGCTTCATTAATGTGTTTTTACTGTCTATACATTAAAAACTTTAATAACTCACATCATCATGTCTATTCCAAATGGAACACAAGAAGCAAAAGCATCACATGGTTATTAAGAACTGCATTCACTCCATGTTTTAGAATACAAGGATTTATTATTTTGATTGTAATCCAATTTAATCTCTCTAATGCACCAGGAAATAACTCACATATCTTGTGAAGGATCTTGACGACTACTCTATAGATAGTTTATGCAGTTACTATACTTAAAATAGTCTCCTTCGAAACGCAGACTGACTTGCTGAGCAGTCCGTACGTACTGCCTGTGCCATAGCTGTTGATGAGACAAACTATAAGGACCACAGCTTTAATAAGCATTAATCTACTTCCAAATTTCAGGATCATTATCTTTGATCCTGACAGCAATTTCAATATATAAATATACACATTCATTAATATTTCCATGTTTTGGCATGGGACCTGAAAAAAATGATTTATTTATTACATTTATGCAGGAAGAAGGAAGAGAAAATATCAACAACATTAAGCAGAATAAAAAAATCCCAGCAAATATAACCGTTTTAATAACTGTGTAAGTCTAATACATATTACAATCACAGTTAAATATTTCCTTTCTTTGTCTCAGCCTTTAAAAGGAGGAAGGGCAGAAATGTTGAAAGTGTCACTGAAGGACTAATTATCTTCTAATGATATAAATACTTCTGCTGACAATTACATTTAATTAAATTATTAACTAGGTGTTGACTAATTAACTAGGGCTTTGTAAGCGTGAAGCACTCTGAATAGCTATTATTATTGTACTGCTTGTAACTAAGTATCTTTGCTAGAGCACGTGTACACAGGATTCCGCTGCAATCTGTGAACTGATATCCCAATTACGCCATTGCCACTCATTGCTCATAAAATGCACAAAGTCATATGCAATGTTATTTCCCTCACAGAACTGTAAGAAAGATAAATGATATCCAATTACTATCTGAGAACATGACATCAGATCCAGTTGTTTGATTTCCCCATCAGGTAATTGCGTACATTCCTGTGTCTGTGAACATTTATTTTCTCCAATTTCTTTTAAGTCTATATGGAAATTGAGACCTTCATACAGCAATAATAGCATGAAATGGAATATTTTGATGGCGCTCTGTTCTTATGAACTGCTTACGAATCCCAAATTGCTGAAGTCAACAGAAGATTGATTTGAGTACACCATTGGAAAGATGTCACATTCAAAAGAATATGAAGTGTGGGGATCTCATTTCCAAAGAAAATACTTTCATTTGATATCCAGAAAACAAGTATACATAAACAATTCAAAAAATATAATTTTAGGTCTAAGACATATTGGGCCTTATTTTTACCCTCTTAATGTAAGCCTTGAGAATAATTCTTGGCTTCTGTTTTTCCTCAAAGGACAGCCAGGTTTTACACAATTGACTAGATCTGCATGGGAATAATATTTTAAAACATCATTGGAATTAAAGAGTTTTCATTGGATAAGCTTTTTTTCCATACATATTGTAGGACATTAGCACATTTATCTGTATCTGACTATCTGTTGTATCACCAGTACAGTATTTGAATTTCCTGACAATGTTTGACTTCAAAAATTGATTCCAAGATGCTGTCTCCAAATAAGTTCTGTACTCGGTTCCTATGTAATATAAAAGAATAGACTATATTATCATCTATCACCAACGTCAGCTCAATTTAGTTCCGTTAGCCTGGGAACAACTTTGAACAGATTCAGGACAAAAGTAAACCACCCATGTATACCATTACACATATCACATAAAGTATATTACTTTAATTCCATCAGGGAAATCACTTACTATGTTAATCTGATTTTTACCTAATAGTTACAGCATCAAGATTAAAAAGCATTATTGAGAGATGCAGCTTTAGGCAAGGCAGGATAAAGTCATTAAAACTGAGCCCACAAGATCCTCCCCAAGTAACTGAGAGTCAAAATGAACCTTCTGGCTCAAGTACTAGGTAGCCACCATTTATTGACTGCCTTCACGGTCTCTTCTGCAGCTGTCTCCAGGCCGACTTTCCACCTGTTCTGTGCGTATGACCAGGGAGGGAGGCAGGGAGCTGCCCAAGCAGCGAGGTGACAGCCACGGTGACAGCCACGGAGGACCGAAGCCTGCCCACAGTCACCTTCCTGCTTCATGTAGTGCACATCTTGGCAAGGCCATGGGCCTTTTCTTTTTTGTTCTCAATCATAGGCCAGAAAAAATGCAGTCTTGGTGACGGAACCAGAGATTCTAAGTGCTCCCAGTGATTTAGGATTACAGGCAATTAAAAAAATGCCTATCTTTGATAACTTGCTCAATGATAACTCACATTTCCTTTAGTCATGTCTACATATTTTGAGTTTTAATTTGTCCTGCTCAAACTTCCATCCTTTCCCTATCATGCCTGCTATATTAGAGACCCTTATGGTAGCAGGAATTTGTTCATGTAGATAGTAATAGACATTAATACTGCTCTTAATCTTCTATTTAAACAGGCTAACTACACTGAGCTCCTTCAGTGTAAATCAGAAACCTAATAATGAATTCTTGTTCCCCCCAGGAGTACATAATAAGACCCATCTCTTCATTTCAGTGAGAGATTTTCACCTTACTGATTTTATTGAGACAGGATTTCACTCCGTATCTTTTAATCTAACAAGAGGTATTAGGGGTTGCAATGCCACATCAAATACATACAGGCAATAATAAATAGTAGTGATCAGGATTTTGCCCTCATCTAAATCCTTGTAGCAGGCACACAGCACAGCACACATAGTCAAAGAAGAAGTTGTTTGTTTGGTTTTTTTTTTATGGGATGCAGTGGTCCATTACTAAGGATATAGGTATATAGATGTATGACTATGGATATAGGGCCCCTCTGAGCATTATTAAAAATATTTTTGGGTTCGTGTCCTGTAGATTTCAGCCAGATTGCTTTGAAACATGTAGTTTTACAAAGAGATACCAGGATTTTTCCAGAAACCAAAAACTCACACTGCAGAGTTTTCTTTGTTGGTAACAGTTGACAAAGACTCCTGTTTCAAAGATGACTTATCACAGTAACGGCAGTTACAATCTTCTGTGAATGCTAATAAGCAAAAGCAGATATAAAGCCTCTTTGGTGTGTTTCAACAAATTAAAAAACCAAAAAACTTTTTCATTAATTTTTGTTCAAATCAGCTCAATGCAATATAATCAAAAAGCACTTTTCCCCATGGTTAAGATGCAGACCACCACATCTCAGGTCCTGTCGTAACCTGAGGAAAGCCTGGACAACCACCTTCTAGTCTCCATCTTGAAGACGACTAGTAAGCTAATACAACTGAAACCTACCCTAATGTGATGGGTCAGCAGATTGAACTTATGAGGAAAACCTTTTATTTGGAGTATCAGTTTCTAAACTAAGGGTTCAACACACATTTCTATCACAAAGGAAATCTCTCTTTGTTGGAAATCGAAGCATACACTGAGATAGCAGTTAAGCAGAAAACAAAACGCAACACAAAATCTTATCATACTTACAGCAACTGGAAAAGAACGGATCTTTACATTTAGACGGCAAAGTCTCCCAGCTTCCCCACACAAAACTCTCCTATTTTTATGACACTCATTGTTCCACACAAGAGGTCTTTAATATTGTAATTCGCAATATTCTTGCTTTGTATAATTGTGTTAGAATGTCATTTAATACACATCAATACCTGCTCAAATGAGATAACGCTGTTCTTTAGGCATATCATACTTGTTATCTTGCTGAAACATGACTGCTATTGTCACAACCTGCTAAAACATCAATTTTAAGCAGAAGGTAAAAAACTGGGCAAGAAACAAAGTGGATACTGAACTGGAAAGTCAGATATCCTATCACTTTTGTTTTTTTCTTTATGAGGAAAACACACCTCAATATTTTCTGTAGACTTCTGGCATGCATATTACTGAGAAAGTACATACTATAGCTTTAGTTTCATGTATATCCATTATATTGAACACCATTTGCCTAAAACAGAGGGAAATCTAATGCTATTTTAGATGCCTCAAATAGTTTATATATTCTAGTGCTTTGACTAAACTTGCAGCAGAGCGCCTCCTACCTTTCACTTTCAGTAAATCCCTGCTGGCCCTAGAGAACTGGAATACTATTGGCATGAAATGTGTTAAGCAACATGCTAATTTATGGAAAGGCAAGTCTCCTTTTGCCGCTATAGAAAGTCCTCAGCCCTAAAACAGACATAATACACAGGCAGGTTTCTTAATGCAGTAAATCACATCTAACTGATCTTTCCAAGTATCTTAAGAAACAGATTTGGACTGGTTCTCCGAAACAGGTGTTTTTCTCTTTTCTAGTTCTTTTACTACTAAAAACTTCCACTGAAAAGCTGTATCCTGAGCCAGAAATGTTTTGAGAAAGAAATATGCATTGCATTAATCCCTGTATTTCAGAATCCCACAGAGGGGGAGCGGTTCACTAGGCAACACTGGTAAAGCTTCCCTGGAACTTTATTTCCTGTTGGAGATACCACACTTTAAGAAAAAACATGGCCTGTTCAGGGAGTCTTCAAGGGGAATTAAAAAGAATGTTCAGAGGCATGAAAAAAGACCTATGAAGAAAGAATGGAAAAATTAAAGTAAGTTACTTCAAACAGGTCAATTAAAAAAAAAAAAAAAAAAAAGAGTTAGATGGTAAGTCCATAAAAAAAAAATCCATAAAAAAAAATTGCATGACTAAAGGGAACAATTCTTCCTTCTCTCTCATAATGTAAGAGATGGAAGTCCACAAGTGAAATCGATTTGTAAGTTCAAAATAAAAAGGAGATAAATTTTCCAAAGCAGGTAGGTAGTTAACATGTGGACTCTGTTGTCCCAGATGCTATACATTAAACAAAAAGATTACCTAAAAGAATATGTACCAGTTATTACCAGGCTAATGCAGTAAGAGACGTTTAATATTTCTAAAGGGATCATCTGTTCTCTAGTTTCAGTGGATAAGACAAGAACAGATTTGTATTTCATGACACTCCCCACTATGCTCCCCAGTTTTAACTTCAGAAAAAAATCTTTTTTTAAAAAGTTTGAGAATAAGAAGCACTGAGGTGGATTGTCTGGGAAGATCAGAGAGGTCTTTAAGAGTCAGGACTGCTGCCTGGAACCTGCCTGAAAGAGCTTACCATGTTCGGTGTTCTCTGAAATGTTTCCCTATCAGCAAGCATCTGGTACAATAACGCTCGAACTGTTCGAGAATTGTCGCAAATTGTAGCTATTGCATGTACATTTAGCCAGGTATTTACTGTATTAATTGGTCATTAGTCAGGAAAATCGTCCAATCTTCGGTGAACAATAAAGAACTCAAGAGTTTTGTTTGGTGCGTTCAGTGACTAAAGAGGGGTTTAGGAAGACTCTGTTTCGTAGAACCACCTACCCATCTCTACAGAGACAGAACTAAACCAGATTTGTATCCTTTTACTTATAACGTACAAGGCAGTTTCAATCTTTTATTCAATGGGCTAGAAATCCCTCTTCCAAATTAAAGACTTTTTTTTCAAGGATTCATGTCCTTATTAAGTTAAAAAAAAAATTTCTACGTATCACAAAACATGCTGTAAAATTGCAGTAACCACACAGCGTTTCCTAATTATTGTTGCATTGTAATTTAGCTAGTAAAAGAAGCAAAATGAAAAAAAGAACACATGACAAAGTTTACATTGGTTTTACTCATTTGTAGTCAAGAAATTACTTCACACTCCTTAAATCTTGGGCTATAAAGCAGTACACCACCAATTAGCAAAGGCCAAACAGTGCTGTATGTAACACGGGCAACACAGAATGTTTTTTTGTAGTCCCATCTTCTGCTTGTAGTTTTCTACTCTAATAGCGAAGTTAAGACACAGGAATGGCTATGTTAACAAGTAATGTAGTGGATCAATGACCTATCTTTAGGGTGAAACACTGCTAAGGACCTAGCACCCACACCATGTGCAATTCAGGGGGTTTAATTTCATACCAACTTTAATTTGCCACAACAGCCCAAACCAGCTAGAATGTATTTGGTGTATTGCTAGCTTACACTTTTCAGTTCAGTCTTACCCAAATGAAATATTCTGTTCATATTCTCTGTAACTGCTCGATTACGTGAGCCAGAAAAACATTTAAGCAGGTGAGATCAGGAGATTCCATTCAAAAAGCATGTTTGTGGTCTAAACTAAAACCCCAACATTAGTAGCGTGTTTTCTGGTTTTGATTCCCTTCCTGGATCTTTGCGCTTCACTGCTATCCTGCCTTGGGAGCAGGTCATGCCACTCAAACGAAGATGGATGAGGAAGAAAAATGCATCCAGCCTGTTCATCATTTACTCGGATATGATGAATACTAGCAACAGTACGAACTGTTCCAAAGATAACTTCAAAGCAAGCTAAAGAGAGGAAGTGCTACATTAATGAGACTAAACGACTAAACGCAGCTAGCTGGAAGACAGATAGCCAAAGATCTTCTACGCATTAATTTGCTATGCCACACACTACTGTATTTTGTTCATATGGTTTGTGTTTGCAGTATCACATTCCAGCCCATAACATTATTTAGTCTTTTTGTAAGATTAGAAAGAAGGGAAAATAATCCAACCAGATCTACTATTTGGCTCAACACCTGGGGACTGCTTAATCAAAACACAAGGGTTCTTTTGTAATCCTGTTCCCGAGTGCGCCAGCGGTACAACCCATGACCCACAGATTCTCACACAGCCTGGTTTCACACTCCTGTGGGCACACACTTGATGCAACTCCCAGCCAGCCCCGCTCCTTTGGCTCGCCCCGAGCTTCCGCAGCGCTATTTTCTAAACAAAGAGCTTTTCAGGCATCAAAAAGTCAAAACCTGGCTACAAGAACCATATCAAATCCTATTTCTGATAACTAAATTCCATTTAATCTATTCCTAATCCCTCAAATACTGCAAATGTTTGTCTTTGATTAAGAAAAAATACCCCAAACCCACGCGGTTTGGTTTAAATCCTTTATAGGACTCTCCCCCCGCGAGCCTGGAGATGCACACATGATCCACACCGCCCCTTCAACGGGCCCTCAAGCCCGAGGCTGCATCAGCTCCTTCCCCGGGGAAGGCCGGAGGCAGAGCGGGCCCGAGCCACCGGCCGGCAGCCTGCGGTTCAGCCCGAGGGCTGGGCGCGCCTAGCGCGGCACTGGGCTCCGGCCCCCGCAGACACAAGGCTAGATAGGTGTTGAGGCGCGACGCGGCCCCGTCCCGGCTGCCAGCGGGATAGAGCCGGCCCCGTCCCGTCCCACCGCTGCCCCGGGCCGCCCGCGGCCGGCGCCGCAGTCCCGGCATCGATAACTCGACGCTCCAGCGCCCTGACTTCCCTTGGAAGCGCCGCCACAGCACTAGCGCCGAACCCATCGAGGAGTCGGCGTTCGACTTCCAGTGGGGTCTTCGCGCCCGCGGCGCCATTTTGGCGGCGGGGCGGGGCGCCCGGGGCCGTGCCGGTCAGCGGGGGTGGGGGGGGGTGGGGTGTGGAGGACCACTGGCTCGGTGTCCCCGCTGCCTACGCCCGCTTCACCGGCCGCTTGCCG
>VYZM01016444.1:3731-15775 GCA_013398915.1 Dromas ardeola | reverse complement strand
TAAGTAAAAAAGGGAAAAACAAATGTAAATAAACCCCAGAGAAATAAATTTCTGAAATAATGTGTTGTTTTCAGAAAAGACAGGGAGAAAAAAGGAAAAAAGCTGTGCAAATCATAAATATCATTATATGTTATAAGAGGCAGAGATGGCTGCTTAGCATAATTATGGAAGATTGGATCTATTACTTCTTTTACTGACTTAGTTGGCAATTCCAAAAGCAGAGGCCAAAGACCACAAAAGAGAATAGGGGAAGTTTGCTGCAATTATGAGCTCTTTACCTTTTGTTTTGTAGGTGAATTGCAAAGGAAGATTGGCTTGAAGGTGCTTGAAATGAGAGGAAATGCTGTTGTTGGTTATTTGCAGTGTTTTGATTTGGAGGGAGAGTCTGGACTAGTAGTGCGAGCCATAGGAACAGCCTGCACATTGGATAAATTAAGTAACACATCAGCATTTTTACCTGCATGTAACTCCCCATCCAAAGAAATGAAGGAGTAAGTATGAATTAATAGTTTGTAGGGGAACAAGTTTCATCTCTCTTCTTTTCATACTCATTCAGTTTTACATAACCGGTGTGATTTCTTTTTTCCCCCCAGAATTTGTTTTTCTTCTGTAGTTTTATTTGTCTGCAACTCAGTTTATATTCCACAATTTTGAAATGTTTTAGGTTGAATTACTTATGTTATTTCCTTAGAAGCTGGAGTGGTGTTCCTTACTTAATATGACATTTTTTGAATTTATATAGCAATGGTATTATGTATCCTTGTGTTGTGATCCACCAATTTTCTAACTAATAATTAGGTGTGCCTTGACTCTGTGTTTGTACAATAAACTTTTTTGTGAGGGCTTCTTATGATATACCTTCTGTTCAATATTTTCCAAGTTCAGTACAGTCAGGTTTGAGCATTTATGCTGAACATCTAAGAAAAGATAAATTTAAGTTCAGACAGTTCTGTCGGTGATTTAGAGAATGATCCTGAAGTAGGCTCGTCTTTTTTGTTTGTGCTTTGCTTTTTACTGTTGCAAAACGAGTAGGGCTATTGCAAAACAGGTAGAATTAAACCGTGTACTTGCAAAGAAAACTTTTTATGATGAGAGGTAGAATTTCTTGGTATCTATTATATCTATTGCAGCACCAAACACAGTTTGAATGCAATTTTTTAACGTGCATACAAATTAATAGAAAAATACTTGCAGTCATCTTCAAATTGTTACTACTTTGTTGCTTGGATACATTAATTATTTTGTGTTTGATAGAGCAATCCAATTTCTGGAAGGAAAAAACATCACCAAAAAGTATACTACTTATGCTATGTTTCCAGAGGTATTACTTGAATTAGCCATTTTCATTAACTTGAACTGTTCTGTCATTACAATAGTAATTAGGCATTTCTGTTGTGCAGGCATCAGTATGCTCTGACCTCTCAAAATTACTGGTTTCTATTGCAAATCGTAACTTGTTTAACTTGTCTTAATTTTAAAAATTTGCCATCAAAAGAGCTTCTGGATACAATGCAGCATAAAATAACAGTGGTGATTTTAAAAAAAAAAAAAAGACCTGGTAACTACGAACTTAAAAAGCATTCATAAATAAATCGTTACCTTTCGCTATGGAGCAAAATGTGGAAATTACACCCCCTAAAGAATCCATATTCAGCTTGGTTGTGGGTATTGTCAGAATCATT
This sequence comes from Dromas ardeola, assembly GCA_013398915.1. Lineage (NCBI taxonomy): Eukaryota > Metazoa > Chordata > Aves > Charadriiformes > Dromadidae > Dromas > Dromas ardeola. The sequence goes on along the minus strand of VYZM01016444.1, from coordinate 14,093 downwards.
GTCCCTCAGTCCAAAAAACGTGAATGTTTCTCAAAGCCAGTGAAATCAACTTCTTAGTCTTGGCTTTACTAACTTGATGTCCCGTTGCCAAAGAATTAATTACGCATTCACAAGCTAGTGCTTAAGCGGTTCCTTTCTCTCTTTTTATTTCATCTGGACTCTTGCATGCTAGGAATTTAAATTCTTAGAGTCTGCTTAAAGTAAGAGATCTCCTCTAGCTAAACTTCCCTGAAATCATTTATAACATAACTTTGCAACCTGTTTGTATGTATTGTTTTCTTTTCTTCCACCTTGGCTGCAAATTCTCTCAGGTCTCCGCTGGTTCATCCGCCAAGCCATGGATGCCGCTCGACTCACAACAGCCCAATTCACACTGCTACTGGCTCACGACTTACTCAGAACTTCTCTGTGTCTGTTCCCACTCTCATCTACACTGGTACGAGACTGCTCAGACTCAAGAGCTGGGGAGAGGCAGGCCACAGGCACAGTGGTCGCAAAGTGCAGGCAGGCAGGCAGTGTAGGCAGGTACCACCCATCTTTTCCTCCCTCATTTTCTCATAGATACCTGTTGTCAGTGAAGAACTACTCTGTGTGCAGCTGCTGAAACAAAGGCAATAGTTTCTTGAAAATGCCTCGGAGTCTCTTCCACAAAGCCACACTCTTCATTTAAAATGCTTACTTCCTAAGAAGTTAAGTAAAAATAAGTTGACCTATCTGGGGAACATTTACTATTTTACATTCATTGGAGGAAATCACGTTTTGATTGGAGTTGATAATTGCTTTCAAGGATAATTTTGATAAGATATTTAGGTTTTAAAATGGTTATAGGAAGGGTATGTGCCATTTGTGGAAGAGATAGTTTTAGAGAGCAGGTAAGTCAATCTGTGCATAAGCGAACTGTTTGTCAATATAGTTGTTCCCATAAAGATTCTCCTCTTTGCTCTGTTTTTAGCTGTGGCATGCTGCTGATGCTATAGGATAAGGAAACACTTTTTTTTCTTTCTTAAAATGCATATGTGTGTATATACATAAATGTATTAATATGTATAAACACAAATATAATTTGAAATCACTTTTTCTTTACTAAACTAACTCAAAGCATTGTGTATTTGACCAGATTTTAAGCCATAAACTGTTTTCAATTTTTTCTTTTGCATATATATAATTTTATTGTCACATCTCATGCCTCTCATTTAGCTTAATTGTTTCATGGTAGATTATCAGCATCTATCTGTAGAATGCTGAATGGGTAAAACCAGCATTTCTTTGCCTCTGGCCTCATGCCCAGTCTCGCACCTAAGGAATAGCTGCTGGCCCTGCCCCAGTCCCATCCTGGTGTTTGGATCATGCTGCTGTCAGCCAGGTCCTTTGGCACAGGATTACTGAATATGTTTCCACCTTCTTCTGGCAGGATTCCCTTCAATGAAGATCCCAATCCCAATACTCATTCATCAGGACCCTCCACCCCTCTGAAAAACCAAACCTATTCCTTTTCACCTTCCAAGTCCTACAGTCGACAGTCCTCTTCTTCTGACACAGATTTGAGTTTGACACCCAAAACTGGTAAGGCGCTTCCACCCACTTTTTGTTTAATTTGTGTTTCTCTCTTTATATTTTCATTCAACCCCTTTTTGCGTTTTGGCATTTAAGTTATCAAAATGATGTGGAAATTGGAGACTTCAGATAGCACACCTCAAGCTTGAAAGGATGAAAATTTAAGTCCTGCTTATATTTACACTATTCTGGATAACATTAAAATGATGTTTATAACACAACTGTATTCAAGCCAAAATAAAACATTTTAGAGAATTAAGGGAGTCCTAAGTAATTGCCTTTTTCTTATTTCCTCCATTTCATATTACAAATCATGGGAGTACATTTCTCACCACAATATGTTAAGGACAGTGATACTAAACCTATGTAGTCTTCAAGCCTAATGCCATGTTCTATAAGTATTTTGTATACATTTCTCTGTGATTCTTAACTCCTTTTTGCAAATGCAATCCTAGAAATGTAGCAGCTGCTGTTTTTTTATTCTCCTTAGTATATGTAAGTGGCTTTACGTACATTTTGAAAGTAACTTAAATTATACTCCAGCCATCTTCAAAAAGCATTTTTCTTTCTCCATTGGTCTATCATAATTTCTTCAACATTTTGTTTCCTCCTCCTTCCTTATTTTTCAGTCTGTGGTTAGAATCATGTCAGTAATACTGTCAGCACAACTCAAAGAATTATTTTTTGTTTCTTCTCCATTATTTGACTAATGCCCTTAGTTTTGCTACCATAGGGCAGAATATTTTGCAGAATTGTTTATAAAAGTTTTTGGTTGCTTTTAAAATGGTGTTTTAAATTGTGGTATTTGAAGCTCAGAACATTCTTGTCTCCATCTGATCTAGACAATTTTTAAGCATATGAGAGTAGTTGATTCAGCTTTACTTGATAGCACTCCTTTCAATAATTTTTCCAAGCAGATAAGTTAAATGTTGCGTTCAAAGGCAGTTATATTAAATATTTTACCCAGTTTATACCCTAGATATCTGTTAAAAAAATGTTCCCAAGTAGGAAGCTGTCTTTCTTAGTACTATCTTCTCTGTCCTGTTTTTAAACAAACAAACAAAAGCACACTTTTTTTTTTCCCTTTTATGTAAATGATGACTGTTTTGTGGATAACCTATGGTGGTCACTTGTTTAAAGGACCCGCAAATGTAACTGGATACTTACTATGTCAGAGAACCAGGAATTCATGTTTGGTTTACTGAGTATTTGAAAACCTGTTTCTTTGGATCAAATTTTCCATGGTAAGAATCATGCTGTGTAAAGGATTAAAATGTAACATAGATGGTCATCTTTATAGATGTAAATGTTCTGATTTTGTGAAGGTGGCAACTCACTGTGAATTTGTCAAGTTTTTAAAGCAGCAATCTTACATCATTCCTGGTGATGTTATGTAGGTGGATGGGCCCTCTCATCTTTAGTCAGTTAATTCAGAACTGAAACAGATTGTGTAATTGGTACCTCTTATTTTTCGGTATTTTTCAAGTATATGAAGATATTTTTTAGCCATCTTTTTAGTATTAAAGCTACAGTGAGCATATTTTTGCTTACGAGCGCTGTCTTTTTAGCAGCTTTTAACTCTACTTCTGAAAGTTGTCTTAAGAGGATTTGCTGGTTGCATTTGAAAATTCTGTACCTTGGTGTTATATGCTAGATTTTGAATCTTAATAGCTTAAAAGGGCACTATCTCTTGAGTTGTTTGGTTTACCTTTTACCAAAAATTTGATGATGTGCAGAAGATACTTTCATAACATACTAAATTTAGTATGTTGTTTTTAACAATTGACTGTATATGTTTAGACCTCTGTTACTATGTTGGAACATTTCAGTGTGAAAGTTGGTGATGTTAGTGTTTAAAAAAAAAAAAATCAAAAAAATGCAAACATGTCACAACACGTTAAACTATCAAATTTGAGAGACTCATTACTCAGATTGGCTGATGTGAAAAATGGAGTATTTTCTGATGTTTCTGCAGTATATTATATTCCTCTCTACTTCTCAGTCAGGTAGCTAGTGTGGTCATGTGTTTGAGATGGAGACTAACCTGGAAAACGAGTGCAGATACCACAATTTCACAATATGAATAACTAAATAGAGGAGATTAGATGCTTAAGCAGATCCAAGTTTCAGTTTTCAGTAGGTCCAAATCAGGATAATATTGCCTTAATGTCTTCTATAAAGTAAACTTGTGATTGTGTTATCCATTCTGGTCTATATCTGGTCTAAATGTGAGGGGAAATTATTCTGTGCTGATAGAGCTTGTTTTGGTTTGATTAGACTTCTTCTGTGAATAGTGATATATTTTATGCCACTGCAAACTAACAGAATATCAGGCTGACAAAAAACATGACATGTTTTAATCAGCTAATACATTTTGATGTGATACGGTATATGTTTGGAGGAAATTGAGAAGGCAGGAACTCCTTTTCTTTGTGGGAACTTAGAACTCTGCAAGATTTATGACTCTAAAAATCATAAAACAGATCCATGACTTCTCTGGAAAATAACTTTTTCTACCTAAATAATTAAAGTAATCAGATTAAGTTTGTGAGAAGACTGTGTTATTTAGCGTTTACTCTATAGTATTTGTTATCAAACTTTGTATAAAATTTAAAATGAATGTTAGATTACCATGGCTTAAAAAAAAAAATTTCAAAATAAAGTTAATCAGGTCAGGATTTTTGAGAACATGCTTCTCAGTCACATTGTGGAGCTTTATTGTCATTCCATTTCTGTGTATGTTGAGAAATAATTTAGCAGTAAGTGCCGGTTCATTTGGAGAAAAAAAAATAATTGCTTCATTTTGATTTCTGCCGTCTGTTTTTTTTAGTCATCTTCTGAATCTACATCTCTCTGTCTCTATTACTTTCCTCCACAGCACCCTCCCCACAGGGACCTAGGATTTTCCTGTTTCCCAGCTCCCCTACACTCTCTTGTGATTCCCCACATCTTAAAAAGTCCTGTCTCCTCCTCTCGGGGTCTAGCCTTAACCCTCTACACTCTAGCCATGTCAGCCCAGTTGTTCTGAGGAAAAGTGTTTCTTTCACTGAAGAGCTGCTTCTGGCTGCTTCTGGTAGGATCAATCTATTATGGCCTTTTAAACACACTTTTAAGAAAATGTTGTTGTTAGTTGATATGGGGGCATTTAACACACAGCCTTCTACAGCCCTATGTTTTTGTTCAATTAGCCTCTGAAAACTGCTGGCTACATGACTATTCATACCATCTCTCACCTCTGCCCAGAAGCTTGAAACAGCTTCAGAACTACTTAAAGGATTTGAAACATATGTAGTTTATGCTGCAGAACTTTCTCCCTTTCCCTCACAAAATTTCCTTTGGTAATTGGCCTAAAATAATTTACTGTGTGTTTTTGTGGTGTTTTTTTTTCTTTTTCTTTTTTTTTTTTTTTTGAATCCCCTCATTCCCTTGACTTTGTTGTTCCTATATTTTGCATGGAACAAGCACTTGCTCATTAATTCATTCATAGTTTATTGAAATAATGGCTATCAGATGGCTAGCAACTCTGCTCTTCAATTTAATCTTGTAAACAAAACCCGTACAAACTTTTTATTTTTACTGCCTCCTTTTCCATTTCACTGACATGCATTATTTTCATAGCTTTTAAATTAAATAGTTGATATTACTGCTTTTGTTCTGTAGAAACTATTTTGATTAGTTTGTATTTTTTGAGTTTGTTTCATGTTCAGTATTTATGCTGTGTTTGTCTGTATTTAATATTGTATAGTCCCTGACAATGATGTTTAGAATCAATGCCAAATAGTAAAAGCAATTTAATCTTGCTTAATGGGACTATACAGATACTAATACTTTTGTTTCCTTATCCAAGAACAGCTAAAAATATTTGTTGAAAATTGTAGTATTTTTATATATAATTATATGGTAATGACAACCTAGTAATTTTTGAAAATGTTAGGAATGAATTAACATACATTAGTAAGTCTGATCTTATTTCCAGATCTCCCAGTCTTTGGTTAAAACAAATAACTGCACTTTGATGTATATGTACAATCTCATCCATGTTTATTAGATGCTTGATTGAAAGAAAAAGGAAAGTAGTAAGGAATTGTTACGTTAAATTAGTTATAAATTCTGTAAAAGAAAATCTTTGCTTCATTCGTAACTGTTTGCACTGTGGTGTTTGTATTTCATCCTGCTTCTGACACTTTTTTTGTGTTCTTTATCCTGTGCTTTCCTATACAACTTAGGTGTTTATTTTTGCTTTGTCAAGTTAGCACTGACGGTTTTAGATATACCAATGATAGTATGTTTTTAGGCGTGAAATATTGCCAAGAAAATCTGATTCACCAGCATTGTGTTTACTTTAGGAAAAACACAATCTTGGTATGTGTTTATTTTTTACTTCTGTGATTTCTAACCGTAGAGCAAATAGCTTACTGTCATACATATAACCTGCATCTCAACACACTCAGTTCCTTAATAACGGCTAGTTAATAGCAAAGATATTAGTGTATCTGATAAACTTTCTATCTCTTCTGAAAAGTTCCTTTGCTGGGTGATAGGGGGAGGGAGTGAAATACATGAAAGAAGGAAAGAGAGAATTAACCCATATTTTGCAAAATTGGAGTTTATTTCTTATTTTCATTTGCAGATAATCTGCAGGTTATGTGTGTTCAAATATAGTAATCAAATAAGTGTGGCAGTTTTAAATGCTGAGCAGTAGTCCTTGGGTATTTGAATGAATCAGATGAGTGAATATTTCATTGCATAGATATTAAAGAAAATAAAAATAATTGGTAATATTTTTCAGAATTTATATTTAAAATCAAAGGATGTGCATTGCCTTTGCAATTTTCTTTTTGGTCCCAATCATGCATTATATAGCTACTGCTGTAATTATGTGTACAGTCTTCTCCCAGTGATTAGGAAAGGTTACTCTGAAACTCAGAAAGACAGGTTTTTATTACTTTTTTTTTTTTCAATGATAATAATAGGGGAGAGAGATACTTGACTACAAAGTAATTTGGCAGAGAGGCATTGTTCAACAATGTGGAATTAATGGTGACTTTGCAGCCCTTTTTGATGAGGACTGAAAATCTGATTATGTAGAAACTTCCTGTGAAAAGCAGAGAAGGTAGATCTATATTGAAGTCATAGTCAAAACTCCCAATAGTAACAAGGGGAAAAAAAAAAGTTATAGGAAAGAATTGCAAGCCCAGATCTTTAAGTCTTTGTATTTTGAAGGTTTTTTTTTAATTCAGGTTGACAGAAGAAAAAGATCCTAGATCAGGGGCATTTTGTCAAACTGCTAAAAACCCACTACTAATCAGGTGAAAACCAAACCCCGAAACACACCCCCCTCAACCCCAGATTAAACTGTGATGCTCAGTATTTTTTTTCTGAAAATTAAAATTATGTGGATAATTTGACTGTTTTCAGTGACTATTTTATATATTTTTAAATAAAAGCTTGATTACAAATTATAATATATGTTTCTTTGAATGTCATTTCTACTGATACTCTTCAGGAATGGGCAGTGGGAGTGCTGGAAAAGAAGGGGGGCCATTTAAAACTCTCTTAAGACAACAGACTCAGTCAGCTCTGGAACAAAGGGTAAGGCATTTTATGCTTATATTTCTGATCTACTGAAGTGAATTTAGCTTGTAGTAAGTGAAATGATTCCTGTTACTTTCTGTTTAAAAATATGTGTAATTTTTAGGTCTGAAAACTTACTGTAAATGTGGCACATTTAATAGCCCTTTTGTACACAAATTATTTACATTTTAATGTATTACTAAAGCGTTAGAAAAGTGGAGCAAATAACTGTAATGTGCACAGCACTCAAGTGATTACAGTTGGTGTTATAAGAAACAGTTATAGCAAAAATTACTGCTGTTTAGTCTCTGTAAGTCTCTGTGTAAGTTTAATATTTTACCATCATTTATTTAGTGAAGTTTTTAAAAAGCCAAATTCAGAAACATTGGAATAGCTATAAACAAGGTGAATATCCCATTCATGATTGCAAAACTTTCAGTTTGAAAAGTAGAATTGATGCATAATTTAGCTTTCGTTCTACTACATGAAGTGGTGTGCATGCAGCCTTTAGAAAATGGTGCCTTAAACCTAACTCACTTCCCAAGCAATAAAGGGGCTTTATAGATTTACAGCTTTTTGGAGAACCTCTATAGGACCAAAAATGCTGTTTGTTGTTATGCTGAATAGACTGTACAATAAAAATAGTGTTTTAAAGTATTTGTTTAAATTTTGGAATGAGTCCTTGCTACTTTTTTTTTATATATTATATACTGCTTTTGTCAAAATGTTATCAGTGAGGCGTCTTGAAAGAAGAAATGTGAATTTTTCCTATTCAGAAATAAATTCTGGTTTAATTGCTATTTCTGTCTACCTGAACTGCTTACTTAGAACCGTATACATTTGTTGAAAACAAAATCGGCTACATCTGTGAAATATAAGTGAATAGCTACTATTTTGAGTAAGTGGATCATTCTCTTCTCATTTTTTGTGTTACCCGTTGCTAAGGGAGGATCGCCTCATAGGTTCTGTAGAAGGCGGGTATGTTCCAAAACATTGTGTGACTCTCTTTGTAGTCCTTTTTTCTTGTATTGAGGATTTCTAAACAATTATTTGAAATACTTTGATTTTCTTTTTTGTGAGGTTTTGCGGATTTCTTTGTCATCTTGTATATGCAGGATTTTTTAATATTTGTTCTGTTAAAAGCATTTGTCAGATTGGCATATTTTCCTTAGTTAGTATTTTGCATGTTGATACATTTAAGTTAAAACTTTAAATACAAATCCATGGCTTTTTGCTTTTAATGTTTCAGTTTGAAAAAAGTGCTTTAAAAAGAGTCTTTTCTCTGTTTACCTGTGTTTTTGCTAGTGTTTCAGACATTTCATGGCTGATCTGTTATTTCCTTAGGAAGCTTTTAAAAACAATTAAAAATGTAAATTAAGAACACTTAACATCTTTTTAGAGATTGAATTATTTGCACATTGTTTTGATAAGGCCTGTATATTGTCTAACGGAAAAAAAATTTCTGTAAAACATGTTGAGTCTGTTATTGATGAAGATGTAGCAAAGCACGTGGACTGTTAATTGATAAAAAAAAAAATCTTCATACTTTCTTTCTGAAAATGCCATGTTGGATGTGGTTTTGCTATGGTTATCTCTTTTGGTTACCTTAAGGTTGAGTTACTTAACTAGAATGAACAACATTTACAAGTTATTTTGTCTGTTTTAATATTGCACACATAAACAGTGCACTCTAGTTATTTCTCTGTATTATTTAGGGTAGCGCTTATTTGGGAAAAGAAAGAACAAATTCAATATGTATAATATATTTCCATGTTTATTAGATATATAGTAAGTTCTTTTTGAGCCTTAGTTCAGGTTACTTGGGTATATGGTAATGCTAAGGCATATTAAAACCAGTTCATTTAACTGGATGTCTCCACAGCTTTTTTTTTTTTTAATCAAATGTATGTTCAATGTGTTACTTAAATAACCCTAATTGCAAACCAGAACAGATTTTGTTGGAAGGATAGTTTTGCTCAATTTTTTCCAGGAAAATACAGCAGCTGTGGAAAACTCAAATATGTGTTATGTTCTACATTAATATTTTTTTACCAATTCACAGCATGCCTGTTGATAGGAAGTGTAACCATAGCCCAGATATCTTTGTGTATATTTTTATCTATAGATAACTTTACTCATAAAAAATTAGACTATGTTTTTGTAGAAATGGCCAAATGCTGCTCTTGATGGTATTTTGTATCTCTGTTGACCTCAACTTGGACAAATGCTGTTTTATTCCTCTGTGTTTGCATTCTGCAAGTGCTTGAGAGATTTTTACTGCTGCCTTTTCAGAATGGAGATCTGTTGATGATCATCTCTGAAGAGCACTGATAGATAACTGTTGTGTTAGAGTGCAGTTCTCTGCGTGATTCTTTTGGCTGAAATGCTGACTTAAGCAACTCTTCTTTCCAGCAACTTCTCGTTGCTATCTAGCCCATCCCCTCAGTTCAGCTGAAGAAAAACTGTAAGATATTTTGACTGCCTTATGAGATGGTAACACAGTAACTGTGCTTAGAATAAAAATAACTCAACCAGGAAATTAATAGTATTTTAATGTGGACCAGTTCCCTCCTCTGATTCAATCCAAAAAGCTCTGTGAACATACCTGAGCATTATGAGCATTAACTGAGGGAGTGGTAAATGATGGGAATGAGTGAATGGCTGGAAGGGAATCTGAGAACTGCTTCAGCTGGCACTAACACCAGACGATACGTGTGTGTAGCCTTGTTCCATGTGCTTTTTCATTATTTTGTGTGTCTTTGTATGAAATGTAGTTAGAAAAGAAGAATACTAGCAATACATGTACGCATATACACAAACATTTTTAAACATTGTATTACACAAATATTTATAAGGATTTTATTAATACCTTATCAAGCTTTCCCCAAATGCCAACTATAAATTCTCATATGTAGTTGCAAGGATTAAACCAGTGACAGTTCTTTCATGGTGTATGCAGTCAATGACTGTGAAATGGCGTTGTGAATTGGTAATGGTAAAGTGATTGACCATCTTCAGTTGTAGCTTGGAAACTTTAAAATCATCATGTTTTCTCACGCATCTGTGTGTGAGAGACATACTCTGTGCTTACATCACCTTGATGTAAAGATAGTCCTTTGCAAATTGCAGTAATAGAGGACATTTGTATTACGGAAACACTGCATCTGGTTCTTACGGAATCACTGTTGTCCATGCAGTAAGTATAGCTTTATAATTTTGAAGCTTTGCGGATAA
>VYZM01016442.1:72616-98057 GCA_013398915.1 Dromas ardeola | reverse complement strand
GCCGAATTAAAAATTTGAATAAACTTTCAATGAAATAATGATCTAAATCAGAGGAAATTAAATTTTTCATAACGCTTTCCTTGCATGAAAACTTTCTTATCTGAAAAAAAAAGAATATACATAATTCCGTTTTTGAGGTCTCTAGTGTTTCTATTTACAAACATTGTCAATTCACTTATACATAAGCAGTAGAGATGCAGAAGAACAATTTATTAGAAACAGCTATATAGGCTGTGTATATAAAGGGATGTGTTCAGGTATCTGAGAATACGTTAATTAATGAGATCTCTCCCACACAACCCAAGGTCAGAATTAGTATCATACCTAAACTGAAGTTTCAAAGAAATCGCAAGCTTTTCAAACCCAGTATCTATTAAAAAGAACGGTACCTACAAGCTACAGCCTCAACCAGAATGCCCTCAAGATTAGTATCTGCATCATACTGACAGTATACGTTCAGACAAGTTTGGTTTTCCAAGTGTTTTCTAGCTGCATCGTAACATAATGGATAGAAATACCTATTTGTTACAATTACACAAATAAAAATCCTCATCATCTGCACTGAAGCCTGAAAGTCAATCAAACCACATAAATGATATACCAGAGCACTAGAAGAATGTAGGAATCTTGTAGAGTATGCATCTCTCATTAAGACACCAACAGGAATTCCCCAAAGACTGAAAAGCCCAAGAACCATTTTAATAACTATTACTTTCCAAATCAGTTGTTACGTCTGATTTCAATGAAAATTTGTTTACTTTTAGGGGGGATGCATGCAGGCATCCCAAGCCCAAACAAGTCAAACGGCTGAAATATTTGTTCACAGACTTAGAGAATAATCTACTACTTTTGTTTATTTATTGAATCCATTGTAATGTCAGGATAAGTATGTAATAATCAGCCCTGAAATATATTCCATTTAAATTGCTGAGTGATTAAATCTGAAAGCATCTTAAAAGGATGCATGAACTAGGATAATGGTAGGGTGGAGATGAAGGGAACCAAACATTTCTAAAACTCAACTCCTCCACTTGTTTAATTCATGCATTGTCCGTATGATTCATACACTGGGGATATTCTGCCTGTGGCTACAGCTCATGGGAATTGTTCTTCTTAACTGCCAGTGAGGCTGAGAATCTCATGCCTTCTCTGACGCGTCCATTTATCTGCAGTTTTAGTTCACCTTCCTTCTCATGTTGAGCAAACATACAAAGCTGGAGTGTGGAAACGGGCAATGATTCTCCATTACATTCTGTCAGAAAGGGAAAACCCAAGTATTTCTTTCTGGATAGTGCACATATCCTCAGTCAGAATTGAAGATTTTCACAAGTAAGTGGCACACTTTGAAACCTATTAAAGAAAATTGTCCTCATTCTTTCATAAGAAATTATAAATCCAGTACAGGGCTACAGAAAGGTGTCAGTTTTTGTTGTAAAAAATAACAAACTACTCCTAAAAATTGTTGCAACTCTTGTAATATAATTTTCAGTGTGAATGCTCCCTAGTTCTGCCCCTATTCTCTCTTTTTTTTTCTTTTTCTTTTCTTAATTTTATTTCATACCATTATCTGCTAATATTTACTACCGAAAATCTACGAGGAATGCCAGAAACAAATGTAGCTTGAACACAGAATAAAACTTCCATGGCCACATTACTGAAGAAACTGGAACCACAGGCATTTATCAGCCTTTCTTTTCAAGCAAGCAAGGCAAAATGTTGGGACAACTGACCAGACTCCAGTACCAATACAAACTCTAGTATTCTGAAAAAGCAGAGCACCTGCTGTTGGTCTTAAAAACAGAGCTTCCAGCATTACTGGTACATTGTTCTCTACACAAACTCATCTCCAGGATGTCAGCAGATGCTGCTGCTACCATCTGACCACCAAATCCATTATAGCTAAGAAAAAAGAAGTCAAAGAGTAATGATAAAAGAAGCTCATAAACAATTTTATTTCAGTTTAAACTTAGAGGGGATTTTCATAAAGTAACAAAATAATAACTAAATCCTGTAAAATATACTCCTTTTTTCTTATTTAATTTGCAATTCTAAGAATCTGTGAAGAACATAGTCTGTGAAGGAGAACTATTTATATTAGTTCTTAGCTTAGTTAAACATATTTTTTAAATATGAACAATGCCAAAGTCCTTATGCTATGATCTAGTAACTATCGGACTAGCGGGAGCTTAGTAATAAAATGTAGCAATACAAAAAGAGGTTTGTGGAGCCCAAACCCTTCCCCCCACCATGCATCTCATACAGATATTCTGAAGGTGGGGTTTTTTGTTTGTTGGTTTGTTTTTAAAACCACAGTGCTTTTTAAAAGTATAGTCATTGCTTTATACCAGTCTAGTTGAGCTTTTAAAGAATACATTTCTGCAGTCCCTGTTAATGAAAAGAATATTAAACGAAGCAATCCAGCTACTGCTGCATTTCCATTTAAATAAGAGTATATTTTAATTTTGAAAAAACAAGTATTTTGCAAAAAATAGAATAAAATAAAATGTAGCTAAGCTGGGAAGGAAAGACCCTATTTTCTCTTATGTCCAAAAGGTTCATTTCTTGAACACTGATGAAGTTCTTTAACTGACAGCAAGGCAACTGCCATCCCCTGAAATCATACAACAATTATTAAAAAATAAGTTGCATTTTTTACAACAAAACCATACAAAACTATAACCATATTGCCCTTCTCACCATACAATAAATCCTTCTATTCTCAGAGAACAGCAGGTTGAGAACCAGCAACCACAAAGCTTTAAAATGGGAAGAACAACCTCCTTTTAATGAAACACAGTGATTAGTTTAAGCCAAGAGAAGAATGCTGCATTTTTTCAAGATGTGTTTACTAAGCAGTAGAAGCATTCAGCAGAGTTGATGGTTAGCCAGCATTTATAAATTCTCATACAGAAATCAGCTAAATTGAAGAAACAAACCCTTGCATTGGGTTCTGATGTTAAATTAATCAGTACTTGAGAAGTTCTTACACCCACAATATTGAAACTTTGTTTTCAAAAAAACCCTTATAATTTTTTGGTTTACTACTAAGAGAAAATGTAAATTGTTTGCACAAATGGTTTACGTTAGACAAAGGTAGCATTTAAATAAGCCAAAAATCCGTGTCCATCTGCAGTAACATAAACAATATGTATGTATACTTATTTAAAAAGAGATCTTTTCTTTCTATCACTATCGGTGTTTTCTTTTATAAGTGAATTACAAAGGCGGACACAATTTTTCTTTCTCAAACTTCTGTAACATTAAATTTTGAGAGATACTATATATTAAAAAATTGTATTTTTCTGGAAGGGTAAAGTATTTTCCTTATCAATGAAACAGAAAAAAAATACTACATTTGGATGTAGAGAGTAAGGACTAGAAAAACATTAGTCATAAAGGAATTATTGTTATCAGCAGAAAATGAAATTAAAAGTATACACATATTACATATTCTTTCACTTTGGAGGCAACACAGAAAATCTTTAAAAATGAACTATGCAAAGTCTCTAAAATGTTTTCCAGAAAAAATATTTTGGCACAAACACTGAGGATTTGGTCGGGTGGGGGAAAACTTCCAAATAGATCACCTAGCAAAGACTGCTGACTGGACCATAAGGGGGTCCTAGTTCACGCATCACCTGGAATGGGCCTCCCTTGACCATCAATCAATGCTTTTTATATAGAATCAAGCTTGCTTTGGCTGTTTGGATAGCTGTGGAGTGAAGGCTGAGTTTTACCAGGCTGCCTGCTTCACCTACTTCTGGGACAAATCCCCTTTCATGATTTGAAAAAATCTTAAAAATGCTATTCAGGAGGATTAACTGTGCAGCAGTAATTCTTCAAAAGTAACTTGAGGTAAACCACATATTTCTCCTCCTGAGTACAGAGGAAAATCAGTTCAGGAAATGAGCTCACAGGTAGATTAAAAAATAAAATACAACTAAAAAAACCCAGAAAAATTCATGTTTAACACACAATTCTATTCCCCTTCTAATGCATTGCCGAAACCTTGAAGGGGGTGGTGGTGTATGTGAATGCTGATACATGGATTTGGTAGTGTTTCTAGCCAATAGTAACCAAAGCTGTACCCTAGATTTTTTTTTTTGCTGTCTTTAATGGGATTTTAAAACTAAGGTTTTTCTGTAGACCCTCAGATGTTTTATGTTACCAAGTACCCAGCAGACTCTGCTTATCAAAACAGTATTTTTGAAATATTTAAAATATTGATTCATTTTGGAAAATCAGGCTATTTATTAAAACACGTAACAAACAATTTAAGAAGCAATATGCAGTATTCTTTTGTTTGTTTGTTTGTTTTTTTAAATAAAATAAATATTCCAATGTACAGGCTATTTATTGTTACCTCATGTCCCAGCTTTTTTGCTTTAATTACTGATCTTCTCAGCGTTGACTGGGAGTATTAGGGAACCTAACTACTTCTTGCATATAACTTCCAAAACAGCTATGCTTTTTCAAGCAGATAATTTTTGCCATTTAAAAGTTACATCTAGTTTCCAATCCACTATCTCAAAGAACTACTGATTTGCAGTTCAAGACACATGTTATCTGAACTGCCCCTCTTCAAGTGCCTATTGCCTTTCCCAAGGAACATCAGCATACAGTTAGCAGTAATTGTAAACATATTTATGCTTATAAAGTATTACCTCTGCCCCTGAGGTACTAATTGTTGTCAGACCTCCCACGTATGACTTTTGTGCCCCTTTGCAAAGCTAAATTATCCCAGATTCTGGATATGTTTTTCTCTCAGGCTCACTTTACTTGCAGTGGCACAGAGCACTATTTTATAAATGTTCCCTAAACATTACCTGTTAGTTTGGGCCAATTCAAGGAGTGATTTCTTACCTCTGTCCCATCAACCTAATACATAAAACTTTTTGATTTTACAAGTGATAAAACTCAGGCTAGTCTTCAAGGATGATTTCTTACAGATATGCATGATTTATGTTTTCTCCACCTTAGTATGTTACAAAGCTGTGTTTGACAAATCACTTTCTCTTCCCCTTAAGAGCATCAGCATTAATGCTCAAATCTTGCACCTTGCAATCCCTTCTATGCCCCCTAGCTACCAAGCATTATACACCATGTTGACATCGATACTTCCACTCTGGCGTGTACAAGCTGGCTCAACAGGCTGCTGGGCAAACAAAATAATAATTTTCAATAACAATTTGCAGCAACAAAGAAGACTTAACCTCAGTCAGTATATTAAGTTTAGTTTCTCATTTTAAAAGAACCTTTAAGTAGTTAGCTTTCAAATCTCTACTTATGATAAATTCTGCTTGAAAGCAGCCTCCAGTTCAACAGTTATGCCAGAAAGAGGCAGAAATATTCATCTGAAGGGTAGGCAGGACTGGAGTGCGGCCGCACCAAGGAGATCACTTTCAAATGCTGTGGAGCTACACCCAGAAGACAAGCTTTCATTAACAGTTAGGATTCTCTAAGATCCTGGCTTCTACAGAAAAAGGTTGTCTAACCCTCTGCCGCTGACACACTTCCAGTGCTTTTCTCATGCTGACTAGCATACACGGAGGTGTTTTTTTCTACCAGTCCTCTGAAATCCCATGCTCTTTTAGCTGAGGCTTTTCACTTGAGTTTTGTGTTTATGGTTGGTGGTGGCAAGATGAAAGAACAACAAACAAAATCAGTGAAACAGGAACAATGCCACATCTTTGTTATAGGTTTTACATTTTTAAGAGATAAGCTTTCCTAACTTCAGTCCATGTAAAGTATCTCTATGACAAAGATGAACGTGCATATTTTTACACAGAAGGAAGTTTCAGGATACCTGGAAAAGATTAGGTGAAATTGTAACGTACATATGTCTGGGCAATTAATACATTCAGTACATCAGAGGGGCTTTTTAAACTAAAACTTTTAAATGAGGACAGTCTTCTCTGCAGAAGGCCATTTCTTATAGATCAGTCATAGACATAGCAAGGGTTAAGCAGGAGATCATTAGATGGGAGAAGCTCTACACCATACCTCTACTGCATTATGCTTGAAGCACCGTGCACCCCACCCCCCGTGCCCTCTTCCTAGGAGAGGGCATGGCCTTCTAAAAAGAGCCCAGAGCCCTTCTTGCCTGCACACATCTGCTCCCCAGCGAGGTGCTTCTTCACTTGGGTGGGCTTAAGTAAAGTGTAGGTAATGTTGTCTACCTAAAGACTGCATCTCAGCACCAGTAGTAGATGTCCAGGTAGTGAGTTACAGCACTACTGGCAGCCAGAGCCAGAAGCTTGAGAACTGTGCAGGAAGAATGGAGGTACACCCCTGGATGCTGCAGTCTGCTCTTTAACTGTCTATCCTACACACTTAATATCCCTTCAGCTTGCATTTGGAGATGAAGCACTATCAACAGGTTGTTTTCCTTCAGTCCAGTATTATTTAACAGGGTAGTTGCACCCTGTGCATATGCAAAAATATCTCAGTAGGGTAACCAGTATATGAAAATAAAAGCAGAGAGACTGCATGTGTGTTTCATGGTAGAACCTGACCACATCTCACATCATTCTGCAATGCCAGCTCTGAGCTAATTGCATGGCAAACAGGATTTACGATGAAAAATGGATACTCCATTCATACACTATCCCAAATGTCTTAAGCAGATATCCTGCTGCTCTCCAGTGCAGTATCTGTGACCTCTGCATACCTTCAACAATAGCTTCACAAACTGGAGGGCAAACTGCCCAAGCAGATCTGGAAACACATTCCAGAAGTTCCACTCTTGCAGCATGGCCAGCTGCTCTATAGCAGCTGATGAACAAATGCAGAAAGCATCCACAGAGCATTTGAATACTTCTTGCTCCCTCACAGCTTCACTGCGCACAAAAGGGTTAAGCTAGGTTAAGAGGACTAATGAGTAATGCAGCTGGCAAGAAGTTCTCTTTCCCCTCTCACTCACTGAAAAGCTGGCTTTTGATTCTGCATTCAGTGAATGAATCCATGCAGCAACACCTGTTGGCAAATCGAGGCTTGTTGTATTGCTAAGATACATACAATTCTGCCAAGTCCTTGATGTCTTCACAGATCTTTGCTACACAGATGGGTATGCCAGGGACTCAGCAGATCATCAAGCCCACAAGTGCCAGGAGTAACATCCCATTGCCACATACCAGTCAGAGCTCTCGGGGGACAGACAGAGCATTTGTGTTTGCCAAAGTTTGCTCACAGCCTCCCCTTTGGATACCGCCGGAAATGCCAACTCCTCATTTAAAATGGAAGACATCTTATTTTAAGCATGTAGTAAATTGACACAAAACATGTTTCTTTCCCTTCCCTTAGCCCCTGCCTACTCCTGTAATAGGTATGATTAATATTGATTTCTTACCACTGGTTACAGTGATCCATACATGTGGGGGAATAGAATATCTACTTTGTAAAGTAGCCAAAAGCGCACAGAAGCTGAGTTAAGTCTGTCTATGCCACCGTGGTTCCATCAACAGCTTCTCAGTTCCAAGGGCAGCATTTTACAAACGTTACCTGTCTTGCTTTATGGGTTATCTGTAAGAGGACTTGCATAGTAACTGCCTTTCAACAGAAGCGTCTGTGGAAGGAAACCTGGACATTTTAAAGAGAATTACAATCTGTCAAACATGTAGCTTGCTGAACTGCATTCACCCTTCTAGTCTGGGGAGAGGGGATGAGCCTAGCCTGATCTAGATGGTTCATAGAAAACCACTTCGTATTTCTTCTTATTTTACCACTCTTCAGAAGAGCGGCAAGCTGCTGAATGACAAGAAGACTCAACTGAAAGATGCTAAAATACAAGTTACTGGGGACATGAAATAGTATTCTAATTTAGAGAGCAAGTAGGTCAATACACATAAGTGTGAACAACATATTTATAAAAATTGCTACTACATACAAAAAAGCATATTTATATTAAAATGTATGCATTTCAACATACAGCATTGGCTGAATAAAAATGATCAGGCTAGCTACCTGTACAATTGAAGTACTAGACAAAAGACTCTACCGAACTACTTAGAGCTAATGATATGATCCACATAAAGCAGCCCAAATTGCACAGTCTTAATTTTGCAAGCATTATATTATCTGTGTATTAAGATATTGCAGGCCTTCCCTGTAAATATACATTCAAAAACAAAGAAACATTTCTAGTTTCCTTTCCATATTCTTCAAAACAGAGAGATTAGAAAAACAAGAACACACGCCAAACAATAGGTAAGATAACTAGCTCACATCCATTATTAAACTAGCATCATGAAGTCAGAGGTTCAGGAACTTGTTTTATGTTACAGCTACAATTGACATCTGTACTGCAAAAGGCAACTACTGAAGTGGAACTGCAAAACGGGTATCTCTGTAGCAAATTCTTGGTAGCGGCTTACAGTTATTGCTGCATTCCTTCTTAAAAGGAGGAAAAGACTTTTCCTTTAAATATGTGTACACTTTGTAAAATTGCACATAAAATTGAAATATTTATATGGAATAAAAGTTATTAGCTTTCTATTTACATTGCCTATGAGAACAGAGCATAAAGACTTCTGCTGATACAGAAGTTCAGCTTTTTTCTTTTGCAATCACACTTTTTGTTATCTGAAAAAAAAAAGCTACAACACAGAAATGTATGTTCTGAAGCGTCCTCTAGAGAAAAGACCACTAGAGAAAAGACAGGATTAATTTGGATTTAGTTTTTTTTTTGAGCAACTATTTACATTCTAGACAGAGTTTGATAACCGACACAAGGGCCTGATTGATTGACACAGGCTGTGGGCACACATAAAGCTATCTCCATCATAAGTTACACTCTTCTATCAGATTTTGCACCCCTTTTGTAATATCGATTCTCATGCAAAGTTCCAGATAACCCAGCTCAACATCACTGCAAAGCATATGGTAGTACAGTTAGCACCATTCCCCAGTCAAAGAAATACAAAGATAAATTACCCAAATGTCACATCCTTCTAAGCACCTAAGAACAAGCAAACATTAGCTCAAAGCTAAGCAGGTAAATATAGACCTCCTCTTCCAAGTGACTAATTCTGAATAGCTGCTTTAGATTCCTGAAAACATGAGCATACAACTGAAAACAAGCACTTTGAAGTTCCAGTTATTAACATAGAAAAAGTCACTAAAACCACCTTTAAACGTATGGCAACTCGCAAAGGAGGACGCAAACTACAAAATATTACATTTTACTTTAATATTTGTCATTTTGTATCAAAAACCAAGGGTGGGGGGAAAAAGACTACAGGCATCCAAAAGCCATTAGAATTTTGGAAGGACTTAATGAAGAGTAGGGTGAGGGAAATATCCAGACCATACACTAGAGTGCAGTACAGGTACGTCTGAGGTACTATCTATCCTGCCGCTGAACGACAGTATGGTATGAAGGTGGTAGGCCTCAGGTCTTTCAACCTGGGAAAATGGTATCAAGTCTCTGAAAGCCACGTCAAGTGAAATTAAAAAAGGTATTAGGTATAAACATCAGTATGTCTACGGATACATGATGCAGAACATAAAATCAAGGCCATAAGGAGCATAAATGAAGTAGAAAGGGCTGAGAACCTTTCTGATGAAGATATTCTTCTATAAGCACCAAAGATGAGACTTCTTAAAATTGACCAAAAGAATATATTGTGACGTTTTCCATTTTCCCTTTTTTTTTTTACTTAAAATTTTCTCCACAAGTTTAGTCATGAATACAAACTAACACAGGGGGACATAAGTAAAAACTGAACTGAAGTCAGTACATCTGCTTGCACCTTTCCTTTCTAAGAAGTGCCATCTAGTATGTGTGTTTCTCATAACACAAGCTAATGGCAATAATTCTAGAGATTGGATGACCATTTTCCAGTCATCACCAGAGAGGAAACAGGCTGATACCACATCAGCTAGAAGGACAATCACATGAAATGTGATGATACATAATGACTTTTTTTTTCTAATACAAGGTGGTGGAACCTACATATATTAATTAGTATATTGAAAATTCAGTACAAGTTTCATTTTAACATGTGGACTAAACACCAACAGTTTCCTTTAGCATCCTTGAAGCACTCCTTGAAATGTGTGCCCTTACGTTTGGGAATAAGTACCAATCTGGGACTTGCTAATGTTAATATACTGTCAACCAAAGATGTCACTGTTGAGACAGACATAGAAGACAAATTATTTGGCATTAAATCAGAATGCTACGTAAGTTATCTGCTGTTCTTACACTATAAATGCTAACTCCGCAGCAAGTTGATTTGCCCCTGATGTAAACTGTCTTGATAAAATGAGACTCTAAGATATCACCTTCAAGTACAAAGGATACCTAAAAGAAAAACAAGTCAAATTAAACCCGTGGGAAATAAATAAAGGATGAAGGACTAATGGCACCTTCTCCAGCTGCAAGCTATTTCCACAAGAGAAATGGGAACTACATCTTCAGCTCCCACAAAGGAACCGTCTACACAGGCTCATTTTGGGTGAATGATGAGCACACATGACAGTGCTAGCTAAGAAGAGGCTAAGAAGTGGTTACAAAATTGTAACCTTGACAGTTAAGCTTGACTCTATGATATTCACAATAAGCAACTCCACAGTCATAAAGCAGTTATTACAATATAATCAAATTGCATTTCATTTCTGCTGGTGTCACTTTGGATAGATGCTGTCATTTATCCTGAGAACAAAATAAATCGCGCACAAAGATGCAGTGATCACCCTATATTTAACCTCAATTATTTAACAGGAGATGTTAAAACAATATATTTATTTTCTTCTGTCAGCAAACTAATTGGAGAATTTGATAACAAAAATTATTCACAAGCGTGTATCTGCTTGATAAGCTTTGACCAGTAAATTATTTCAATGTTTTACTGCAAATATTCAAAACATATCTCTTCCTGGCTCACGCAAGGAGGGAAGAGAAAGAATCCTCCTACATTTACTAGAGTAAAACGCCACCTTAAATTATTAAACTTAAAATATTCTCATGTAAAAGGAAATTTATCTTATAACAAAAAATTGTGAGGGATTTAAAAATACCTTCAAAAACTCATGTGAGAAGTGTCAGAAGTGATAATAAAGAAAGCAGTCAAATAAAATACTAACCAGTATTTCAAATACATTTTGCCTAGCCTGGACCGGTCAGCTGCAGTGTAGCCTATGAATTACTTCAGTAAAATATCAGATACAACCCCATAATAGAAAAATTGGGTGCGAGACAAGGTCATGTATCCTATTCTATGATCACAAGATTTGCTTAGCTAAGCTTTGCAATATTAATTGTATTTATTAATGTATTTTACCTCAAAAGTTTGAAAAAATGACCATTCTAAAAACTGAATTGTATTTGCCCTCCCTGGCTGAAGTGATTTGGGTGTGCAACACGGAGTTGGTGGTACAGTTTGGGGTTTTTTTCTTTACTGTAAGAGCATGCCTGCAGAAGGAAGTGCATCAAATTGACACTTTTTTTCAGCTTTCCATTTGAGGTGAAATTTCAGTATGTGTTTTTTAGCTGTGCATGCTTAAAATTAAATGCTTCCCTCATAATTTTTGGGTAGGTGGGTAAGAAATTAGTATATACAAAACTCAGTGCAAAACCTTGCAGAAGATGAAATAGCATTTACAGTTATCTCCAGGTAATTTAACATTTTAACTACTCACTCATTCCCTTGTAGATTTCATCCACTCTTGATTTTAACACACACTGTCACACCCATGTATTTACAAGCACCAAGACACGTGTTTAGTGGTCTGGCCAAGTTTACTTGTATGCAACATGGAAAACAAGGGATGCTGGCTATCAAGTCCTTGTGTTTTCTATAGGTTTCTTCTTGATTAGCAATAATGACAGATTTTTATGTTCTTTAAGAGTTAATAGTTGTTATGAGAAGTCTTTTGCTATAAGATTTCTTCCTTTTGGGCTAACAGGAAAAGAAACAGCATATACTACAACCTTGTTCTCACCCTTCTGTTGGCAGAATGCAGAGTCTTCCACTAACAAGATACTGTGGTCCTACTGACGTGCAGTGATTTTGGTTTTATAGAAGCAACACAATCTTTCATTTGTTTGACTGGGAATGATGTTCTTCAGTATCATTTCAGGCCATTCTTTTAACACTTATTCTGCTGTTTATTCTGGTGCTTACACACACATTTCTATTCATGCTTCATTCACAGCAATCTTAAGATTTGTTATGAGTCTCTACAAGAGTTTTTTCCATAGCTGGTAGTTCTACTTTCCTACCACCTCTTACCCCTTGAGAAGGCCCCAGTCCTATACTGCATAGTTTAGTAGATTGGTAAAAAACAAAACCTGGTCTCAAAAGCCTATCAGTATTGTTACTGCTGACTGATCGTTTCCCAACCAGCCTGTGCAGCCTGTTTTGAAAACACTTCCAGCCTATATTACCAGGGCAGGACCGGGAATATAACAGCCATTCAATCTGGCAAACAATTTACTGTACTATAAAAGTACTCACCAGACAAAACTACACATATATCCATACAAAGGAGCATCCAGTTTACTATTCACACATAGTGCCAAATTAACTCCTGGTCGATACCTTCTTACCAATATCACACACACACACATATGCAAAAGGCACAGTAGCCTCCTTACAGCTGAGGCCTTAGGCCCCTCTTGGGTCACAGGCACAGATGCTAAAATGTCTGTTGCTCTCCCTTCAACAGAAAAAAAATAATAATTTGGTTCCTAATTCCAATTGGGAATAAAAATGAATTTAAAATAGTGAAAAATTTCACAACATGCAATGCCTATTCCACATAGTATCTAATATTCACCTGGATTTCAGATTATTTTATAAATTTACTTGTACTTCTAAATTTGAGGCAAAAAATACCTAGATTATAATATTAAACAGCAGTACTTGGCTGCTTCTGGACAACAAAAGCACAGAGACTGTATTTCAGCTCTTCCCAATGCCTGTAGGCTCTTCTAGGAATAAGATCACCGGAGCTCACCAGCACCTGCTACTACTGTTACTTAAAGGGGATATCCAGAAATAATAACAGCTATCTGCCAATTCTCTTTCAAGCTCAAGCGCTGCATCCCCTGTATTTTCAAATATGGCAGCGTGATATATGCTCAAATCATCAAAATGCCCACAGCTCCAAAATACAGGTTTACTTCAAGTATATTGTGTTTATTCACTGCAATTAGTTTGGCTGAATTAGTTTATAAAATTACAAGCATTTAATCTGAGACAGTATTGCGTGTAATACAACTAGTTTTAATCAGAAAGTAAAAATGACTTTAAAAAACAAAGACCTGACAACCTATTACGGAATTTTTTTTTTGTACATCTTTTCCAAGAGTGAAGTTGTCAGTAGTTTCTACTGAGCCTAGGGGAGATGTTAATTTATAACAGATAACTACCCATTTATAAGCTGAATCAATCCTCAGTTTTAATGACACAGTCCTTCCAGCCCTATTTATGCCTTTGGAGCATAAAAAAAGCAAATGAGAATGTTTTCACTAAAAAAAATGGAAAAGGCTGTAGTAGAAATGTTCAAGGATGCAATGACACTTGCCTTTTTTTGGTTTCAATGGCACTGGAGCTTTCTGTAGCTATGAAACGATAATGGTTCATAACAAGTCAATAATCGAAGTTCATAATAAATCCAAATACAGAGGTAAACAATGAATAACTTAAAAGAAATACCATGGAAGTTTGTTATAAAGATCCTTAATCTAGGAACATTCCATGACCAAATTCCTTTCTTCTTCTGTAACATCAAGGCTTAATAAAAACAGAAGTTTGTCTACCTTTTAATCTCATTTTATCACTCTACTGGTATGCTAATCTGTCATCAAGATGTGGAAATCAGAGACTACACATGTTAATTAAAATGACACAATTCAGTTTGGATCCAAAGGAAGCCATGAAGTTCAGGGCTTGAATTTCTGTAAGTGTTCTATGGAAAGGTCAAGATCAAACATGTATAAATGCAATACACAATGATATCATTTTTGTGTAGCCATAGTGAAGTGGTGGAGAATTACTGCTGTAAGATGACGCACATTTCATATGAGAGGATGCACTTGATATATTGCTTCTACACAGACTAAATCTGTTTTGTCACTTAATTTGAGCTATTTCAAACATCTATCTTACAGGGACCACATTTATGCAATTCTGGTACAAATAACCTGCAGCATGATGATCCTCACAGGGCTAGTCCAGGAAATAATATGAAAGAACAAAGTGCTTTGTGATCAGTTCTCTTACTCTACCTGCCAGGAAGCTTACTGACTCATTTTCTACATATTCTTAATTTTCCTTGTCTTTAAATAATCTTTTCACTCATTTATCTCCACATAGCCAAGATCACTATGGGGAAATTCATGAAAGAGAATTAATGTCTAATGACTGAATTGTCATAAATAGCAAGCATACATGTTAGAACTTAAACACCCTAAATTTTACGCCACTTTTGTGTTCTCTAAAAGCATCCAAAAGTGCTTCAATCCATATAACTCCTCTTATGTAGGCCATGTAATAATGTTGGCAAGTGCTGAAATAAAAAGGCTGCTGTATAGGGTAAACATAAATTCACTTTAAATTCAGGATTAGAACCAACAGAGGCAAAAACCCCAATGCAAACAAAGATAAAACTTAAGGGAAGTATTCATTTGAGGTAAGAAGAAATTCAAGGAAGATCAATGTGTATATTCCTATACTTACAAACATTTAAGTTCTACTGAAAAAAGCTGTTTAATATTCTTTGTCAGCAGGACAGCATGGACACTGGAATTTTAGATTTTTTGATCACATCCAATTCTAAGTTTAACTTTGCAGCTTACCTTTAAGGACCACGTTCAGAAACCATTATATCACTGACCTTTCTGGTCTTCAGATTAAGTTAGCAGATAGTATTTTAAGTGAACTACTGAAATCATTATGAAATCTGCACAATCAGCAGGAATCAGAACAAGAACATACTCTATATACAATGCAGCAGTTTATGGCATAATAATGATTTTGTTTCAACAATTTGTATAAACAATAATTTCTGTATGAACACTGTACATTTAAGCAACTGTTCTTTGTGACTTCAGGATACTAGATCTGATAAAATATACCTGCACAAAATTGTTCAAAGTAGTCTACAGTCTACGACTTTTGAAAATATGGTCCTACTGGTTTTAATCTATATATAAAAAGCAGCATCTTTTGTTTCATGAATTTAAAGTCAGACAGCTACACTGAATGCTAAAAAAATGTAAGTAGCTCTTTAGAGTCAAAATAGCTTTACTTAAAATTTCAGTTTAGTGTAGGAAGAAACACTACTTTTGGACATTTGATATTTTTGGACTACTACTATTGACACATACACTGTCACCTCACCTATCTCTGTAAGGCAGAAACACTATATTTAAAACCTAAAATGACCCTATTCCTAAAAGCAAAATTAAATTAAAAGAAAAGGTAGCATTTTCCCTGTTGGTCTCAAAGCCCTCTCTCTCTTTTCTTTGCATTTCTATAGAAGCATTTTCATGTAATATTTATGATTAATGAACAGTTAAAACCTAGATTCCTGAATATATGTGCAAAAATTTTAAGATATTATTCTTTATCATATTCACTAGTGGAATATATACATATTACAACATTTACTCAAAATATATCATACTGAGTTTAAACTGAAACGATGAGGGAAATGTCCATAGTAGAAATTGTATTTACATAGAAAACACCATTAAACAAAAAAGACACCTATAACACCCCCCCCACCCCCGGTTTAACATTCCAAACCCTTTTGGACTTATATTTTTGTGGCTCATCTCTTTGGATGCTCTAAGTATATTCTGTATTAAGAAAATGTAAAAGGAAAAGCAGGCAATATAATATTTCACGGTTTATTCTTCTATCCAGAGCGAAATAAAGACACTTTAGCAACAAAATGAAGCATTAGAAGAGGTGTTATTAGGTGACAGATGTTAAAAGCTTATAAACAAGGGCAGTGAGGAGTTTTTGGCTTCTTTCTCCAGTCACTGCTTGTTTATGAACAATTATAGGCACCTGAGTGCAGTTCCACTAAGAGGCCCTAAAGACAGTGAGGACTTTAAATAAAATGCTAAATACCGCACACATGAATTCGTATTGAAATTACAAATAAGTTAGCATAATTAAGAGTACAATTTTTTGTAAATATGTGTAAGTCATTAATAACAAAATTAAAAATGCTTCCTACCTAAATTCTTCATGAAGCAAGCCTCAGCACTTTGTAACACTTTCCTGTCATAAAAGTGCCAAGTATTTACAATTTGCAGATGAGATCATACTCTAAAAACGTTCACGTCAGTGAAATGGGGAGGGGGTTGTCAGGAGAAGAAATTGCAGTATGGTGCTATTGGCGTGAGTAAAGCTGCCCCAATGTGCCCTGCCTCTCATTGGCCACTCCAGACCACTAGAACAATATTTGCTGGTTGCTATGTAGACAGAAGTCATTGCCAATTCATCCCATTAACAGGACTGAACCTGGTTCTGGTTGATAAGAATGGTTATTGTTTTAATAAAATGTGCTGATAAAATACTCCCCACAGGTAAAACTGATAGTTTTTATGTGCTTGAAGCATGTCAAACTCATGCCTTGCAACCACTCATTTAACAGAAATTTTTATTTGCATATCATCTTTGTTAGTCTTGCTTTTTGGCAGATTTGGAAGAGTGATTCCTCATGTTTTTCAAAGGGTACAAAGAATTCGTTGAGTATTTTAATCATTTCAACCCACAGACCCACAGGTTAAATAATCATTCTGAAATAGTTTTACAATTTATGGCTTTTTTTTTTTTTTTTCAAGTCAGCCGCAGCAGCTGTATGTCTGACAAGCTGACTTTATGCATCTCATGAATAATGATTGAGGGGTCTAAGCTTTCAGTATTATATTTGGAAAGAAAAGACATTACATACAAGCCTAGTATGTTAAAAAGCATTGCAAAGAAGTTCCTAACACTGAGGTGTTAGGAAAAGCCAAATAGCAAACGCCTACTCCTATGAGAATTCACTGAGCAGATATTGCTGTTTGGGAGAAATGATGGGACTGTTTGCTACCAGGTTTCACCAACACTTGCTAATGCCACATGAAGGGCAAGAGTAAAGGTCTGAGAGTCTGAAAGGGACCATTTTCCCTCCATTTGTCCTCAACTTGATATATCCATGCCCATTCCTGTTCCATCTCTTCCTTAACCTTGGCTTCATCAAACAACACTCGTACTTTTAAGACACCTACTTTTAAGACGATTATTAGTATCTTACAGCCTTTTTTATTTCCTTCTACATGAATACTTCATAAGCAAATTCTTTGCAGAATTAACATTGTGAGATAAAAGGTGTTACCATTGCTTTGCAAACGGGATTGCAAAATACACTTTGGTATATTTAGGAGCTGTTTTTTTCAGAGAATACATAATGCATTTAAAGTAGCATTTCTATTACTTTTCAGTCGTAGCTGAAAACACTGACTTCAGTACCTTGAATAACATGCTTAATTATCCGTATTCATTCAATATTGTGTTTTCCAGCTTCAGCAAAAATAAGAATCCTACAAAAATCCTTTCTTGATTGTACCCCTCATCTCATGAATAAGATGGGGTGGTGGGAGGGAAATGTATAATTACATACTGTAGTGTACTGTTTAAGTGCAACTTTGTTTTCTACATTTTGAGTCCTTGAATTTATAACTTCAATAACTCATTATAATTTAAAGTATTTTTATGTTTCTTAGAACAAGCCAATAAGGTAAGATCTATCATACAGCATTACAGAAAAGTATGGAATTGCATCAGAGCCTTTTAGGTCTACAATGAGAACTTCTCACTTACTAAATATCCAGCATTGTCCTCAGCCGTACTGGTCCCATCCCTTTCACATCTATAGCTTTTTGTCTAGGCAGCACTAATACATATGCTTCAGATTTCTTACCACAAGCCTATTGTTACCCTGACCTCTCATTTAGTTTTCTTTGTGTTCCACATCCTTCCATCTACTCCTACTGGATTGCAGTTCCAGTCTCCTTATTCAGGGACTGCATCCTTCCCTCCTCCCCCAGACCTCAAGGCCTTTCCTTCTGATCAACTCCCAGTTTGTTCACAGCTCCCAGTAGTGGCCTCTTTGGCCAATCAGTGCTGATCCTAAGCGCACCCTACACTCCTGAGCAAGGCCTCTCTTCGCACTGTCTCAATCTCTTTAGCCTATTGGGGAGCATAGAAGTCCGCCAGCCCGTAAAGGCTTTAGGCTGTTTGGACTGTGTTTCACAGATGAACATAGCCAGTGCAAACACAATCTTTGCTTTAGGGAAAAATTCCTCAGTTGTGGAACCACATGTAAACCCAGGAAGAACTGCAGGCTGCAACTTGGCTAGCTCTGGGTGGATTTTCACAGGAGTGGCAAAAGGCACATCTCTAGCACAAAGGTTGCCCTGTATCAAATTTCAAAATATGCCCTAAAGAACTGGCGGGATAATACATATATTACTGGGCAGCATTTTCTTTTAATTCAGGCAAACCAAACACCTAATTTTCTTCTCATTCCTCTCTTAAAAAGAAAAAAAAAATAAAAATCCCACACCCTTAGCTGTCACAAAATCCTTCCCAGAACCTTTTAATTGGTTGGGATTTTTGAAGTTAAGGGATAATGCAGCCGTAGTCAGCATGTCTTCAAAGGATAGAAACAATTAAGGGAGGTGTGGATGCCCCCAAAGAAATAATTTATGATATGATGTCATTACAGTATCTGGCATCATGAATCAGAACGCATGCAGAACTTACATGACTGATGCTGATTCTCCCATGCTAGCCATGGTAGAATTTCTGCACGGGACTGGCAGAAAGAAGGAATGTCATATTCCCTCCAATGACACCTTCTGTTGCAACATCCATCCTATTCCAGCAAGAGATGGGATCAGACTGCCTTGATGGAAGACAATGGTCGTGGGTCTGAGTCCTAATTTCCCCCACCCCACTGGATCCTACTGGTACCTTTTTAAGCTACTTGAATATTGTAATTGTTGAATCGTTCACTTAGACAAGAAGTAACATTATCACAATTCATATAGTAAATGTAATACAGGTAGTGACATTTTAAAAGCATTATAAACTGAAGTACACTTTCTGAAACAGAAGTTATTTAGCACAAACTAATACATTGTGATAGCTTTGCCACCACAAATAGAATGGTCGTCAACAATTTGCAATCGTCTTGAGCAAAAACATTTTTCACTGTTCAAATTTCAGCAGCGCACCTTTTTCTGTGCAATAACTAACAGTTCTTTTAAAGGGCTGTAAGTAACCAAAATCCTTTCAAGGATTAAAAATCCCTCCAACCATCTAGAGCCTTTCCCTCCCTTGCTGCCCTCCCAGTGCTATATAGATGCATACAATGGTCTCTCCACAAAGACTTTAAAAAAAAAAACGAACAAGCTTACTTGGTACGACAAACAGGAGAAGCAGAAGACAATTGCAGGACCCACCACTGCACTTTTCAGGATTTATCACTGACATTGACTGTGCCAAGAGTCAGTTCTGTTAAGTGAAATACTGCAAATATCTTATTTTAGTGATGGGCTTTATGGTGATGCATTTGTACTATAGAGTCTTGAAGAGCATATGCAGTTCTCTAGTGTATATTCCAGTATACTATCATTCAGTAGTAATAAAGGTCCTTCCTAAAACAATGGTATTCTGTAGTTTTCCCCCCTCTCTCTCCATCCAATTAAAATAAATTTTAAATAAATACGGAAAAAGAGTTAGACTGCAGACTGCTACTCAAACAAGAAGTCTGTTCTCTAAGGTGACAATCTAATTCTAGAAAGCAGTGTGAAATGAAGCTAGTGTCTCTAAAAATGTATTACTTTTCAAGTTACTCGATACCTTCACTCTCCCACAGAAAATTTCCTGCTCTGGCTGATGGCCAAAAAGATTATATAGTAAGACGCCATATCCTTTTGCCTTTCATTATCTAGGCTATATTTCATACTATTACAATGTAATCAAAATACTTCCTTTCTAGCCAATATTTGGCCCTAACACAGATCTACATTTTTTCCATTGGTATTTTTAAGTAGCTGCTCTGAAAAAAAACATCATTGAATCTCAGCATTTCTTCATTTTGCCTTCATGCTGTGATAAAAATCAAAAGTATTCTGTTAGATCTATGATGACTACTCTCAAAGGGTTCTCAGGCTATAAGGTTTCATGAAGCATAAAATTAGAAAAGTGAAAGGGATTAAAAATAATAGGTGAAAGGATAGTTTTATTTTTCTCAGCCCAAAATAGACATACCAGAATAGCCATTTATAGAAATCATATAATCATATACAAAAAAGAAAAACCATTCAGATACATTTAAAAAAATTGCAACAGTTATTTGCTATTTGTTTTTCTCACTTCAAATTCCTCTACTGATTTCTGTGGAAAAGCAACGAAAAAGTAACAAAAAAGCACGGTTCTGTTTTCAAAACAAGATAAGAGAATCTCTACAGGACTTACTGGCCTTACTGAAGTTATGCAGTGCATGTATAATTTGTCTTCCTGGAAGAAGTACATTTTTTGATCATCACAAAGCCAACAGAGGGGTTTGCATGAGAGCTACAGTGTGTTATGAAACCACAGTAGACTATCACCTTTTCAGAATCAGTATCTGTTTGTACATATGGAAGAGATTTCAGCAGCTACACGCGTATTTGCTAACAAGGAGCAGAATAAAGGAGTCAGGAGTTCTGGACTCTAATAGTAGCTCTGGAATAGGACATGATGCTCTGGTTACAGCTATCACAGCTAAGTACAGACTTGTCACAGTCATTCTCTACAACTGAGTGACTTCACAAAATTCTAAACCACAGATGAGAGGTGGGTATAGCTGAGGTGCAGTGGAGCTACAAAAATGCAGTAAAACTCAAGTCCAGTGAAAAATGCAAAACTCCCACAACATTAGGGAAAATAGTAATAATAATCATCATATTTGTATCTTGCATCTAGCTCTATCCATTCAACTATGCCTTACACATACATCCCTGACTGATATTTGCCTTGTTTGCATCTTGCGTTATCTTTGTGCTCTATGAGGAGAGTGACTTGCCAAAGGATCTCAAGAGATTTATTTTACTACAGATTTCTTTAGTTCTGTAAATTGGTGTCCTGGTTTTAGCAACACAGGACTAAGTTCTCTTCTAATGCTTGGGAAAACTGCATTTTTGGAAGACCCTAGTGTCTGAATTAATGAACATATTTACTTTATAGCCAGCTAGGCTATGTGGGATTCAAGGTCTCCGTGTTTTCAAGCTTTCCCAGGTGCAGGGATGAGGAGGAGGCACTTGACCCAGGCTGGCCCACAGGATTATTTCATACCATCAACATCACATTCAATGTAAATTAGAAAGTTTGCTGTGTAGTTTCTCTCTCCCTTGATGGCGGTGGTCCAGAGAACTCCTTGCCCCAGTGCTGGCCCCCTGAGCCCTTCCCTTCCTCCAGAAGCCGTAGCGCCCGCAGTGTCTGACATTTGCTGTCCACCGCTGGGAGTGCACAGCTTCCTGCTGATAGAATGGTCTGAGTATAATCCTTGTATATTTTATGTTAGTATCTGGATCAATACTGGTTCTTTAGTATTATTGTTAACTACTTAGTCTTATCCTAATAAATCTATTTATATTTCAAACTTGTTTTCCCCGGTTCCCCTTCCCAGGTGGGGAGGGGTCATCAGGTGATAGAATAATTGTCTAAACAACAATAAATTGTTATGGGTTTTCTCAAACCATAACACATGGTTACATCAGATGGAAACCCAAGCTCTTTTCTGTCCACTAGCTTGTTCTGCCTCTCAGTTGTCTCTCACTGATGCGCGTTTCAATACAAGGGTTGAACACTTGAGAAATAAGTGAAGATGTGCTTCAAAATCAACTTAGCGTGCAACCTCCTCTTGCTTCAGTTAACTAACAAATGAGAACGGGACACTTACAAGCAATTTCAAAATATGACTACAGAGTTATCATCAGCTTTAAACAAGTTTCTTTGGAATGGAGTCCTTTTTTACATGTTGTTCTTTTCTACTTATCCAGGACCTTGGGTTTAAGTGAAGTCTTCAGTAAAAGTGCTTGCATTATAGGCAGTACTAAACCAGTGATCCTGCGTGCCACCCCACCACCACCCCCTCCCCGTCCCAAACTAATAACATTAAGAATAATTTAAAACTTTCCCAGAGCTATTATGCAGAAAGACTGCATCTGTCAGAAATGAATCTTCCTGCAGCCTAAACGGTCAATCTGAAAGATTTTGGCATTCCATTCTTCAGTGAGCCAAGAAAAGGTTCAGTTTTATTCTATAGGATTCACTAAATAAACCTAACAGAGCAACTGATTTAATTGATCTTATAGCTGAAGCTATTCTGCTTCAGCTTATGCAAGGAAGTTTAATTTTAGAAGAATACCAGATGCCTGCAATATTTTAGAAGCCTCAGCAGTTCTCCTCCTCACTTTCCCTTTCGCCCACAATACAAGGTCTTTTTGGGAGTCAGGATGAAATATGCCAGATTGTACATTTGATACTGTCTGTTTAGGCAGCTCTGTTCATTTTTACTTTTTTTTTTTTTTTAAACACAGTAGCTCTTTAAACTG
The DNA here is from genome assembly GCA_013398915.1 of Dromas ardeola. Classification (NCBI taxonomy): domain Eukaryota; kingdom Metazoa; phylum Chordata; class Aves; order Charadriiformes; family Dromadidae; genus Dromas; species Dromas ardeola. The sequence goes on along the minus strand of VYZM01016442.1, from coordinate 75,448 downwards.
CCTCATAGGACTTCAAATAGATGACAATCTAATTCATTGTTATTCCTACATTTTGTTTTGCAGGCATAATGCCTCAAATAGTATTGGTGATACACTAAGTAAAATATGAAACATATGTTCACTGCAATAAATGTGAAGAATGACTAATTAAAGACTTTACAAAAACATCTAGTCTTAGAACTGAAAAAATAGGATCTTCTCAAAATTTAGGAGAAATATGCCCAAGTATGTTAAGCACTATTCCTATATTTTAATTTCCAGCTTGTATGTTTCATTTATCTTCAATATGTCATGCAACTTGCCCTCGTTGTTGGGTTTTTAAATTTTTACTAAAGCAAGGAAAAGCAAAGAACAGTTCTTTATGGTACTACGAGTGAAATTCCCTTAGATTGAGTCATGTGCCTTCCTCCTGAGAATATTATGCCAACCCTTGATACACTGCAGAGCAAAGAAACCAACAAAGAAACTGCACTGCCACTCCTAAACAAAGGTGCAAATAATTATTTTATATCAAATATTACATCTGCGTTAACTTGCCACTGAAATCCCTTCTAGTTCAGATAACAGGTATTAAGGATTATCATTACACTTTTCAGAAAAGTTCAATGCCATGTTTTCATCTTAGAGATGCACCAAATACACATGGAATGGGTAATGGAATAGTGCTAAAAAAAACCCAGCCCCCACACTCCAGTATCTTTGAGATTTAATTTCAAATATTCAAAGTTTTTGATGCTTCCATTCTTAATGCCCACTTGAATCTTTTAGATTTTACTGATTTTTAATTCAGTCATGGATTTAGTCATTGTTTTTTGATGAACAATGAGGAAAAACGCCTTTTGTTCAAAGAATCTTACTTTAGATTCTTCTTACATGAACAAAAATTTTGAGGGAGTTTATGTAACTAACTAGATGGNGAAGTACTAAGAAATAGTGTTTTACTGTTCCATAAGCATAAATGAGCAAACAAGAAAATAGATCCAAGAACAAGAAATAGAATGTGGAAGGCAAAAATAAAATGGTAAGTACGAAGCTATTCCCTGTGCACTGTTCACCAAACATTTCATGTATTAATGAGGGCAGACATGTTCTACTTGTGGTAAGACAAGAAAAATCAGCATCACTCTATGGAAGTGGAGTACAGCCTAATTTAGATGCAACTAAATGTACTAGCTCAGCTGAGGCAGTTAAAAAAAAAAAAAAGACTGCAAGAGGCTAAAGAAGAGGTACAACTAGTCAAAACTCCTAACTGTATTCTAGTGGAAGAATAACCGTCTTGGTAAAATACCTGGAAACACATTGAGGAACTTCCCTGGTCTAACTGACACTGCAGCAGCTGAGTTTTGACAGCCTGCTTTGATCTCCAAGTTGTTTTTGAAAACCAGACCAAATCGAGGAAAAAAAATCCTTATAATTAGATTCTGGATGTTATGCATGAGTGGGACTATCTTATACCATGGAAGAAAAAACTTTGTGAATACGTAAAGGACAAAACAGGGAGAGATGAAGACTCTTGGTAGACAGATGTAAAGGGTTATGAAGTCACTTGATTTCTCAAAGAGATACTTGCCCTTTTGTGAAATGAAATTGCTGTTTCTTGAAATACAGGTTTTAACAAAAGCAAAAGCAAAAAGGGGCTAGTAGTGTTAAATGTTCTTACATACACACACAAAAAAAAGGTATCACTTGATTTTTTTACATAAATTACTGAAGTCAATTTCTAAAGCAGAATTCCCCATTAGTAATATAGACAAAAATATATACAATAAAACAGTAGGAAATTCATCTGGTCTCTTGTATGTGATGGTCATCACATCTTCCCTACAATGTTCTACCTGTAGTTTAATTAGTAGAAATAAGTAAAGGACATTTCTATTAAAAGAAAATAAGCAATGTGGTTGGCACAAAAGGCAGTCGGATTGTGGTATTTTCTAAACCTGCTTCCGGGAAGCTCTGCACCTCAGTTTCATCACTTATAAGCAGGAGATAAGAATAAGATTTTTTGTTTACAACAGTGGCAGTCCTTAAAGAAATGTCAAAACCAGACTGAACTAGCAAAAAGAATTTTCAGTAAGGGCAGTGCCTAAGGCTTCTCTCTAGCATTCCTAAGTAGTTGCTGTTTCTTCAGTTCTTTCATTTCACCCATAAATAGTGTGTTTGTATGTCCACAGTTTTCTTGTGCTGCCAATTCACATAATGCCTTAGGCATATATGGGAAGATCCATGCACAGGGTCGGTGGTTCCTCATGTCTCCCACTGTCAGACATTTGCATTCCAAGAATCTTTATTAGGTGTGTTAAAAGAGCCTTTCTAAGGAATCAAAAGTTGCTTATTTCACCCCTGACATTCCTTATCTAAGAAAGCTGTTGCAGTACTCTTCATAGGAAAACACAGATAAGATGCCAAAAGTGCAGTTACAGTGCTGCCAGCTACCACTATGCAAATTTCAGTAAATATTAAAAGGAGACATTTCACTTTGAATTGCGGTAAGTTAGATACACCATTCTCATCTACGTAACTTAGAAATAGCCCTGCAATTCTTAAGGCAGCAAAAGGCAACCAAGCTATTTCCAAAATAATGGTTTTTGCTTCCAGCTTGTCTCTCAAACACTCTTGCTGGCTGCATGAGCAATCTTAATAGAACACCATGTAAACTGGGTGTAAATAGAACTTAAATTTAAGTGAGGACTTCTGTACCTAGACTACTATGTTTTTATTTGCCCCATGTTTCTTTTAGGTGTATAAACCCTATTACAACACCGAGTCAGGTTTCAGGTTGTAATAATCCCTGCTGCAAATTTTAAGATTATATCTTTAAAAAAAAAAAAAAAA
>VYZM01016442.1:59987-72575 GCA_013398915.1 Dromas ardeola | reverse complement strand
AAAAAAAAAAAAGAGGAAAATGTTTAGGTTAACTGAGATTACTGCAACTGCAGTAACTAGTAACTAGTTTCATTGCTGGTACAGAATAAGGGGAATTAGCAAGGTGTTGTACAAACCAAAGTCAAGAATAGATATGCCAGGCAATGTGTTTCAGTTCAAAAACAGACTTCACTGAAGTTCATGGAAGATTCATGCCACATACTACAAAAATTTTCTGAACATGTGCCTTTCCTGAAAAACAAAGTTGAATTTTGTTTTCACAAAGATTAAAATTATCTTCCTCTCACTTCAAAATGGAGAGCCAGTAGTCTAGACTGAATAACTTGCTCTAGGAGAAGAATCAACCTTTTAGATAAAAAGGACTTCAGTTCTTCTATTAAGATATTCAAGACAAAGAGAGGAATCAAAGAATACAAAGAAGCTTTTCAGCAAGCGTGCTTTTTGTAGATCGTTTCCCACTTCTTAGTGTGTGATACTCTGTGATTTTGGATATTCATTCCATAACTTAAATATTAATCCACTGTTAGACAATACTCATTCTACATCAACAATATAAAAATACACGACTAGAGATTATGTGCCGTGTCAACCCAACTTTCACACTCCCTTTTCCACAAAAAGGTGAGGAATAGATACTTTTCCAAAGGTTACCTGAAATACCAAATTAGAGCTTTTTACAAAATTAAGTAAAGGGGAGGGAGGAACCAAAAGACTGCAAAACAATATTTTCATGACTATTCTCTTTGCTCTGTCATGTGCAGAACATTGAGTTGTCTCAACCACACATTTGTACAACAAAAACAGATAGCAAACTGGATTTCAGTAGCAAATTTCCAAGCTCCTGAAGAACTCCATTTGTTGAAGTAAAAATTTTCATTTGCACCCTAAGTCAAAATTTTCATTTGCACCCTAAACCCCATAGAATTGTTCTGAATTAAGCATGAAGAGCCCCATGCAAATTCTTTCTAAACTGAGAGGTTATTACAATATGGCTCTGGAAGCAGAGAAGTTACGGATAGCATTACATACATTCAATTTAGAGATGTTTGCTGGGACAGCACCGTCCACTTTCATGTCAACATTTAACTCCTTTCCAGTTCCTTTTTAGAAAGCAGTATTTAAGTTATAGGTGAGCAAGTTAATCTTTGAGAATGCCAGAACAGGAGAAAAGCGAACAGTTGTCATATTATGAATAAATAATAGTGCAGCAAACCAGGATCATCCTCGGGATCAATATGTCCGTAAAGGTACATGCCACATTTTTTTGCAGTTTGAATTATCTAGACATTACATAATGTAGCAGTCTTAAAATATATAATACCAAGGAAATATCCACACCTATAACAGAGGCTGCATACGAATATGTGTAGTGTCTTTTAGTCAGTCAAACTGCACTACACTAAAATCAGCAAAGCAGACTATATAGTTAATTGAAGCAATAATTAATGAATTCAATCTGTGTTTAAAATGCAAAGTATTGAAATGCAGTCCAACCTTGTGCTAAAGGCTGACGTAGTAGAGCAAGCCATCTTTCAAATAGGCAGGAGGCAGAGTAAGAGTCTGCTTTGAATCATGATGACTACATTTAGTTAAAGGCTACCTAAAGGTTACCTATACAACACCATCCAGCTAGGGAAACTTTAATATTGCATCTTCCTTCTCAATCCAAAGCACGTCATTTCTATCCTCATGTCATACACCTGAAGAACAGTCCTTCTGAGGACAAAAGTTGTGACGGAACATAATATAGTGGGCCTGCTATAACTATAACTGCCTTCATTGAAAGCCAGTTTCTGCATCAGTGTATATGGGAATTTTCTGTGGGTTTTATGCCAGTCCTGGGGTCTGGAGTGACTTTGGCTGTAATATCACACTATGTAAGGTCACATGCATCCAATTTTCAGGTTGCCACTTACCGGGATTACAGTAACAGTTGTGTGTGCTCCATCCAACAAGAGATTAAGTTAATCTCATTTAGGTTGTTTTTTAGTTATTTTTAGGTTGCCTTTTTTTTTTTTTTTTTAAAAAAAAAGTGAGAGCTTTAGTCAGTGATATAGAAATCAGCTGAGAATAAAGACAGATTCTAGGCTGAAACTCTGTATCACCAGCCTCTGAATTTGCAGTCAGTAGCATGTTCTAGAATTGCAATGCCTGGCATCTGTAACAATTCCCCAGTTAACTGCAAATCACCATCTCCACCTACTTCCTTTCTAGGTAAAGTCCCCCAAAATTACCTCTCATGGATTTTGTGGAAAACAGGTTTTTATAGATTCCTTCTGGCCATATGGCAAGCCTGAGGAAGCTCAGATAGAATGTACTCTCCTTCTGTCCCAACCCTCCCTAATTAAACTTGAAAGCCCTCACCAGCGGCAAATGCAGAATTGCAGAAAACGCAGAAAACATACAGTAACATTGACCTTTGTGAGGCTACAAGTGTTTTCCCTTATTCTCCACTGTACAAGAGACTCACTGTACCAACATCTCAAGCAAACCATAATTTGAGAATTAAGCTGTCCAACTCTATTGTTCTAAGGGACAAAGGATTGAAGTCTTTCCAGTCAATATTGGTATTAATTAGTACTAAAGACTGTAATATACAAATGTTCTCTGCAGTATATAGGAAAGACATATTAAAAAAAATGAAGTTCAGCATTCTACGTTGGATTATGTTATACTGCTTCTTAACTGTGATTAAAGCTCTCCCTAAATTAACATCTGCAGAACTCCTTCTGGCAGAAGCGATTCACAAGCATCCTTGGGGAAACTATCCAATAAGTATTTTCCCCTTTGAGTTTTTTCCTTCCCAAATTTGCTTCACTGATTACTGGTTAAGTATAATCATAGTTTGTGAGACATAAAAATGCATATTTAATTAAGAAAGCTGTTAAAGTGTAGAAGCAGAAATTGAGAGAATTTCCTCATTTTTTAAAAATCAGTTTGGAATATTATACCAATCTTCAACCAACTATGTTATACTATACATAGTATTGAAATTAGATTTCTCATCTTTGTGCATGAGAGATCTCAAAGAATTTAGGGACATAAATCTCATTCATTGATTTTCATGGAATTCACTTTCTGAGGACTCTCCATGCAGCATCTGTGAGAATTAAATTTTCTATGGATTAGTCATTCAGAATTAAGGCAGGTCCTTAAAAAAAAAAAAAGTTCTATTTCCCCACTTTTTATAAATAACTTCAATTCTGCATAAGAACTTCCCTGGAGGATTTTTTTGCCTTTTTTTTAAAACACTGTTACACTTAGTAACTTTTGTTTATCCACTTGAAGCACATATCAGTTGATCACTGCAGGTTTTAGAAGGGTTTGGTTTACACTGCTTGTAAACAGGCTACTTGATAAATAGCTTTGTCAGTTATCTTAATGTAAGTCTTTGTAGTTTAAAAAGTAGAAAATTCTGCATGAAGGGATCTAACTGGAACTAAGACTGTGTTTTGCCACTAAGTATTTAACAGAAGATGATGATTTTATATATTAAGAACAGCAAAAATGAAAAGTCACTTTTATACTTTACATTGAATTTGTCAATTATCTACGTAATTTCATTCCTGTTATTTTCTGAACTAATCGGTTCAGCAAGTATTTACATTCAGAACTAGCAGAGAAACATATTTCCAGGAATAAGGGAGCTAATCAGAAACCGTTTTGATGAGCTTCACATTCTACCAAGTGGAACATCTGATACTGGAGTGAGAATTCTAAGCCAGCACAGTTTTTAATCACCCTGTACTGGACAATAACAGAAATTTACTCTCAAACATTTTAAAATTTATAAATATTAACTTACATAACTCATACTATGCATATTGCATTACTTCTTTTTATCCAGAACTATGCTTAAGCTGAAAGTAAGCGTGTCAATTCACTTACGCATTATCTTTGCTGAAATAACTTGGTTTTTGTTTAGAGAATAAGGTGGAAACTAAGTCAGTTCACACTCAAGCTTTAACTATGGATAATTGTCATTAAGAAATCCATGTTTCTACTCCATGTCTGGGCTTAAGTATGATATTACAAATAATATCTCTGTGCCCACTCAGGGTCTTCACAGTCCAACATAGGTATGTAGAATATCTAACTGTAGCAATAAGTTACTGCAAGCAATTCTACCGTAAAAAACTAAGAACAAACAAAAAACCCCTTTTCTTCCTTCCACATATCACATGATGATTGCTTGTCTTAGACACTGAAAGCATTTATTTACCTGACAGATAACACAATATCTATTTTTGCAATGTTCTCCAACTTGTCAAAGACTAGGGATACATGCCTACATACAAAAGAGAGAACAAGAATTTTCTTTATTGTTTTTGCAGATAATTGAGAGAATGTCATTGCATTGTAACTGGCCCCATTTTGGTTAAGTGAATGTACTTGTTACACTAATCAACAGAGAATTTATATTTTTGTTGAACTGGGTTGCACTTTGCTATCTTATTCCCAGGAGGAAACTGTGTGAGTATTGCACTCAGAACCCTTGGAAAAGCTTATTTGAATACAGTTTGTTTTCCTGCATGAAGTGTGCTTCGACTCCTAGGTTTTTAGGGTGGGTGGTTTTTTTCCCTCCCTCTTAAAAGCAGAGCTGTCATAACACACAGGCACACACTTGACCAAAGAGACCCACCTTCCCCTTCAGAATCAAGTATCTGGAAAGCATATACCAGGATAATATATTCTGACAACATCTGATGCTGTACCTGGCCCCTAATTATCAGTGTATTAATGTTTTATCCATTTTACTAATATGTCACTGGGAAAAAAAGACAGTGCAAGAGCAAAATGCTAAGGATGCTTGATTGTGGCCAAATGTTAAACAGTCTTCTATGAAGCTTGTTATCAACTTGCAATTGTCAAGACTAGCCTAAAGGAGCAGGAGGCTCTCAGTTCATGTTCGTTCAGTTGAATACATGCTTCAGCTACTCACAAGGCAAGTATTTAAGTGGTCTTCCCATAAACAATGATTTATTGTTGGGCCATCTGTTATCTTAGTGGCCACATTTTCTATGATATTAAAAGAATTCATAGTTAGCAATGGGTACCTCTCAGTTGTACCCTAAATGAGAGATGGATTCTATTTGTCTAATCTTTATCCCTTGGCCACCTGAAAAGCATAACCTTATCAAATAAGAGGAGATAAACAAAAGTTGTTCACTTATTATACAAGCTGTTTATAAAGCACTGAAATGCTCAGAAAAAGGCACCTCATAAGTGCAAAGTCTTAATTATTTTTATAACATTAATACATGCATGCACTGCAAGTATACATTATTAATAAGATGGAGCAATGAATCACTTTGATTTGAAGCGGCATGTTAGTGTTAGACTAAAAGAAACATGTCTTCGTAACAGACTTGTTGCAGAAAAATTTTAGTCCTCTACTTGCTTTGACCTGCAGGTAGCTGAAAAAAACACAGTGTTTTAGCAGTGATTCTACCTGCTAATTACCTCCAACCCCCAAGCATTTTAACTTATTACCCTTTCCCACAGGAAGTCTGACCTATTCGAGTTCACACTATTCCTAATCTTGAGCTGTGTATTCATCTATACTGAGTAGTATCCCACTAACTGTAGCTTATTACTTATGGAAAATAAGGTTCTTGGAGTCTGGTCTATAATAAGCACTTTGAAATGGAGTACTTCAGTACATCCGGTAAGATACTTCTATACAGGCATTTTCCCCTTCTGCAACTTAAAGGTATCTTTGTATATACAGGTGAAATTATCTCATTGAATTATTCCTCTTGAACAGGCTTCTTTCATCATTATGTCCTTTGAACATCTCTCCCACACACCTTAAAAAGTTACCCAGAATTTCCGTTTCTTTCTTTCTTTCTTTCTACGAGCCTCACTATTGATCAGAGTGATGGGTTTCACTGAAGGGAAGATTTTCAGAGGGTTCACAGAAATAATAGGTCTATTTGCTGCTGTTCTTGCACCACCCACCTCAAAATGTGAGCACAATTATACAAGATAGTAAAACAAAGCACTGCTATTTCCTTAACTTTCCTGCTCTCTATCCATCTCTGTGCTCAGAGAAGGAAATACAGATATTATGGGAAGGACTTACTCTCTTAGTTTCCTGTGTGGCGGAGTAGGTGGGCAAAGGAATTTCTTTTACTTTACCTTTGCATGGGCTTAAAGGGCAACCCCATGGCCTATTAAATGATCCACGTTTACAGTCCACTTAAGAGAGACATACCAAACTAACACTTGTTAGAAAGAACTCACTTTCCAGATGGGTTCTAGAACTAACAAAATAAGCTCAATATGCACTGCTGTTTAACAGTGTTTCTTCTATGTTTGGTCTATTATAAGCTTTTAGCTCATACCCTTCTCTACCTCCATCAAAGTTCTGTCAGCTCTAATTGCACGACCTGAAGTCTAACATTTTCAGTCATCAGCTATGAATATTTGCAGAGAAGTCCTATTTGTTCAATTTCATCATCCAGATCTCTAAAGGTAGCTTTCACATTGTCAAGAAAGCATTTAGAGAGCATATTTCAGAGATGAAAAAGTTTTTTATTAGGAGAGAATTTTTAAAGCATCATGTTTCAAAGTGATAATTGTATTTACTTAATTTATAAAGTAACATAATGCATCTTACAAAGATATGTCCTGCTTACGTAATGTTATTAAACTGCTGTAATTACCCTTAAGAAACTTAAAACAATCCAAGATGTGGTATTGCCTTTAGGCAAATGAGAAAACATGTCAAAGAATATTAAGCCTATTTTAAATGGGATTTGGAATAGCACTGCATACCTGTCGAACATTGATAAGTAATGATGCCAGAATTACTGACTCCAAACACTTCTCTCTATGAAAAGCCTCACTACTCCGTTTCTCTTCAAATTTCAGTACAAATAAAATAGCCTACTCCTAAAACATGAGAGTTAATTCCCACCTCTGTTCTACTTCGCCTCTAGATTTAATTTTAATTTTCATAGATCAGTACTTTCAATTAGTCCATGACAGGCAGATTGGTAATGTATTTTGTCACTGTCAGGCTTCTTGACTGTTGATGCTGTGCACAATACTGGAAAGGCCCAGAGATGGTATATAAGGTTTATACAAATAAACGCTGAAACATTAAGTAAAAGCAGCCTCTTGGAATACTGCCTCTGGCCCTGTTTCAGCACGACTTTTGTTGGAAATCTGTATTTTAAAACTACTTCAATTAAGCTTAGTTTTTAAACTAAAAATGTTTAACATGGATAAAGCTAGTGTAGTGAAAGAGCTTTCTGAAGACATGTGGTGCCTAGTTATTTTAGAGTTCATCCAAGTCTCATTCAATTCCTATGTAAATAAAAGACACAAGTTCTTTTTAAATATTTTTTCATTATGCAGATAGCAACACCATTTTTCTTATTTTAGAAGAGCAATTTTTATTAACTTACTTTTAAGCTTCTCACATTAGCCGTCAAGCACAGAATCAGTTTAAAATGTACTTTGATAGCATTTTCATCTAATCTGGAGTCTTTTTATAAATTGTTAATACATTATTTATTTATGGAGCACTAGCAAGAACTTTAGATCTGCATTCTTTTACTGGAAGGCAGAGAGAGCAGTGCAAAAGAATAAAGAAGTGAACTGAGATACTTTGAAACTTTCAGTAATGTAATCAGAAACACACCAAGACAGAGACATTGGCATTCACAGATAGCGAAAAATAAAGTAACTGTGCTGGAATTCTCTTCTAATTCCAATTTGAAAGAGCAGTCCTAGTTTCAACAACTATCCCATTGTTTTTACAATTGCCTCTTATAACGTCCATCTTCATGCACGTAACAGGCTTTATTCTTCCTATTCTTAGGATGGAAAACCAAAAAGAAAGTATGCAATTTTCTAAAACAACTAAAAATGATATTTCAGCTTAAACTTTCAGCTAAACTTACAGGTCTGAAGAAAGAGAGCCTGGAGATGCACAGAGCCTGTATAACAAAGATGAGGAAATGCATGCACCACGTAGTCAAAACTATTATACAAGGACAAGAAATAAATGTAAGAATAACCTTAGTGTCCAGGATTTATAGATCATCCTTGTGGCTTTTACAAAAAACAAACAAGCAAACAGTCCGCGTCCCCCCCAGCCACCCTCCCCGTCCAATGACACCCGCACATTCTTGATTTTAGGTCTTTGAATATTCATTTTGTAACATCAATGGATTTCTCAGCCTAAGTTCTCTAGCGATCTGTTTATTTTATAAGACTTTCATAAATTATCCTGTTATCACAATCTGGACTTTGTAAAGATCATTTCACCTGGGAAAGAGCCTGGCTCTCCAGATACCCATTTTAAATACTGTACTCTATGATTTTAGCCAATAAAGCAAGACAAAAAAAACCCCCATCCAAATAGAACACTTGGTTATCATATACTACAAGAGTCTCCTAAATACTGTCCTTAAGAAGCGTGACGACAAATAATAAAGAATCCTCTTTCCAACATCCCTGTGGTTCTAAGGTAAAAGTATTTTAAGTATTACTTAAAAGTTAAGAGAACTGATGCACTGCTAGCATTTCTCAGATATTCCACACTATTTCTTAAAGCAGATGGGTACATGATCTGAATAGGCCTTAACTCCACTGTATGTTTTCCCCCAGAAGCAGAAAATCCTAACACTGTGGACTCTCATTGACACAAAATGAATGGAGAATGGAAAAGAAAATATTTGGAAGATGCATGTGTTCTACCTAAAACCTGCAGGCCACAAATTACTACAGGCAGCCACTGCAATAGCTTAACCATTTGCGGTAGGGTATAAACCCTCGCTTCCCCAATAAAGCCCAGCAGTCCAGGGCACTGTTCCAAGACAAACAGAATTAAGAAGCAGTTTCCCAAGTCACTGAGGTGACTTTCAACATTACGTTCCAGATCTTCTCCAAAGGAAACTGAAAATCCAGGGATGCCTGGAGATAGACAGGCCTTATCTCAAATTAGCAAAAACAAACACACAAAAGGCATAGGAATGGCATAGCATGGTTCAATAAACCAAGAGTACAAAAGGAAATAAATGAGAAGGGAAGAAGGGCTAAAAGAACAAGGTCAAGACTGCAAAAAGCTATTATTTTGACTTATAAATGAAGAAAAAAAAGCAAAAGAAAGAAGAAATTATTGATATAAGGAGGAGTAAGGAAAAAATATTCTTGTGAAAGGAAAATATTGAGGAGGATGTCATATCATTTTCCTATCTATAGATGTTATATCTTAATTTGACTGCAAATAAAATACTAAATGACAACTCATTACTGCTAAACAGATTTCTGAAATGAATGTATTACCAGATTAAAATAGCTAACAACAGTTTTCTATTTACACTCAACAATATTACACATGCTGTTTATAGTTTCAGATGATCTTCAGTGCTCCATACACAAAATCATCCAGATCTACAAAGACAACATTTTTGCCCAAGGAACTCCTTAAGTACAGGAATTTTCCTCCATTCTTAACAAGCAGTCTCTCTTTGCAGAAGGCTAGTAAGAAGACAGATTAGTGGGATTCTACTCTGAAATGATTAGTAGAAGACTATTGTACATTCCCGTATAAAAGTATGTTTATTGGGCAAAATAGTTTCATAAAGAAAACTGGTCAGACTATGGGGAGAATGTAAGAAAAATGTTTATATTTGAGAGCAATTTAAAAACTAACTATCTGCCTTAGGAAAGAAATATAAAATATTCTGGAAACAGTTCTTTTTACAAAAGGTTGCATAATAAAAATAAAATAGTCAAATATATACCTTGTCCTTACACTACCTTTGATGGTTTCTTTGCTTATAATAAGATTCTGCAACTTTGTTTTCCTCAACCTTGTAAGAATGGTAGCAGGCTAAGGCAGGATTCTAGCTCAACTTTGGATAGATTGAGGACTTTGGATAGTTTAGCTCCAAACAAGCTATGAAAAGGGCAGAAAGCCTGTTATAAAGATTATTGCGATCCAGAATAAAATGTGATGCATAGAAAAACAGTAACATGGTATAAGGTCAGAAATACTTAAGTGGTTTCTTTTGAAGGCCTTTTGCTCTGCTGTAGATCACTTGGATGAACTTATGGCCACCAGTGCTAAATACTGCCTAAATATCAGCTGTGCTCATTACTAGGCTGGAAAACTTCTCAGGTGATGGGAAAAATATCAATTTAGTCAGTGCTTTTCTTGTCACCATTAAACTATTGTTATTTCATCATGACTCGAGGAACTATGGCTTCTGGTTATTTTCTTCACAGCTGAGACAAAAAAGAATGGAAATCCCAATTGCTCTTTACTTTTATCACACCACACAGAGTTCCAAAAATACTATTTCCAGTGGCTATGTTATTGAAACTGGCTTTTCTAGGAAAAATCAGAACAAATGAAGCCTGGTTTCTGCAGATTTTATTGCTATGTCCAAATGTACAGACTGTTGTAATCCTGGCTCATACAGCTATCTGCATCTCCTGTTCAGCAAGTTTTGCATATGCTAAGTGGCTTGCTCTTACGCCTCACAGAGCAGGTAACTGTTCAGCCTGTTCTATAGCTCTTCTTTTGGCAACAACATTAATATCCATTCCTACCTTCTACCTATTCAGCAGTTTTCACAAAACTTGTAATATCTTTTACACCTTTTTCCCCTCTGGCCAGTTTCTTCAGAAAACAGTAGGTATTTAAATCTTCCCAATTCTTACATGATTATGCAACAAAGATTTTTTTTTTAAAGGTACTGCAAATCAGAAATTCAGTCCAATGAAACACTTGTCTAAATACAGTGCTTTAGAAAACTAGATTCATTTTATTACCAAAATACAAGAGAATGGTCAACTAGTATTGTATCATTGGTGTTTTGCTATTCTTATTTTAAACTATATAAAACTCATATTTATGGAAATATTCCTGAAAGTGGCATAAACAGCAAGCATTCTTCACTTGCTCTGCAATACATCAGTGGTTTTAAATAGGCTTGTCTTTTTCCATTGCAGCATATTAGCTATTTACTGGATATTCAGGATATACCATAAAACTCCCTTTCAGCTCCAAAAGAGGGGAAGTGATATGCATAGGTGATGTTATTTAACTGTTTAGAAGTTCCTAGTAATGTTATTACAGGCTAGAATCCACTACAAAATGTTCTGCATTCTTTCTTATCTTCTAAAGGAACGAACCCCCTCCTTTCCCCAAGATTCAGAGATAGGACTTCGGAGTCTCACCCAAACAGCATGCAAGTATTTGCCGTGTCCTTACGCGGTTAGCACAGTCTCTTCACCACTGAATGAGTCTTGGCTTCTGTTCTACGGGCTCCTCAACAGCTTAAAGGACTCTATACTTCCCCCGTGTGCGGCTCGGCCCCCAGAAAAAATCCAGCCTGCGAGAACCCTGCCCGTGCTGTGTGCGAGTGACCTCTTCAGCCAAGGCAGCGTCATTACAGAAAGGTCACGGTGCAAAATTGTATTGACTTCCAAAATGAACAGTTTTTAAGGTACAGCTGCCATATTTTTCCTCTCTTGAAGACCCACAATGAAATGGAGACTAAAGGGGAAATGTATTTTTAGTGGAAACTTTGGAAAAGCAATTTTTTCTTAGCAAGTAATACGTTTTCTTTAAGTATATTCACAAATTCTTGTGCTGTTGCTATATGGAGAATTATTAATTATTAAATAAAACAAATTCGAGGCTGGACCATGAAAGTGTGTTCAATTGACTGTCAAGGAGCTTTTCAAGAGACTGAGAAGTTGGCATGAAGCATATTTGCTGTGATTCAGCAACGGTTGTATCTGCAGACTATTAACATAGCACAATTATGGATCTCAAAAAGGGAAGTAAACCAAAAGTTCCAAAATATTCGATATTGATGAGATTGCTTAAAAGTACACTTGATTTTAAAACCTCCTACTATTTAACCACTTATGTTCACATATGAGAAACATTATGTTTCTCATAACTCATTCTGCTCAGTGATTAAGATCTGCCTTCTCATATAACATATCATATCTCATATATGATAACAAGAAGAGGTTCTTTCAGTGTATCAGTAGAAAAAGGAAGACTAGGGAAAATGTAGGCCCACTAACAAATGAGATGGGTGCCCTAGTGGTGGAAGACACAGAGAAGGCAGAGCTACTGAATGCCTTCTTTGATTCAGTCATCACTGCTAAAGCTGTCCCTCGTGAATCCCAGGCCCTGGAGGCAAGGGGGAAGGTCTGGAGAGAGGAGGAGTTTTTCCCAGTAGAGGAAGATCAGGTTAGAGACCACTTGGCCAAACTGAACATCCATAAGTCCATGGACCCTGACGAGATGCACCCGCGCGTGCTGAGAGAGCTGGCAGATGTTACTGCTTGGCCACTCCCCATCATCTTTGAAAGGTCATGGAGAACAGGAGAAGTGCCTGAGGACTGGAGGAAGGCCAATATCACTCCAGTCTTCAAAAAGGGCAAGAAGGAGGACCCAGGGAACTACAGACCGGTTAGTCTCACCTCCATCCCTGGGAAGGTAATGGAGTGACTCGTTCTGGATGTCATATCCAAGCATGTTCAGGAACAGGAAGTTATTGGAAGTGGTCAACATGGATTTACCAAGGGTAAATCATGCTTGACCAA
>VYZM01016442.1:0-59102 GCA_013398915.1 Dromas ardeola | reverse complement strand
ATCAAATATGAGAAGAAACTTCTTTACGGTGAGGGTGACAGAGCACTGGAACAGGCTGCCCAGGGAGGTTGTGGAGTCTCCATCTCTGGAGACTTTCAAGACCCATCTGGATGCAGTCCTGAGTAATGCGCTCTAGGCAATCCTGCTTTAGCAGGGGAGTTGGTCTAGACTAGATGATCTCTAGAGGTCCCTTCCAACTCTGAAGATTCTGTGATTCCATGATTCCGTGATAATGATTCTGCAAGTGTTAAGATTCAGAAAAGCAGAGTTTACATTAAAATTTAAAGAAAATAATGCTTTTTTTCTAGATTTTTTTAAGTATCTTGATATCAGGAGCCTCTGAAATGAATACAACAATGATGTAAAAGACCTAAACAAAAAAAGTTCTGTAGCTGGTACACAACTCCCTAGTTCAGTTGATTTTTATGTACAGTTCTGGAGCGGTATCACTGAAGTAAAGACTGACGTTCTGCCAGATAAAATAAGAGCAAAAAGCTACTAAAGCATTACAACAGTTAATTTTTGCTAACAAAACTACAACCTTATTGCTGCTGTCAAACCCACCTAAATTGTCTATGCTGTATTTCGTAAAAGAAATCGACAACTTCTAATTGGTTCTGATCAGAACTGTACTTGTACCAATGGCAGGAAATACAGCGTACGTGAGTCTGATGGCACCAGTGAGGTTTTTTTGCTGCGTTATGAAAGTAAATTCCTGTTGACCTAGGCTCTATGTAGTGGGTTTAGCAATTCTGTTTTTAGAGATCCTCCATGCCTATGTGCTGCCTATTCTAAGATAATTTTCATCCCAAAAAAATACATTTTGAAACTCAGTAGGACTGAAATATGTGTTAAAGTGTAATAGACTAATGGTGACAAAAACATTCAAGCCAACAGAAACACTGTTTCATTCTTGTAAAACAGTATTGCCTACAGACTGACTCTCAGGACCTTAATAGTCTTATTAATGACTTGATAAGTAGTACCCCATAAAAAAACCTTTGTGTTTCTTGCTTTCTTAGCAAGAAATTTTGTAAGAAAGTTTGCTGTTCAAGTAACACAAGTATGGATGTTTTCAAAATTCAAATACTAGAAAAACCTAAGTTCCTTTGAGGCAATACATATCATGGTGAGTTCTCACCTGCAAGAAAGACAGGTTAGATTTTTTTTTTTCTAGTTTCATTACCTGTGGATATGAGTTGGCAGAGCAACTCTTTCTCTGTGTGCCATCCATTGGCACAGAGATCAGGGAATGGGTGGGATTCACCTCACCTATTATAACTAACTAATAATGAAGTGTTTAGTCTGAAGTATTTGCCTTAAGTTCTAGTCAATGTAGCAAATAGGTACGTGATTTGGTAGACGTGCTTCTCCCTTGTGACTGCAGATGGAGTCTAAGGTGACTTGGTCAGGTTAAATAGCTAACCTACAGATGGGTAAAATTAAGTGAAAAGGTCTTTAGTATTAATTAATAGTAACTAATTTTCTTTCCTTAAGAGTGGTTCCTCTGTCTGTTGCTACTACTCTGTTTTACAACTCAAAAGTATCAGTAACAGTATGTTAGCTGTCATATTCCCTAACCCAACAACAACAACAAAAGAATTACTCAAGTTAACAGCTTGTGTTGCCTTAGTATCCACACTGGTACCACTGGCAGGCTGCTATATATTAGAGAGGGGGAAGGAAGGATATAAGAGAAGAAACTTAAGAAGGAGGATTCACTGTCTGTCACAATTGTGTGACTTTTACAATTCTCCTTTCCTGCTTCATGGAACTCTCATGGAGAATGAACAACTGGAAGGCTTTTGCACCCATCACTGTGATTCTTGTTCTTTTTTCCAAGCAGATATTAAAAAAAATAAAATACCAAGCAACTATTAATGACATGACATGGCTGTGGCTGTCGTATTGCTTGACGGGCATTACAATTTAGGTGTTACAACTATATTTTTGGTGTAAGCTTCCTGACCTGTTGGCACTATCTCTCTCTGGAGATATTTTCCACAAAGTAACTTTTCACTTTGGAATGAAAGCACATCTTGCCATAACATGACTTCTTAAAACTGTACATTTTAAAATCTTGTTGACAAAGATCTAAAATCTTCAAACTGACAACTTTGTTTATTCCCTCTGCAAACCTGTACCAAAAGGTACAGATTTAAAAAATATGTGAAAGAGTGATTTCAAAGGAGAAGTTCAATTATGGTATGTACGAAGACACAAGTGATGGACAGGAATTTCTAAGCTTGCATAGCTGCAAGGCCTATCCATGTGACTACCCACAAGCAATCAGGGGTAACTTAATGCAAAATATTAGTAGTTTCAAAGTGTTGAAAGACTTCACAGCGAAAGATACAAGGAAATTTAAAGCACAACAAGTGTTACAGGAAAGTGATTGCTACGTTCCTTTAAGGGAATGTTGAGAACTTTAAAAGAATTATGTAGTCTTCGGATGCAACTAAAGAACCTTACAGGAAGTTCTGAATGGGGAATTACAAATTCTATCCTGTCCAAACAGGACTTTTTGGACAAAATTTTCCTTTGAGAATATCAATTATGATCAGTTGACTTTAAATCAAAATAGGCTGTGAGGAACTATTAAAATAGAGGTATAGTCTACCTCTGTGTTAAGCAATCATATTAGCATTAAGGCTCACACCTGTGAAGTGGCAAACACTGTCTGTGCAGTGTTGGTTGACCTTAATTTCTATTAGCTTTTGAAGAAAAGGAAGACAGTGGAAATTGTTATGAGTTATTCAACCCTCATTGATACTGCCAATGTAGCTTTTCTAACTGTTATGAACACAAAATAATAAATAACCTAAACCAAACAAACTTACACAGAAGTTACTTTTATGTTTTGTCATCAAACAAAAGCAAATGCACGTAAGTGTGACTACAAAGTATCAAAAGCAGTTTTGAAATGGGGACCATCTTAATGTCTTCTGGAAGTGTCTTACACAAGAGGATATTTGATAGATTTAAGTTATCTCACAGTATAGACCCCAAATTCCATTGGTATGGGCCTTGGGGACATTCTAATTAATTGATGGTAAAAACTGTATCAACTGCCTGATACATGCTCTTCAGGGGCAAATTGTGAATTCGTTCACCTAGATTAATGAGGTAACAGTCACACAAAATGTGATTAGAGCCAGTTCTGTCCCTAATTTTGCCATGTTGAACTTCATTTGCCAAGCAGAAAACAATGAAACACTCTAAGAGAACTAAAGAGGTCAGAATCTGTAATTCCATGTGCTTACTAACCACTGCATGATCCACTGCTCTTATGTGACTACCTCTAAGCGGGTCCACTGTGATACCTGTCCTTAGGTATCTTCCACAATCAGAAGATGAAGATATCTAATGACTTAGTTAAAAGGCATGCACTTACCTGACATCAGGGACTGGGTTGCCAGCAACTCTGCATTCCAGCAATACTTTGTTTCCTTCAGCAACTTCCTGGCTCCGGAGCTTCTGAGTGAATTGAGGTGGTGAAGGTTCATTCTCTTCCATGTTGATGAAGGGGTGGCAAAGGACCATTTCGCTCTGAGTGATGCTTTCCCTTTCAGAAAAGTGTTCTCCATTCAAATGAACTCCAGATAATTTTGTCTCAGGCTCTTGATGTGGCCGGTCAAACTCCTGGTTCACTGAAGTACTTACAGCTGGTTGTTTCTTTTTAGGAGATAGGTATCCACTGTCTGGAGAAGAAGAGTCCCCGTCAGGACTTCGGCCTCTTGTCTTTGCTGCCTGTCTAAATATAGATGACAATTCCTCTATGAATGTGGCAGCTTTGTCACACAGCTTGTTCCTGAAAGGAACTTCTCCCTGGGATGCCGATTCGGACTTTGGGCTTGTCTTTGGCATACCTGGACCATCTTTCTCTGAATGTCTCAGGCTTCTAACAAAGCTGGGACTAGCAGTTAGCAAAGGTGAGGTGCTTGCCTGCCTCCTGGAAACTGTGACAAAACTACTTGCTGTTTGAGGTGCGGTGGATTGCTCTTTATGATTCCCTGGGAAAACATGACTTGCAGCAGATGAAGTCAGACTGCTTGCTTGAGACCTCTGTAAAGCATCTGGCTCATGCAGTTTGGTATCCCTGAAAGAAGGATTTTCTGAAGTGCTAGAAAGAGCGGTGTTGAAATAATGAGTAAAGTCTGGTGATGCATTCTGATTCTCCTTCATGGAATTAGCAATGGCTTCCCAAGCTATGTCAAGGCTCTTACGCATCTCCTCCTGGGTAAGGAAGGCAGAAAGTTCATTTGAAAATTCCCCGTTCTGTATGTCTGGTAGGGAATCGTACAAAAAGTCAGGGTAGGATGAAGCTTCTGACATATTTTCAGGATACCCCTTACTGGTGCCTCTCTCTGCACAGTAAGCCTCCTTCAGCATTAAAGAAAGAGGCAATGCCTGGCCACAGCTTCTGTCTTGCATCCTGGACGACAAAAATACAATTCCTTAACAAAAAAACTTGTCAATAAATAAACCCCTATTATATCGTGCTTCCCATAAGATAGACATAAAACTGGGAGTAGGGCAGAACCCAACAGTGCATGAAATACTTACCGTAAAACTTGGTTTCTGTTAGAGTGCTCCAAAGCTGCAAATTTTCTAGGTGGAAATCAGAGCAGTTAGGAGTCATTTTTCTCATGTGTCTTCCTTCAAAACTATGAAGCCATCATTTGTCTGTACATTGCCCAGCACAAGCTCAATTCCACTGGAGCAACATGAGTGATTCTTTATTTCACATCTGATTTTTTATTTCACATCAATGCTATTACACCTCACTTATTATGATTTTAGGCTTATGATGATTTGGGGAATATATTTACTTTTCTCTTTTCCATAACACTTCCTGCCAGACACCAAACCATCAAATACCAAAAGGAAAACATTGTTCTAGTTGAAACCATTACAAGACTCTACACAAGGACGTTTGGATTAGAAATTCCATGTTATCCTTTCTGTTTAATGTTGATAATGTGTTTAATATTATTTTACTTCTTGTGTTAATGTTTTTAACTTTTTACTGCTCAATACAATTTAGTAGCACTTTTTTCAACACAGGTAAGTGGAATATCAAACTACCACGTGCTAAAATTAAAACACTAAAGAAATAGATTTCCCAACCTATGTATCATGCTGTACCATATAAGCATATAATGTATATTCTGTACCAGTTTCACAAAGTACAGAAGCATCTCTACATCTCCAGTTTTCCCACATGATTTTAGAATGAGGATGAGTGTTCTCTATCTCTGTAAAGCCAGTAAGAAACAAGACATCAGAGAAACTGCACTTTTCCCAAGGGAAGGTTCTGCCTGAAATTCTCCTTATTGAAATTTTATCTTTCCTGCTGGTCACTAGATTGTGGGTGACCTGATCTTAAAAGTAATTGCTGCTTCTGAAAATCATTTAATTAAGTTGAACATCAGTGGTTTCAATTACCCTTGAAAATTAGCTTCTTCTAATAAAATCTTGTGCAGAATTAATCTCATAGAAATTAAAAAAATATTCTATTTTCTCATAATGGTCCAGAGTATTTGTTCACTGATAGACAGGTGGCTTGACAGTCATGAGATGCACTCGGATGTATTTTACATCAGCTTGTGCAAGCTCCAGTTACCTTTTGTCACTTCACCAGGGCTTACCCGGTATGTAGTCATTAACTGACTGATAGATTATTGGAATTCTTGGCCTGGCACATGCATCTCTTGATATGCCTGCTTGTCTTGCCAATAGATTACAACTCAACACATAAAAGAGAAGTGTAAGGGAACCACAGTGTTTTAGGATTTGATATATGTTTTTATAGAATACAGTCATAGGCTTATTCTTTGCTGGGATTACGTATTTCTGTCCTTTCTTTTATCTGTGTTTACAGGGCAACAAATTTAGCAACCATGCCAATCTCTTGTCAACAAGATCTAAAAACGTACATACGGTATAACTGATTACCACATAGCAGCATTAAAGAATGAATCTGAGAAGCCAAGCAAACAGTTGGTCTAGAGGCTCAGCTGTTAAGGCATAAACTGGATGAATGCAAGGAAACCAAGCGTTAAACCTGGAGAGCTTCTGTCTCCTTAATTTTAGTTATTTTTTAAACCTTTGTATTCAAATGAACAAAGGTGTTAGTTTACTATTTAGATAACTCGAAAATATCTGTGCTTCAAATGATATCATTATTTAAATCTGATTCCTACTGGTTCCTAGCTTGCTTATGTCTCAAAGCGATACATTACATACTCAGATAAACTTCTCCAACTTCTAACACCAACCTGCTCTGGTGTTTCAATGGGTTATGGGTCAGAGGACAACCTCACCTATTGCTAGCCATCCAAAATGATGATTTAAATGAATGTATTAGGAATTAGCATATCTCCTCCTAATACTCAGTTTTATTAGTAGAAAAACATAATGGCTACATACGTCATGATTTTCAAAGCCCAGTGTCTAAATGTAGGTAAATCAATCTGTAGCAGAGTATTTAGATAAAGTCGGTGAATTTAAACATATGCTGGTTATTGGCAATTTCTAATGCTGATAAGCCTTCTTGGGAGAAAGGTCTGGTGCCTAAAAATGGATTTATACGTCTAGCTTTAGACAGCTGAATGGAAGCTCCCAGTATAAAGACTTTTTTTTCAGCCACACTGTAACACACAAACCCACTATTCTTTTAGAGCAACTTGTAACCACAGCGAACTGAGGTATTGCTAACCCTATCAAGTAGCATAAGCATATAAGATCATAATTACAAATTTCAAATGCTATTTCTAGCTTCTCCAAGTTAGACTACAACGTATTTATAACAGTTTTCATCATCGTTACTCATTAGGTAACCTGCAAAGCCATACACTATATCATTTAAAGACACATACATAAAACACAATGTTACGTGCAGATCAGTGTTTAGCTATACTTCCAACACTAATACGTATAAACTATTTATGGGGTCCTATTTGCTATATATTTAAAAATTACTCACAAGTAAACACACATTTTAATATCATGCTGTTTAGATATTTATTCAGAAAATAATATAGATGCTCTAAAGAATAATATAGTAAATTCAAAATGTACTAGATTACAGTAATCTCAGAAAACATTTGAATAATTAATCAAATTAAGGTATTCAAGAGATCAATAATGAAATATGAATAACCACAGAAAATCAAAGGGCTCATTTCACGAAAATAAAAGCATCCTGAATTTGTGGAACCTGTCCAATGAAAAGTTATTACTTAAAAAAATATGACCCAAAGCCAATCTGTTCAAAGGAATAATATGAAGGAATAAATGTATCTACTAAGATTTTTTTAAAACAAAAACCACACATATTTGTCCTCTGAATTTTGAAATCCTGCAAAATTACCCCCAAAAGTACAATAATTAAATTTAGCAGAAAATATAAAACAGACCTTACAGTTAACAGGCCAATATGAAGAGTCTCAAGTATAATTAATAGCAGGTAAAATTGCTTTTTTCCTTCTTTATCTAAGTAGGCTTAACGTTGCTCCGGCTGTTCACTAAAGATTGCTTGGTCCTCAGTAAGCATTGAGAAGACTGTGGCCTGTGCGTTACATCTGTCCTCTGTGACTATGTAATTCTTACCCCACTCATCTATATTTGGTAACTGAACTCATGTTTCAGCAGACTGCCGCTATCTGGAATTCCAGTAGAAGCAACGTTAGGCCTGGAAGTAGCACAAAGTTCTGTGCACTTACTTCTCAGAAATTCAGAGAACTTAATCATTTGAAGGAGCAATTTTTGTTGTATTTAACAGTATTTTAGGCTGTTTTTAAATATTCTTCTGGAATTTTAGGATGTGATTTTTGCACATTATTAAAGTGCCTACCTCCACCGGTTATAGAAAACAGTGTGTGAAAGTTAATTTTTTGAAAATAATGTCTTTCTACAGCATTTTGTCTTAACAGATTTTTAATTTTTTAACAACATTAACTATTTTTATGACAATAAATAAAATAAATGTCTTTTTCTATGAAAAGTAGTTTAAAATTAATAGCTTCCTTTTGTACCTTAAAATCTTCCAGGAAAAGAAAAAAACATACAATCATAGAATCATTCAGGTTGGAAAAGACTCCCAACATTTTCAGAGTTATCAGCAGAAATGGTACATCATTTTGTAATAATAGAAAATTATTAATCTGTAACCATATATTACACTGTATAAATAAATTTATCTACTGAATTTTCACATCTCAAATGAAGTAATCATATAATCAGAAAAGAAGTATCTCCCTCAGAAATGACGCACAAAATCACTGGAAAACATGTATGCTTTAAAAAAAACCCCACAACTCCGACCCATGTATTAACACTGAAATGATCAAAATGCATTTCTGGTTTCTATAGTCTTGTAGAGCGTAATGAGTAACACAGGCAACTCTCCCTTACTGTCTTTGCTAAGGAAGTACACTCACCTTATTAAGAACTCACATGAGAGTTCTGTCTCAGGAAAGAAAAATCTTCTGTCCAAGAGAACACTTCTGCCTTTTTAGGCACATCATTTCCTTTGATACTCAGTGAAAGGAAGAAGTAAACATGAAGAGTGCTGGTTTAATCTACAGACTTTATCACATAATTTCCAGAAATAAAAGCAACGTATGGGTAGGATTGTTTCTGCCAGATCCCAACCTATTGGGAGTCAAATTCTCTAGAGTAGATAGGAGAAACTGTAGCTCCAAATAGACATTACAGACCTCTGTCCCTTCTGCCAGTGTCCATTATATCTGCCTCTGATTCGAATTCATTTTGTGGGCTGGCAATTGTTCTTAGCTTAAGGTTTCTAGATACTGCCTTGCATTTTTTTAGTAAAACTTATTCCTTGGCAACAACAGAAGTGCAGTGGACCCACTGTTGTGACAGAAGTGCACAAGAGACCCATAGCTCCCTATTGGTCCCAGACCATGTTTATCTGTTACCAAGTGCTAGTATCACACATTTTATTTCAGTGATTAATGTAGTATCTTTCTTTGCATCTTCATACAGGCAATTACTTTCCCCTCATCAGAGCTTCAACAGATTCACTATTGGATTAGGAATACTTAGTTACTTCACAATGTATACAAACCCCATTCTTATGGCTTGGGATCCTTACCATGTTGTAATGAAATTAACAAAAAGGATTTTATTTCAGGTCATTTTGCAGTCATTTCAGTGCGTCAAATTAGAATAGAATCATCATTCTAAAAATTCCAGGCTAAAAACTGGACACAAAAAAGGAGCTGGTCATCTAAGAGTTAACCACTGTATGCCTAATTTTTAAGCAGTCACCCACAGAGCGGAATCCAGGACCTGTGTCAGGCACCTGGCCTCTCCACCAAATGCATAAGAGTTAGCCACCTTGGAATGGGAGCCAAAAATAGCTTGCATATAAACAGCAAACAACTGCCTTGGGCTACCTTCATAATTTTCTACAGGGAGGGGGTGGATGAAATCCTGGTTCTGGGAATCATATGTTTAAATTGTTGCTTCTGGGAAGAAAATATATCTGCCTGGAGACACCCGCAGAAATAATTTTTAAAGGAACTGCGCTTTTACGAATACAGTTACACCGGTGATTTGTGCGAATTAGGTATGCCGATTACTTTTTGTACAGCATGACAGAAACATTCCCCCAGAAAGTGAAAGATCTGTGTTCCATTTATTCCTAGTGGCTTCAAGTGTTAATGAAATACTCATCATAACTTGCAAACTTACTAGGGCAAGGTTTTATACAGCTCTATTAAACCATGAACAAATTTTCCCAATGTCATTCTACTAAGATTTAGGGAATGCTGATATCCTTTGACCTGTGCTGAATCTTTTGGAACCTTACTTAATTTTTGATCAAGAGCTTCCATTTTTTTTGCAAAAAATAATGTGTATGCTCCTTTACAAAGGTGGTAGACATCAGTAAATCACTATAAGCAAATGCCAGAAGGACAAAAACTTTGGAACAACTACACATTTTGAAAGATAAACATGTACAATAATATGCAATGATGTAATAATTCACCATTTACATGTAGAATGTAAAAATTAATAACATACAAAGAAGATAAAGGCTATTATGCCTGATATGCTCACTTCATTCCTATTGCAGTATTGTGGCAAATTCAACTGATGAACAGAACACAGAGATAATACTTTTCACTACTGATAGATTTGATGGAGCATAGCTAGACTGATCTCTTGAAACCTTAATCATAGCTTCTAATACCAGTCAGCCCGAGTCATTCAAAACCTCATGTCACAAACTATAAAGCTATTCTGGTTGTATACGCTTTCCATTCCATCTGATGAAGATGTTACACCGTGCAAAAGATTTTCATTGTTAATTGGGCTAAAACCAAAATATAATAACAAGCATGGCTTTTTACCCTACTGATTTGTGTACTCACCTGAGAAAGCAGAAAACCTCTGTTACAGTTCCTGTTATTTTGTATCTTACTCAAACTAGCAACAGGATAAAATACAAGAACATAGCCAATCTCCTTTCCAAGGCCCAAAGTCCAATCACCAGTTGGTAAACTTCAAATGAGAATCTTTAAGAGCTGCTTCTACTTTCAGCAGCAGAGACAGATACAGACCCCTTTACTAGGTGACACAGAATCCTCCAGTTATTTTGATTCACTAACAGACATTTTTTTCTACCTCTGAAAGTTTAAAAATAAATAATCTGGTCGCCTGTGCTTAAACATATTGGGTCACTGCCTTGCTGTAGTCTGATGCCGCACATAGCTTTGCTTTTCTTGCTTTCCCTTAGTATGCAAATATGTTTATTTTTGCTTATATATTTGTAAATAAATTTTTTACATAACTAGAGCTAATCTGTGTTTTTTATAGAGTGCATTGCAAGTACCTACCTGTCATACATATGTGAAAGTGTCAAACATAATGAAATAGTCAAGCAGTGTCAATGGTACTCAAACACCATTATTTCAAGTCTCTGTAAGAGTTTTTCTGAGCATTTTCCTAGGAGGAAACTGTAGAAGTGCAACGGAACACACCTTCAGTTTTGCTAGCAGTGGTACCAGTACTTGGCCTAGAAGAAATACAAAGGTTGTTAAAATTAAACTGTTAGAAGAAGAATAGTAACTCACACCTAAGGGGCTGCAATTAACAACAGCTCGATAAACTTAAAAGTATCACAGCTTTCCAGAATTACCACAGCTGTGAGTAGGAAAGGAAATCATAAAGTGGAAAGGAAGGCAAAAAAGCAACTCTCAAAGAACTGTTTCTAAATGGGGGAAGAGATGGAGGCTTCTCAGTCGAAGGTCTTCCTGAGGCAACCTACCTCAGACTGAGAAACCTGTAATTCAGCTTCCCTTTTTTCAAGGCTACTAGAACACTTGCAATACTGCTCTCTCTCTCTCAAAAATTTGTATTTTTTAATCTATCACTAGCCATTCAGGTAAAAACTGAACTCATGGACAAATTGCCACTTTACTGGTGAATGTCTTCAATACCCCTTAAACCTCAAAGGAAATTTGTTAGGAATTTGTGCCCCTGTGCACTGTGATTAATACACTTTTGCACCTGGGGCTGTGAAGCACACTGTGCCCTCACAGGATTCAGCATGAAGATGAAGAAAGTCAGAGCAAAGCCATTCACCCTCGCCAATAAGCGCTCTGCCTGGGGTAAAGATGTCCCTGCCCGAGTTACCTGAGAGCAGCCGGTGCCTGGGCTGGGCAGTGCTGTCACCCAGCCCTCTGAGCCTGCCAGACTGGCAGCCCCTTTGTTTTTTTGCCAGGCCCCGGCATCCATCAAACTCCCTCGAGGTTCACAACGCTGTTAAACACACCCGTTTTCTGAGCCTGCCTTTCGCCATTTTAAGCCGGTCCACTCACACAGCCGCGTATGCGCTCAGGGGCTCAAGGCGAGGCCCTGAGGAAGAAGGGCGGGAAGCGGGTCGGTGCTGAGGGAGATGGGCGGGAGGGGGGTCGGCGCCGAGGGAGAAGCGAGGCGGGTGCTTGCCGCCGGCTGAGGGGCGGAGGTGACGAAGTCCCGGGCGGACCCGGCGACAGCGGCTGCCTCAGGCGGGGAAGGGAGCCCGGCAACCTCTCCGGGTGAGGGGGAGGGCGCCGCCCCGTCTGGCTGTGGCGGCCGTGAGGGTATGGGGGCACGGTGGAGGCCGCCAGGACGAGCTCAGCTGTCGGGACGTGCAGCTGTGGAGTGTGCCATCAAACTTTTCGGCCAGGGGCCAGGACCGACGTTAGGCCCTGCACCGTTGACGCATTCTCTTTGAGATTCCTCTTCAGAACAGACAACAGAATAGACAGTCTGAGTCACAGGTACTGATGTTTTTGTAATAAAAGCCCGTGAAAATATATATAGGCTAGGCCCACATCTGTGCAGAAGGCCTAGAGAAGGCCTTTTCACTGCCTGATGCCATTAAAATATTTAAGGTGTATTATATAATAGCATTAAAGGTCAAGAAATGTGGTGTCAACAAACTGGAATTGACAGTCTCTGTGGTTTAAGTAGAAAGGCCGTTCCAGGTTCTGGCATTTGGGGATGTATACAAATAAGAATTTAAGCAAGCCTATAATACAGCTGATGTTGTTAAAACACAAAAAACCTAATAAATCAATTTCCTGTTGAATTAATAAACATGGGAAAGGAGTGAAAGTGACAGAAGATAGGACTGATGCAATCTCACAAGGGTAGAGAAAGCAAGGCTAACATTTGTCAGTGTAGCACATGACAATATAATTGAGATTGTATAGTTTAGCATGTAAAGATTTCAGATTATATGACAAATTTAAGAATCTAAGCACCCTTTGTAATGCATCTGCTCAGTGTAGTCCTACATAATTTTCTAAGGAAAGAAGTGAAAGAAATTATAACTAAAACACTCTAGTGGAAAATCTGTGTCACAAAAGTAACAGTCTAAATTAAACAGACTGATACCTCGTATACTGTTTGAAAGAAGAAAAGCAAACCATAAGTGTTAGGTAGTTAATGTAATTTTCCCAACTGTGCAAAGCAGAATTAACACTAGCGTGGTTCTTAAAATTTAGAGTTTTTATTTAAGGAGTTCACATTCAAGACTTTAGCTGTAATTTTGTCTAGTTTCATTTAACTTAACTACTTCACCTGTTATTCTTCGCAGAGTTGATTTTGTCTTGTATTCTGTAAATGTTAGTCATACTCATGTGGCTTTACCATTTCTTTTATTTTGTAAATTAATTACACTTGTTATCACTCCCTGTACCATATCTGAAAAGTTATCCATCCCTTTATGCCCTGTGTAGTATGGAACTCCTGCTTAGCTTTAAGTATGTACTTCACACCTACTCACATTAGCTGTTACCTGTATACCTCTGTGAAAAACATATTTCAAACAAATCTGATGTTTTTTTAATAAAAACTGTTTGCTCTTATGCGTATCATAAAACTCATAGCTGGGCAGTGAGAAAAATGCTTTATAGCATCATATGGCATCTTTTTATGTTGTATGTACTAAGCCTTCGTCAATGCAGCTCAGTTAGCCTTTCCTCTTCATAAGGAAAATGATCTCCATTAGATTAATTTTAGCTGCAAGCCTATAGTGCATATTTTACATCTTTATATTCACAGCCAGTCATGTACTCAGATTCCTTCTTAGTATGTGAAATGTGTTTGATCTGAGCAGGCACAGACAGTGCTTATGAAGTTCAATACCAGATTAAAGCCTCTTTCTTTACAAGGGGATTAACTTTGAAAAAGGAGTGTGCCTCTTTCAACAAACTGTGAAATGCTGATCCCTAGGAAAATAAATATTTACTTCCCTTTTCCTTTTATCATAATACAGCTTTACATTACTTTACCTTTTTAACAGCTATTGCAAGCTGTCTTTTGGTTATGCCACACGTATTCCTGCAGTCTGTAGGAAGGCTCAGCCTGCCACCTAAAAACATGTCTGATGCAAGATAAGGGTAGACAGCTGTGTATTGCTGCCAGAAGTCATAGTGCTAAACAAAGACAAATGTGCAAGAATGTGACATCCATACTTCTGGAAAGAGGAATGAATGCTGAAGAAGGAAAACTGAACAGCTGATTACTTCCGCTGTTAACCTCAGTAGGACTAAATTTAAAAAAAAAAAGTTAAAACACAGCTGGCGATATAGAATGAACTGCTGAGAGATTTGTCAGTCACTAGCTTCTATTAGGGAGACACTTAGCTTGGGAGTATTTTTGGAAAGAGTTTCCATGGAGTTGGAGAGACTTGAGGCCTTTTGCTTTTTTCTGATTGGCCAAGAGACAGGTGCTGAAAAAGGTGGTGGCAGAAATATTCCAGACGTGGTGAATATCATATGGACAACCAATGGCAACTTGCTTTTTGTTTTATGATAGGCTGTATCATGTAAAAATATAACAGAATTTTTCCTTTCTTTCTTTCTGATGTGAAACAAAAAGAGGTCAGACAAAGTACTGAATAATGTGTGTTGAAAATACAACCACCTGTGTTTACAATTTGGGAGTGGCATATTCTACCATAGCACATGTTGAATGGCTTAAAACTAAAGCTATGTATTTTTTCTTCCAGGGTGAAGTGTTCTACGTACTTTGCAAATACATGTTTTATATTTAAAGAGCCTGTGTCCTTCAAACAGAAATGTATTATTCCATTATAAATGACTCATTTACTTTGAGAGATAAATCATGTAGCAATCAAATTACTTTTTAAAAATAGGTGCTTTTAGGAATGACATAAAGTAAGGTTCAAAACTTGGGAGAAAGCAGGACCCTTTCAATGGCAATGAAAACTTGTGTGGCGGCACTGCGAATCCTTGTATTTCTTAATTTTGGACTCAATTTATAGAGCTCAGATCCTCAAATTGTATCCACTGCTTCTGACAAAAGCAAGAGTTAGAATTTTGACAAAGTATTGATTTTGTACTTACAGTACACCTCTCTCTAGGCATTACAGCTTCAGAGCCAATGACTAAACATTGTAGGGGTACAGTCTTGATGCTTTGTCATTGATGGACTGGAAAAAATAAGGTCCAAGATTTTTTAAGTAAAACAAGCTGTTTAACATGTTCTCCATTTAGGCAGGATCAAGCTTTTTCCTTTTCCTAAACAGTGAACATTTCTGGGGAAAAAAAAAAAAATTATGAATTAAATACATATAGAAACCAGTGATGAAATGCTGCATAAAAGTATATTCCAGATATAACATGATAGGTTCTGCTCACTATCAGACATGAAAAAATGCATGATAAGATACGCACACCTCCCTTCCTGTGCTGTTTGATACCTTGGTTAGAATCAAGATAAAGAGGCAAAGTATGCAGTCACCTGCAGGTATGTTTTTATATGCTTTAAGTTCTACAGTATCAGATGTGCACGTTGTATTAGATACTTCCTATCAAAGAAGGGGACAGTTAATTCTAAATTCATGGGTTTCCTAGTTGTTGAATGAGATGTCATTTCAGTTTCAGTGATACTTTATACAGTGATTTTCTGGTCCTTATGTGAAGCTGGTGGTGTTAGTCTAGAAAAGGGAGTCAGACTGATGGATCAGTGAACTAATTAACTCTCTTTGAAGGTGAAATATTACAGATAATCATGCAAAATATTCAACCAGTCAGAGGAAAAATGTGGACCTGGGAGGAAGCAGGCCTGGAGAGGCAAGACAACCACCCTTTAGTGATGATGCAAGTATGTGTATGAGAGTTAAAGCTGTCAGTGAGACAGGTGGAGGAGCCACTGAAACAATGATTCACCCAAGTGAATTACTAGAAACAACACCTTCAGACTGTTTGGAATGCAATTTCTGGCTTTGTCACTTGGTCACTTTGTCAAAGCTTGACTGGGTACAAAGAATCCATAGATGAAAGACGGGGGGGTTTTGTGATGTTTTCACAGAAGGCTCTGAAATTCTAAGATGCTGTATAAGCAATCTCATACATATATGATTTGCTTTGAAATTTGGGCAAGAGTAAAACCTGGCTATAAACTACAGAAGTTAGGTAAAAAAATCTGTTACTGAAAAACTTTTTGCAATAGCGCTGTCGTGGTTTTGGCCAAATTGGCCAATGGCCAGCGACAGATGCTCCCCTCCAGCCTCTTGTGCACGGGGAGGAGGGGGAGAGATAAAGAGAGATTTATGAGTTTAGAAGAAACTAAACCACTTGAATGAAATATTAGTAATAAAATAAAAAGGAAAATAATGAAATAGATACAGTATATACAAAACAGTATTAAGCTCCCAGGATGACATCACCAGCAGGCACAGGCGAAGTCCCAGGCTGGACTCGGCAACGGGTGGGAACCGGGTTCCAGAGTTGGAGTCAGGAACACACGGATCGGGATCAAAGGCAGATGAACAGGCAGGGTCCTCCTCGGATGTCAGCCACTGAAGGAAGAGAGCTGACCCTTTGATCCCTCAGCTTTTATATTGAGCTTGGGGCAGATGGGATGGAATACCCCTGTTGGTCAATTTTTGGTCACCTGTCCTGTCCGCTCCTCCCTGCAGGTGGGACCCCTCTATGCATTTCCGCTTCTGAGCCTCCAACGGGGCAAATAACGAAATTAGCTGACCTTGGTTGTTATAGCAGTAAGTATAAGCAAGAGCCTCTCTGCGTACCATTCCTTGGCACTAACTGTCTTATCACTCTGAACGAACCATTTTAGACACAACATGCTGTTAATTTCAGAGAGCTAGAAGGGGCCTAGCTAAGAGGCAAAACCACTGAACAGAAAGTTGGTTCTGTTTTACCTCAAACCAGGACAAGCACTAACTGTATTGTTTCACGGGTGGTACAGACAGAAATAGAGGCAGGTCTGGTGTACAAAATAAGGATCCAACAGAACCAGTCAATCTAGATTTTACTTCACATAACAAAAGGGAGGGTGGTGCTCTAAACAAAACAAACCAAACAAGCAGTTGCTTAATCCACTTTGTTGCCATCCCCAAATCCTAAAATAATCTGAACAGGCTGGAGAGATAGAATGTTTATGTTAGTAGAAACAGTTTTAGAGGAGAAATTAGATGGAATTGGTGTAATAATTATGTATATTATTAAAAATACATATGTACAACTACAATGTGCAAATACACAATGGTGAGGAATTAGTTAACACGAAACTTATTATTTTGAAGTAATTGTACTTACTGTATGAGAATATATTGCACAGTTTTGTGATCAGTGGATATATAATTTCTATGTAAACAAGCCATTATGACATTCTTCTCTCTATTTTTAACGGGATTATTCTGGAGTATGCATTTTAAATCCTAAATCGAAAGCAATCTTATGAGTGAGTCTCAGGAATTGAAATTTAAAACTTCCTCTTGGGACATGCTGTCTGTGAGTATTTAGTCACAGAGTCAACTACCTCAAGAAGCCCAGAAAAGTTACTCTCTCTCCTTTGCAGACATCTAGATATGTTTGACCAAGAACTCTCTTCTGCAAGTTGAGTGGATGATGTAATATTCCAGCAAGCATTGAAGCCTAGAGAGCTTCCTGTATAGCCAATTTTGACGCTCTTCATTTTCCTGGGCACTTGTCTGAATGGGAGTGAGTTTGCAGTTTGGGGAGTTGCACAGGAGGGGTGGCACACACTATGCTTAGGGTTGTTGGTGTCCATTGACTTCAAACCCTGATGAAGTAAATTAGTAAATATGATTTACCAAAACTTATAACAATAGTTAGCTTTCGTCTTTCAAATTTCCATTGACTTAATTTATAAAGTTATTTAACTAATAAAGCTTATAAGAATTTTTTTCTCTTGGAGATATCCAGAAGATGTAACGTGGAGACAGAACACCTCTGTCTACTAAGCATATATAAACTGAAAGGTGACAGTCATGTCAGTTTGTTTTCAAAATGGAAATGACAATGACAACCTCACAGCTAAAAGCTGTAAAGAGAAATTGCTATCTTTTGAAGATCATGGAGAAAATGAAAGTGACTGCAGAGAATTTTCGAATACATTTTCTCAGAGAGAGGTAATAGAGCAGATATTGACAGTCAATTACTTCAACAAAACAGATTTCAGAAATCCAGGTAAGAAGCTAATTCTCTTTTGTGTTTATCAAACTTTCATATGGTTAGAGGAGGGTATTTTAATAAAAACTCTTTTTTTTTTCAGTATTACAGAGCTTTTATTCTAAGTATTTCCCTATTATTCGAGCAGACATAATTTTTCTTATACTTCACCAGCATTCTACATGGATAGGTAACAGTTTATGACTTAGGAAATGTTGTTTTTAACCGAATACCTTAATTTTTGGTCAGTTATAAGTCAATTAGGAACTGATGCCTTTCATGTACAGAAGTGGGTCTTTGTACAAGGCTTTCAAGTTCCTAAATGTAACAGCTTTGAAAGCAGACTGCACATTTGTACAGGCGGTTGCCTCATTGTTGAGGTGTCATAGAGGCTGCATATGGTTTACATGACATAGTACTTGTGAAAGAACATAATAGAGAGAAATTAACCTACTTTATCCATTCCTGTCCTAAGTTCCTATGAGCTTTCATTTTCTTTCTGCAGGCAGGCTTCATTTTGTCATAATCTGATTTCTGAATGTTTGGCTTTGCAGCCTTAATGTTATTCTTGTATGGTGCATCATGGAGTAAAGGGGTACTTGAATATGATTTCATAATCCTTGTCATTGTTTGCTAAGGCTTTCTAAAATTTCACTTTTAGAATTGCACAGATATATGTTGAATGGACTAGTGTTTCCTCATATAATGTATAAGTTTACTTTAGTTCTTAGGTTCTACCTACTACACTGGCATCTCAGTGGCTGTTATTTAATACATTCAGACACACATTTCCTCAAAAATACAGTTCAAAATGTTGAACTGTAAGACATTCAAGACTTCATGATAAATCTTTTCAATCTGCTGTTTGTTTAGTGATGCATAGTGATAATAAAGGATCAGTACTGGTCCTTTATTGAGCTTGCAGCCCTCACATCTGTTTTGAGCATTTCTTATGGGGAACAGAGGCCTAAAAGCAGGGTCATTCACACTAATGTGTGTACAACAATTATTTTGTTTCTCGGCTAGAACACAGAAAGCGGCACAGGGCAGAGGAATGGCAAAGGCATATGAAGGAATCAATGTTCTAGGTATTATTATTATTACACAGTTTAGTTCGCAAATGAGTGGTGAATATTATTCTTTTACAAAGGTTGTTTAAATATCACTATAATTTTGGATAGTAGCTGATATAGAGTGAAAATAAATAATTTTTTAAAAAGTTTGAATAATACAATAGAAAAAAAGATTTCATTTAGTCCAGTTATGTGAGGTAGTCAGCTGATTATCACTGCTGTTTTGTGTGTTTATTAGCCAACTTATACATATCATAAAGTACATATGCATCCTTTACTCAGATAAAGAGTTCTCAAAGCTTTCATACTGCTTTGTCCTTGGACATGTTTTCTTCACTGTATGTGGGAATGTTTCATTACCATTGGGTTACTACTGGTGGTATATGCACTGACTGTGATTTTTTTTAGAAAATAATTTAGATGAGAGAAAATGCAAAATGTAAATCAAATTTGGAAAGCAATGAACATGGAATTTATGGAAGACATTTAGCATTTGTTAACTAAAATTTCACAAATACTTTATATGTAATTTGATTTATTGGTAGAATTCAAAAGCAGAAAAAATCATTGATGAAAACCAGGAAAAAATGAAAGATGAAGAGGAAAACAAGATCAGAAACAATGGAAAAGCCTTTGCATTGACAACCAAATTAAACAGAATTTTAGGTCTGTAATAAATAAGTTAAAAGATTTCCTGGAAACATGTCAAAATAATTCTGCGAAATGTACTGCAGAAATGTCTGGTTTGAATGTCTGTTTTCAACTGTGGAAAGAACAATCCCTAGATAAAGGTAAACGTACATATTTTTGTGGTTTCTTGGGAGGGGATAGCAGGAATTAACTGTATGAAGATTGGAGAAGAATATCCTAATAAACTTTGCCTATTATAATGGCACGGTGTTTTCATACTAACAGCAGAGTTTTGTGTGCAGCTCAGATCACTTCAAGGAAATTAGTTTGTGAGAGAAGCAGATTCTACATTTGAGGAGTTTTCTAGGCATTACAGTAATTCCTCAGTTTGGCATCATCTGAGTTTTGTAAGAAGTAGTTTTTCATAACAGGTATATTGCAGATTATGTTGGGCCAGCTGAGTAACAGAAGAGGAAAGAATGCTTTAAACCTGCTAAGGCACACAATAGACCTATATTGTGCTTTTTGAGGGAGTTTTTATTATGGCAAGCTTGCGTATCTTACTTCATTTCTGTTTCCACTAAATTCATAGCAGTGATGATGAACATATGTTCTTCACATGATGAACAATAAGGTGTACAAAGGTCCATGAGTGAGGTATGCCTCCACTGGGTGTAATGGCCTCTCTTCTGCCTAATACCTCCTTCCACAGTGTCAGCCAGGGGCTCTGGTACTGCATCAGGTCATGCATTGCTATTTTGCGGTTGCCCAGACCCACAACCCATTCAGTTTTGGACTGCTGACGCAGCTCAATTTGAGCTATTTTGGTGAGCCCAGTGATACACTCTCCAGGAATGAAAGGAAATTATAAACAGCTTGCAGTAGCCTTTCTTGTACATACTAGCTTCTTATTACAGCTTTTTGTTTTGTTTTCAAGCTGGATCACCTAACAAATGAAGGTTAGCATATCATCAGTTAACGTAGAATAACTGGGAGAGTAACACCCAGCAATGAAGCGGTGACAAGAGTTAGGGGTGAGCTGACATCAGTAACTATTTAACCCAGATCAGCAGGTGCCTCTAAGGTTTACAGAGCTGGAGGTCTGGAATGATATGGGAGACCAGGGGAAAATGCCTGCCACACGTTTGCAGACAAAATATCCATACATTTTTGTTTCCAAGTACATCCATTGCATTTGCTGATTTCTGTATACGTTGGAACATCTGTGAGAATCACAGACTCCTAATTTTTGAAAGTTTCTTCCATTAGAGGCAATATTCTTAAAAGCAAAAGTATTGGATGTGACAATCATTATGGCTGGCTTTTTTTTCCCTAAGACAGAAGTGTGAAAGATCTAAGAATAGCCGTTGAAGCAATGAGAAGAATCCATTTTCTACTGGATAAATAGCATGATTTACTGGAGACAAAAAATTATCAGAGGATTGCCAAATGCCTTAGATATTTTGGATTTGAGATTTTGGCAAACAGTCTGGATTGTCCACAGGTTATGTCTATAAAATAAGTAGAATTTTTCATTTTTCTATTTTTCTTATGTATATTTGCTGCTGCGTAGTTGGTACTGTTTTTCTCAAAATACTAAGTTAAAGCAACAACAATATTAGCAGTGAAACCACTGATAAAAACTTACTTATGTTGCAAAATCAAGAACTGTAAAGTTCCGAGATGCACTGTTTATAATTGCCTGTACTACCTGTTGTAAGCAAATAATGGAGTGAAAGTTAAGATTGTCTTTCCTGAGTTTGAAAAGTGCAAAACCTCCATAGAAGGCCTCTGTAATAATATTTTAAATGTAATTCTATATTCTTTACAAGGAAAAAGGGAAGAACAAATTTTATTGCAGGGGACTGACTCCATAACATTTGAGTTACATAACATGACAAAGGCTTTATTTAACCCCTAGACCTATGACATTCCTGCCATTTACAAATATTCTTAAATGCCTAGCACAGCATGGTTGCCTTCATATCAGATAGTGGTGCTTGAAACCTTAAGAAGCACTTTCTTTGTAAAGTGTGTAAGCTTTTATAATCAATTTCTTTCTCAGCGTCCTCCAGCAGTTTGTTCAGATTTAAATGACTCTCCAGCAATCCCATTCACTTCCAATTTATGAGGTCAATAATGTGGTTTCCAAATTATGCTTCTTTTTTATTTTTTCTGAAGAGCACATACCACCTTAGCAGATCAACTGTGATTTTCTTTATTCTTTTGCATAATCAAAAAATTATTTTTCTGCTAGTTGAAGTGATAAACAGGTATGATTTAAGGCAACCTCATCCACTGTGCTTTTGTATCTCTTAAAACTTGTAATTGACAAACATTATTAACAAAGATACATACATGAGATTATTATATGCCACCCAGTACTGTATCTTAATTGAGACTAGGTACCATGGTAATCAGCCATTTGGGGTCATAATAGGTTTGAGATGATTGATCATCTAATCTTATTATTAGGAGTACCCACTCAGGATGGAAGTTCATCTTGTCTCTTTTCCCCTGTAAGGATGCAAATTTGAATGTAAATACATTTCAGATGTTCTAATGGCTTTTTGAGTTGCTTTGAAGGCCAGTCTGAAGTTCCAAAAATTGTACTGCTTTTTAGTTGATTTGCATTTTGTAGACCTACCTACCTAAAGGCTACAGGGCACTGCATCCATATTTGGGAAAAGTATGAAGCTTGTGAACTGAAATCCTTAACAGAATGTCAGATAATTACTAATATATTAGTATGTGCTTTATGTTGTTGCCACAGCTTGGTTTTTTATCTATTCAGTTTGTGCGGTTCTTTTAAACTTAACTCTTCCTACACTGATATCCACATCATTCATATGGCA
The DNA here is from genome assembly GCA_013398915.1 of Dromas ardeola. Classification (NCBI taxonomy): domain Eukaryota; kingdom Metazoa; phylum Chordata; class Aves; order Charadriiformes; family Dromadidae; genus Dromas; species Dromas ardeola. Next base: position 36,557 of record VYZM01016442.1, on the reverse strand, counting down.
TTTCTCCAAATAAGCGGTTAGTTTTGTGTAAGCTGGGATGTATTTTGCATTTGGCACTTGTTTTTATCCACTTTGTCAAGATTTCATTTCTTTAAGAATTGAAGTCTGCCCAGAATATTTTCTGAGTCCTTTGATGCAACTGAAAAACGTACTAAACGTCAACAAAATCCAGATCACAGTCAAACAGAGGACTCCATGTTTTCTGTTGGTATGGGAGTAGCTCGATTTCAACTATAGCACATGGGCCATTACGTGTTATGAGAAGAGAGGAAGACAAAGATCCCAGGTTTCAAAATTTTTATCCAGATACATGGCAGGCAATACCACACACTGAATTTTATTTAATATGCTTACATTTATGGGTGTGCACAGGAAGACACCGGCATTACAAGAAATAAATTAAATTCCAAGATAATCTTGAGATATTGGTACAAAATTACTCTGACATATATCTTTGAGCCAATAGTTATTTGAATAGGTTCAACAAAGAAAAGAGTGAAAGTGACATCTACTTTCTCATTTCAGTATTGTTAATTTCAAACAAAGTGAGTGAAGTCTTAAATATTATGGGATTGGATTAAAATAATCAGATTGAAAGAATTTTATTTTTTTTTATTAACTCCTTCATTTTCTTCTACTCAGAACTTTGGGATCTATCTAGAGTATGTTTTCAAGCATTTTCGACCAAAAATGAGAACCTAAAAACAAAATGGGGATTTCCAATCTCAAAAAAAACTTCATTTTTTTTCTGGAACAAGAAAGCAAAAATATTCTAAAGCTTAGATACTTTGAAACATGATAAACTGATGAGGATTGATAGAAGGAACTAGGAGATTTATTCACAGTATCATGCTTTAGTAATACTAAATATCAGGATGATATAAATTAAGGAAAGATTAATTTCCTTTAACAAGGAAAATTCTTTCCTTAAAGAAAAAACTGGTGAGGAAAATAAGAAAAAAAAGAGAAGAAAATATTGACCCTATATCAGTGAAATGTTTTAATTGTGTGTGTGCAATTGTGGATTTATCACAAAGTTGTGTTAACTTGCCAGCCATTTGCTTCATTTTCAGCAAGATATTCTTGATATTGTAGATAGCAATAAGTCTGCAGGGATTGTTGCCATTACTTCATCAGGGAAAACCTGATCATATTACTGCATGGAAAAAATCCCGAAGGAGAGTAATGAAGGGGTAGTTGTGTGTGTTGCTCCCACAAACTTACGACTTTACTACCTTGTGTAGCTTAATACAAAGTAGTACAAATTTTCTCCAAGCAATTTCATTCCTCTTGCACTAACATCCATACACATGTGGAAAAATACCTACATATACATGCAGGCACACAGAAAAGCACAAAGTAATATCATTCTGTGCATTATAAAAATGAATAAACACATATAATTGGTTACAATATCATGTTAGGTTTGCTTACTTTCTAATTGTCTTATTTGTAGTTTCCACTTACTTTTTCCAGAAGGAGTTTTTTGTCAGAATTTGCCTATCATGACAAATTCTGGGGGGAAAATGTATAAAATAATAGAAATCAGTATTGGGATTGTATTAAAAAAGATGAGGGATTGAATCTGTGGGCTCTATCTAAAAAGCAGTTCACCAACTTCTCAGACGCTGCTGTGCTGCTAACTGTGCATGTTACAAGGAGCCAATGGATTTATCTAATCTCCAGCTGGTCAGGCACAAACTGCGTAAATGAGGAAACCTCTTAGGCCCATAGCAAGCCATTTACATACTGTTCATCGTCTGCCACCCAATGGCTGTTAAACAAATTGAAATAAAAAACCATGTTCCTTAGTGACATAAAATCATACCTTTTTACCAGTTCATTCTGTTCTTGCTGCTGTTTTGAAGAGTTTGCTAAGTTTGTATAGCTATATTACATCTGCTAGTAAATTACTACAATGCCTTGTATTTTTTTTTTAGATGCTTACAGAAAGTAAAGAGATGCTGGCAACATGCTGAGAGAAAAGAAGAAGAAATCTCCAGTTTGTTGACAGCTTTAAAAAAAAAAAAAAGAAGCAGAAAGCAGAAAACTACCAAGACAGTAAATAACACATACAGTGTTAGACTGAGTAAGTAGGGGAAACTAAAGTAGCTTTAATTCAAATACTAGTCTCTTTTGAAGTACAGTTATATTTTTAAAATATAGGCATCTAAGTTTAGGGACTTAATTCTTAGAATTGAATGGAATGTTTGTCTGCACCCTTAGTACCTACAGTTACCTTTGATATAAATAGGTGGGAGGGAGACAGGGAGATCACTCAGCAATTACTGTCATGGGCAACACCAGACTTGACTTGGGGAAATTAATTTAATTTATTACCAATAAAATCAGAGTAAAGTAAAGAGAAATAAAACCAAATCTTAAAACACCTTCCCCCCACCCCTTCCTTCTTCCCGGGCTCAACTTCACTCCCAGTTTTCTCTACCTCCTTCCCCTGAACAGTAGGGGGATGGGGAATGGGGGTTGCGGTTAGTTCATCATAACTGAAGAGCTGAAGGAGAGGTATTATGAAAAGGAAATATTCCTGTCAGCTGCAATGAACTGTCAGATCACATCAAACTAACTTGTACTTCACTAAAAAATACTACTTCCGACCACTCCCTACAGCATAAATAGACATTTCAACAACCAAATGAGAGCTGTCTGGAAACAAGGCATGCTTGAGGCCCATGTTTAAGGCAAGGTTAGGTAAAACATCTCACAGAGAACTGTGCTCCTTAAACCTCAGGATGTCTAATCCACTGCCTGTGCCCTCTGTCTCCTTTCTCTCCCTATGTGTCCTTCAGCCTGCTCTGTCCTTTTCCAGCTACTGCTGCCTATGTAGTCTTTCAGTGGTAGTTTAGCTGGCATTAAGTGTAAGAAGCAGGGAAGCATCCTGGTGGAGACAGGCAAGTGGGAAAAAGCATTGTTCTGTGTTATAATTGATGGAGGATTTTTTTTCCTCCATTCTTAAGACCTATGTAGTTGAATGAAGATAGTTACTAAACCTCATAAATAGGAAAATTAAAAAAAGAATACTTACAATGCACTGTTAAAACTTGCTGAAAAATCTCATCTTTTTGGTAACGTTATGCCGTGTACGTAGAATGTTTGAGTGTGGTCATTGTCATTTGTAGCAGTTTGTGAAATTTACCTACAGTTGCATCACTAATGAATCATAATATAGCATAATTTAGACTTGGCTTAAATTTGTAGGACAAACAGAATCAGGGATAACCGCAGACTACAGTGATGTGGAGAGGGATAGTGGTTTTAATTGTGCCACAAATTGGGAAAGAAATGGGTTGGCAGTTGGCTTCATTAGTTTTGCCATATAGTGCTGAAACTGACATTTTTCCTGTATGTCACAGAGGCAGGATGAAATGTAGAAGTGGATGGCTAGAAAAAAATCAGGCATGGGTAAATGGACCTGTAAATCACAAAACCCAAGATCATTTAAAGCCTTTATATTGAATGTCGTCACCTGATAAAAAGTGCATGAGAGAAGGAGGAGCTAAGGACTGTGTCCTGCTATAAACACTAGAAGAGTAAGTATCCCTTTGAAAAACCTTTTATACTTTACAATAACAGAATGTAAAGTCCTGTTACTCCAGTAACAGCATTCAAACTTCAGTTACACTTCACGACTCCAACCCTGATTCTTTATAAATTTTTAGCTAGTGGAAGTGGCAAAACTTCATTATTTGAAACACTTTGAAATGAAAAAACTCAGCATACATTTTTTACGCTTCCTTCCTTTAACAGCTGAGTATGGTTGCATATGCCTATTCTGTGTAGCTTAAAATACAGTCTGAGTAGGGGCACTGACTGGTTTACCTGTGCTTTTTTCTCGACTGACTGTTTTAAAAAGTTTATTTTAATTACAGTATGATGCATCTCACAGTAAAATACTCACATGGAGGGAAGTTGCATAACACAAGGTTCTCACATCTCTGACATTTTTCTTTTTACCAACTCACATCACTGATGACCAGAGCTGAGGTAGCTGTCTGAGGGTCAGAAAAGATGTGGAATGCACTGATTTAAAAATGTCTTCATCTGAGAGATATGATACCAATACATCTAATACAAGAAGTCTGACAAAGGAATATTTGATTCACTTAAACACCTCTTTATTTTCCTCTTCCACCTCAGTCTCCTCTTTCTGTCTAGACTATAATCTTGGGGTGCTGCCAAACAGTGCCAAAATTTTCTCAACTTCATTGATCTTTCAGAGCCTATCTACTATCCCAGAAGTACTAACATCCACAAAGTTACACTATGGTATCATTGATTCAATGTACCTTTATGTACCCGAGACCCTTCTGACAACACACTTCACTTTAAGGCGTAGTCCTGAATATTAATGAAATGACATTTTGCTAGGATAGAAAATGAAATAAAATTGTATTTTTGAACCCTTCTTTTCAGATGTCTGAATGTGCTCGACAGCATGGACTAGATGTGCTGGGAAGTATGCTTTTCTATCAGATTCCACAGACCAAAATAAGAAAACTCGTACAGTCCAGTGTACTCCAGCTGAAAGGCCAGTTTCTGCTGAGTATCACATTGGTATTGAGGCTCATGCTGGTTTTTGACAAAACTGATGTCATAGTTTTATTCCTCATTTTGAGAATGGATTCTGTATCTTGTAGCTAAACATATTTTTAAAATCTTATATAAATGTGTTAAAACTTTATGCTATTTTTGAAAATAAATGTGCATCCTGTTTTCAGTAAACTGATAAAAAATAGCATTCCTAATACAATATATGATAAAAAATTGTTTTATTTTTCTTTCTCTATTCTGTATTCTCTGTAATATGCCTATTTTCTTTCTATGATTTACTTAAAGTACTCACAGAGAGCTCTAATCAGGAGAAATACCTTCTGTTACTTCTTCAGAAGGATAGAGGGGAGAAGGCTAACGCTAAGAAAGAAAATACAAGTGGTTTCTACTGTATAAGAAATAGCTTAACCCTTCATCCATGGTTTGCGTCTCATTTATGTTGGCAGAATAACGTTTCCTGCTGCAAATAGAAAGAGTAGAGGGGAAAAAAGATACTCCTTCCCAATCTGTCACTTTATTTTTCTTTCCCCAGACACCTCAAAATCATCACTGTATTACCAACAGCTAATTACTAGCAGATGATCTGTTTAGACTTTTTAAAGATAGACTGTTTAAGGTATTTTTCTCTCAAAGGTTTTGTCACTGCTGAAGCATTCATTTATGTCCTTGAAACAACCAAAAGCCCTATAGATGTTGAAACTCTACTTTTTGTTTTCTGTGCATTTTTTTATGAAAGAGGTAAGTCTTTGTCATATTTCTTTTTTATAACCAAATGGATTATTTCTACATTTACACTCTTGTGGTCTCAACATGCTATCTGGGCACAAATATCTATCCATGCAGGGTCAATTTCTTTTCAAATGTGTTATGCCATTTAGCTTTTATCACCGTGTATCTAGCTTTACTGGTTGTTACTGCTTTTACTGTCCAAAAGTTTTCCAGTTATGCTGTTCAGGCCCAAAATTTTCCATATACCTCAATCTCCACGTACTTCACTTGCATCAAAAATGCTGAATGGTGAATAGAGATTAAATATTTACTAATTAGCCCTTTCTTCCCTACTCACCCTTCTCTCCGCCCACGTGCTTTATTTGACATCTTTATCAAATAAGCTCAAGGTTAATACTGTATTTCCTTTTCAGGTCAGGAATTCCATATTATCAGCTAGACAGTAGAGTCTAATACCACCATCCTAACACCACCATTGCGTTTTAACAGTGTGTTAAAGATTATGATAAAAGAAAGCAAATAGAGGTGGACTACATGATAGTACAGGATAGTTGGAAATCTGACAAAAAATATCCAACTTTACTTTACCACTGAGAGTGTCAGTGTGACAGCAGCCATATTCATAACTGTTGATTCAGAATATATTCTCAGATGTAAATCATGTAAGTTGATCCCTTGAAGGTATCTGAGTCCTTTGCAAGCATCTCTAAAAGAGTTAGTATTTCTACAACAGCTAGAAGCCCTTGCAAAACTTTTACAAAATATAGACCACAACACCTAAGACTTTTTCTCATGTACTGAAAGGTTTTTCCTTTTAAAAATATTTATCTGGAAAGATAACTTATTTACACAGGAAAGTAATATTAGGAGCATATTCATTGTGTTGTCTTTCTGCTTTCTTGAACACAACATCTAAAAAACAAGACAACTCCCAGCACTCAATCATCAGTGACAAAGGGACCATAGCCCAAGATGTCCTCTTTTAATATTGATTTCATTGAGCATATGGTAAGTTTCTGAAATGAGAAGTAAGATCTTTCCTATGTAGTCAATAAGAAACACAGAGCATAGTAGACATACTCACATTTTCTAAAATACTCCTTTGCTAGATTTGCAAGACAAGGAAAGTACCAAAATCACATCTTCAAGTGTAAACTCCAGAAACAGTAAAAAATAAAAGATAAATTGTTTGCAGAATCCTGAAGCTAATGAGTGGATTTGCTTTAAATTATCTGCTTCAAAACTACAACATACATGAGTCTTAGCTTTATGTCAGCTTTGATTCTTGGAAGTTAATACACAGGTACTAAAATTTGCTTGAAAAGTAATTCAGCCTACCCTCAAATACTGTCAGGGACCTGAACATACTAATTGGTGTTAATTGCCCTGACTAGCCTCACCTGGAGCCTTCCCCTATGCTCCCCCAGCCATGGGGCTCCATTTAAGCTCTGTCTGGTAGCAGCTGGCTTGTCTTATCCTTGGTCCTGAGTTACTGTGTGGGGTGCCTGGGTTGACCTTGGCTTATTACTTTGCCTGATGGTGACTGGGCTGTTGGTGGGACCCCTTGCTGTCACCGCCCTGCCCACTCAGGTTCAGTGAGACTCCATCCCTTGGCATAGTCCCTGCGCTGCTGGCTTGGCTACCAGCTGGGAGTGGCTCTGCTCCCCAGTAGCTGCATTGGGGGAGGATTTGATTGTAGCGTTTCATGTTTTCTTCCAGCTGCTCAGAAACACAAATGTAAACTGTGTTTTTCTTTAGGTAATTCATAGTGATCTCCCAGAAGACTTTGCTGCTGCATTAAATGAGTACAACAACAAAACAGGGAACTTTGACCAGTTTCTATTGATTGCTTCTAGAATGGCTGATATGAAACAAGAATACTGGTTTCCCCTTTTATAAATTGGTAAGTAAATATTCTATTTTTATAAACAGACATATAGTATAACTTCAAAAAAACTGCTGTATGGATTGCAGGAAGATTTGGAGAACTGTTTGTATGTGGGAAAGCATAATCTTGTATAATATCAGGCTTGCAGTGCCCTTGTTCTCTTACCATGGTTGTTCTTTCTCTAATTAAAACCTCTTTGCTTATTGTGTCCCCACACAGTGCACCAATAAGCATTTCTCTGCTGTTCCTGTGTTTGCATAACTTCAGCAGTTTTCCTCTGTGATAATCATGAGACTGAAAGAAAGAGTAAGGCGTGTTCAGTGTGGTTAATCTGTGCACTTGGTGCATATGTAGTGTAGGAGTAATCAGAGACTTCAGTAGGCTGTTACAAATAATCTGTACTGAATCGGTACAATTATCTTCTACCTATGGATAGAATTTATCCCAAATCTTGGTGAACTTCCGTTAGGACTTAAAATACACATGTGTAACACCGAAACTTATTTTAAATTTTCTACCCTCCATATTGTGTTACATGAGTTTTGCAGCTGGCCCATGCAGCCCAGGAGAGAGGCTAGGAAGCAAAATGTAGAATTACAAATGTCAGTACTTATCACATGTATGAGGTGTCCCAGCCAAACTGGGGTACACTCAATGCGGTTTTACACAGGGATCCTATACCCTTCAAGTGTTCAGGTACAACACAACTTGACTAATAACTAATTAACGCATACACTACCTACTGCTGATCATAGTAAAACTTTGAAAGCAGCTATATTTCTGCAGCATCATCATTTATTATTGTTATTGCTGCTTGTCCATTGCTCCAGATGTCCCTGGAGTCAGTCTTGCTGTAGGACTTATCGGTGACGTCAGATGCTGAGAGGGTTTCAAAGATGTGTTGGAGGGGCTAGGATACTAGCATTACCTTGATTGTCCAGGAGTATCTTTTATCCTTCATGGACAGCTCTAAAAAGCAAAGTTCCTATTTCCAGGGCTGGGCTTTCCTTGTGGTGCTTGCGATGAGGTGTCCTTTTGTTTGCTTTACTTAAAGGTGAACAATACCAAAACCTCCAGTAAAATTCCACTACATCATTACATTGCAGTGTATAATGTAAACTAGTATATATTAACAAAGCTAATATGCTTTGATAATATAAATACTGATCGATATAATAGTTAGGGAAGGAAATTTTCATAACAGTTTTGGGTACAGCCTTTTAAAATAGAGGTTTCTAAAGAAGCAAAAAATAAAATAGTCCTGTTTTCTCCTAAAATTATTCTCAGTAATTGTTAAAAGGTTTGAATCTTTAAGAAACACCCATTCATCCTGAGACAAAGAGTGCGTTTGTGAAATCTCACATCATATTCATTTTAGCCAAAATTACAAGTGGGTAGAACCAAGACTCTGTATATACAAAGTGAGGAAAGATTTACCAGAGTGTAAAAGGATCTCAATTGTTAAAAAATTAGATGAAGAATATGGCTGAATTTTTCTTAAATAAAAAGTAAGTCTTCAAGACTTTCAGATGTTTTTCTGTAACTTCAAATTTATAGAGGCAGTGCTTAAATAACACTAGTATGAAGAAGTTTTTTGTATGGTTCGGAGAAGAGTTGTATGTGTAAATATGGGTACACTTTCATTTTATCTAATTTCTGTTTAGACTTCTCAGGTAATGAGTTCACTAACTCAAAAGTGGCATCTTACTTAATGGGTTGTAATAATGTAGGAACAGCTATTTCACCTTTTGCATGCTTGTCTGGAAACTGATAATTTCTTATGCAGCAATTATAAGCTCATGCAGAAAGTATCAATGCTGTAAGTATGTAATTAAAAGGCTTATAAGGACACATTTTGTATCTACGATGGATATATTTCAGGAAATGCACATGCAGTTCTCTAGATTGTGTTTTATTACTGGTTTTGAGGTTATTAATGTGCTTGACAAACATGTAGGGAATCTAATTTCAAAACAGCCATGTGAGAAAAGCGTTCTTATTTTACGAAGAACACTTTTCTATTTAATGTCAAATTCATTGTCTCTCCTTTTACAGCCACATGCAATTTAGTGATGATCAACAGATTTTTATACCTGGAAAAATTTCTTTTATGCCCTTAAATTTGATAGCAAATATCAGATTTACTTTCTAGGAAAATATATGGTCTAACCAGTAGCAGGGCTGAGCATGTGTCCCCATCAGGTATACAAACAAACATATATATAACACATACATATAAACACAGCTGGCCACATAGATCAACCAAATTGGAGAAAAATTCATCACTCATTGTCTGATCTGGAAGAAGGCCCTTTAGCAGGAAATACATAGCATGCAGATCCCACCAGTAGCTGGGCCTGTGAACTTGGGCTTCCCAGTGGCTGTCTGTGGATCCTGGCTTTCCCCAGTTGCCTCCTGCTCTGGCACTCACATGCACATGGAAACAAGTCTCTCAGATGAGCCTGAGACTGTATGGTCTTGCCAGTATTTGGCCTGGACCCCCTGGTAGACAGCTCTTCCAGGGGTCTCACCCTTGGAGACATGCATACCTGGCTCCCAGGCCACTTCATGTGCTTGCTGGCATGTCTGGCTTGATAGTCACTAGGGATTGCACACTGACTTACTCCTGTTTCTGGTTCCACAGATGCATGGACTCCTGTGACCCATGGTTTGATGCCAGTTGCTGGCACTCAGACCTCCATACACACACATACACACAGAACAGGTACTCCCTCACTCAAGAAGGTGGTTAGAAATGGAGTTTAATGAGCAGGCAGGGCAGCCTGTGCTGATTAGGTGCAGGTGCGTGGCTAGGCAAACATTCTGCCCAGCAACCTGTTTACATGCCATCTTATCCCCCTGTTTTCCCATGCTTGTTCACCTCCCCCAAACCACCTTGATATCTCCCTCCTCCAGAGCAAAACCACTGTTGGGATCCTGTTCTAGTACATTGCTTACTGTTGTGCTGGAAAACAGAGTAATTTTTCCATGCAGAATGGGCTGCAAACCCACTTCAGACATCTGACATGAATGGATAACTCATTATGAGCAGATGCAGACCCCTACAGTCTGGGAGGGACTTGTTGCTTATTCCTAGAAACTGAATAGAAATGTATCAAAAACTAGCTGGTCTTCAGAAATGGAGCTGAAATATTTGGATATTGGAGAGCCCTCCAAGATGATTGGTTTCAGGAAAAACTGACAAGATGAACATCACCAGAGCTTCACCATTTAGAAAGTTCAATGAGAAAATGCACAGTAAAAATACTAATAAAAATGATTGGGTAACTCTGAAGAGTTCCTAATTTAAAACTTTAGCTTGCTCAGAATAACTGCCTTAACACTAAGCAAAGAATTTTTCTTCTACATAAAAGTATGTGCATATTTAATCTATTCCTTTTGTTTTCCAGTGTTTCTTTAGGTGACGTCTGAGAAATGTGGTTAAAGTTCTGTGGCTGGTGTTAGACCAGACAAGCAGAGGGTTCCTTATGGTATGGCCTTTATGCTTACTGCTGTTTGAAAAGTAATCAAAACGTTACCAGATTTCTTATCACTACTTTCTGTACTTCATGTTAGTACAGTAAGGTTAATGAAATAAATTAAAATAGTCATATATTTAGTTTAATATTTGGGTCAAAAACTTCTCCAGTTCAGACATGTACTGGTCTTTCCATCATCTGTATTGAATTTAGGGCTAGATTCCAAAACAAGTTGAGCCACAACTTACACAAAATTTGAATTTTTGCATTTATTTTAAAGGAGAGCGCTGACCTTAGCTTAGCTTAAGATAGGTGTCTCCTGACAGCTTCAAGTAAGTGTTGGGGAATTTTTATTGTACCCCTTGAGGCTAATTAGATACACATTTGTTCTTAAGTATAAAGTGATATAACGGACAATGCATTGGATAGAGTCCTACTGCCATAAGCGGTTCTACAGGGAGTCTGCAATGATGTGGCATGAGCTGATTCCTTATACACGCTTGTGCATCAGTCATAGTTACAAATCAATACTGTAGCACTTCTTGTTTTATCAACAAGGGAACTTGTTCTCCCTTATATAGAGTCATTCCACCTTTGTTATTCCTGTTTCTATTGTTTAACCTGGTTCTGGAGAGAGGACCAGGTCATTCCTCAGTTTCCAATTACTGTTGCTGAGCAGTTACAATTTGAATTTCCCCTTCATAAGATGTCTCAAGTTAAAATTTTTGCAGCTGTTTTTCTATACTAGATGGTTACTGCCAACTGCTTGATGATTTTAGGCACTCTGGTTCATGCTCGAAAGAATGGCTGTCTTGGATCCTGATCTCAAGCGTCTGTCTGTATCCCTTCCCTCTTTGCCTCATGTATTATGTAGAGAAATCTAAAAGAGTGTGGTGGGCTGACCTTGGCCAACTGCAGGGTGCTCACCCAGCTCTTCAGTCACTCCCCTCCCTCAACAGGAGAGAGGAGAAAATAGTATGGAAAAGCTTGTGGGTCAACGCAAGGACAGGGAGACCAGACTCAACTTGGGGAAAAGTAATTTAACTTATTGTGAATTAAAATAGATTTTTGTAGTAAGAAAGAAAAAACAAAACATTTTAAACACCACCTTCCCCCCCTACCCTTCCCTTTCTCAGGTCAACTTCCTTCTTCATTCTTGACTCCCCATCTGCTGAGCAGTACAGGGGGGATGAGGGTTGGAGGGGTAGTCAGGACATAACAGTTTTTCTTAACACTTTACCCCTTCTCCAGTGTGAGTCCTCTACATGGGCTGCAGTCCTTCAGGATAAACCTGCTCCAATGTGGGCTTTCCACAGGCTGTGGTTTTTTCAGGGCATATCCGCCTGCTCTAGCATAGGGCTGTCCATGAGGGGACCTGGCCTTGGTGTTTGCGCTAGTGTTTCTCACTCTTTTTTTTTTTCCCCTTTTCTTTTTGCCCTTCCTCACTTCTCTGCATGAGTACTGGTTTTGCTTTTTCTTAAATATGTTTTCATGTAGGTGGCACCAGCTTCTTCAGCAAAGTAAAGTGTCTGATTGGCCTTTTAGTCAGGTGAATAGCAAACCTAAAATACGCTTTTGTAATCCAAAATGCATCACCCAAAGGGATGGATAATTGAATCTAAAAGTCTGTCTTCAGGATCTAATTAAAACTTATATTAAAAATCTGTTGAAGCATTGGGCTAAAGATCATCTCACATTTAACTCAAGGAAAGGAAATAAAGAATCATAGAACTGTCTAGGTTGGAAGGGACCTTCAAGATGATCTAGTCCAACCATCAACCTAACTCTGACAAAACCCCATCACTAAACCATATCTCTAAGCACTATCTACCCGTCTTTTAAATACCTCCAGGGATGGTGATTCAACCACTTCCCTGGGCAGCCTGTTCCAATGCCTAATAACCCTTTTAGTGTAAAATTTTTTCCTAATATCCAGTCTGAACCTCCCCTGGCACAACTTGAGGCTGTTTCCTCTTGTGCTGTTGCCTGTCACTTGGGAGAAGAGACTGACCCCCACCTCTCTACAGCCTCCTTTCAGATAGTTGTACAGAGTGATAAGGTCTCCCCTTTTCTCTAGGCTAAACAACCCCAGCTCCCTCAGCTGTTCCTCGTAAGACTTGTGCTCCAGACCCCTCACCAGCTTCATTGCCCTTCTCTGGACCCTCTCCAGCACCTCAATGTCTTTTTTGTGGTGAGGGGCCCAAAACTGGGCACAGTACTCAAGGTGGGGCCTCACCAGTGCCGAGTACAGGGGGATGATCACTTTCCTAGTGCTACTCACCACACTATTCCTGATACAGACCAGGATGCTATGGTCCTTCTTGGCTACCTGGGCACACAGCTGGCTCATATTCAACTGGCTGTCGACCAACACCCCCGGCTCCTTTTCTGCCAGGCAGCTCTCCAGCCACTCTGCCCCAAGCCTGTAGTGCTGCATGGGCTTGTTGTGACCAAAGTGCAGGACCTGGCACTTGACCTTGTTGAACCTCATACCATTGGCCTTGGCCCATTGATCCAGCCTGTCCACATCCCTTTGCAACACCTTTCTACCCAAAGCAGGTTAACATTGACACTCCCACCTGACTTGGTGTCGCCTGCAAACTTACTGAGGGTGTACTCAATCCCCTCGTCCAGATCATTGATAAAGATACTAAAGAGAACTGGCCCCAATACTGAGCCCTGGGGAACATTGCTTGTGACCAGCTGCCAACTGGATTTAACTCCATTCACCACCAAGAGTGGTGAGTTCCAATTAATTCCTACATTGTTCCCTCCCAAAGAAAAAGAAGGTGTGCTGAGAGGGGCTTATCTTGGCTAGCTAAACAAAATGATTCTGATGTGGTGGAGCACTGTGGGTGTGCTACTGTGCAGTAAAGGAGTTTCTGGAATCTTTGCACGGGTCTCAAAGGAAATGCAAGATGCGGAAGAGACCTCTGATCTGCTCACCTGGAAAGTGTTGTGTGTCAGCTGTCCACCAGGGAGGCTGTAGAAAACCTGCCTGGATCCATGAGGAGACTATGTGTGTAACCCCAGCGGTCTTCTGTCCTGCACAAGCATCTGATCTGAAGAGGTGCTGGGCTTTGCACTTCTCACCAAGACAATCTGATATGTAAACTCTGGTTTCCTAAATATTGTTTGAACAGTACTTGGGTACATGGGTTCCCTTGTGAATCGAGGCTTTGCTATTTTAAATGAAGTGATAAGGGTCCAGTACTGTTCCTGCTAAAGGATTTGCTGGAAATGCTAAGAAGTTGTGTAAAGTAGATCTCTTAGTTTATTTTTATATGGAATTTCCTACTTTAAGAAAGCAGGCTGGTAGAAGAATAGATCATGGTGACTAAAGGGACAGAAATAGGAATTAATGTTTTCTTCACTGGATATACAACCTTCATTAAGATTCTTAAGCAATGCAGGCTTAATGGCTCTTGGACCACTAGCTGAAGCTACCGTGACAGAAAAGCATAACTGAATGGAAGCAAGGAACTACTGATGATGCCTTGCTGTGCCGTGTTCAGGGACGCAGTTTTGCCGGCACCTCGGAAACGAAACCTCAACCAGCCGCGCCGGGAACAGAAACCGAAAGCTGCTGGGGTGGGCGGTGGGACCCGACCCTGCCGCCGCCTGTCACGGCGCCTTAAACGCGGGATGGCGGCGCGGCCAGGCCGGGCGACGAAGCGGGCAGCGGCGGCAGGTACTCCCCGCGCCGGGGCTTTGATAAAAGTTGTGGTTAGGGTTGCCTTTAGGGTGGGGTCTGGGTCTGAGACTGGGATTGAAGTTAGGGCTGGGGTTGGGTTTAGGCCCTGTGCTTGGAGCTGGGGTTGGGGCTTGCGTTAGGGATGCAGGTGGTTTAGGGCCGGACGGCATGCGGGGGAACATCTGTGACTTTGCAGGCAGCAAGGTGTTTACCCAGAGCTGGATTCTTCGCCCGGTGTGCAAGGCAGTAACACGCAGAGCAGAGCTATTTTCAAGTTTATTCCATTAATGCGCAGAAATGGGTTGCTCTTTCCAAGGGAGCACACCTTAGTTTCAAAAATTTCCCTTTTTATACACTGATTATTACATATTCTAACAATTAATACATATTCATTGTTACTCTCTTTAATGATTGGTCAAGGTTTCTTCACTTCCTATGTAAATTAGCGCGCAGACTGTCTTCTTCCTCCATTGTTCTCTTTTAAGTAAGTGGTATCATTTGGGTAGGTGGTCAATGAGTCGGTGGTCATGATCTCCCCCTATTGAAATGATACACAAAAGGTGACTTTATGTAGCTGTATCTATATAAATAGCTTACGTTTCATGAAAATAGGTATTAAAGTTCCACTGTAAAGTTACGTTAAGCACACCACTGTAATATAGCTCACTCTGCATCCAGCATTTTACAAGTAGATAATAAAAATGTATTTTTGTTTCTTTTTTCTGCAACTTCATTTGCTAGGATTTTAACACAAGGTGAAAATCAAAAAGAAAATTGCCGCTGAGTTTTGAGTTTGTGAAATCTGAAAAATGGAGGTTGCACTTTAGTTTCTTTTGTTAGTTTTTTACGAAAGGTTTTAAGAAAACAGGTAGGTAATGCTCCTCTTTAGTAAACTTTAAGAAAGACAAGAGCTGATCTTTTCCTTATAGTTCATAAAAATATTTATTGATTTTAAAATGAAAAAAAATATCTTACAGGGATGTTTACAAAATGCTTTCTGATTTTTCTTAAAGTTTTATTCCACTGTGATTATGAAGTAGGTAATTTAATGGTTGAAGCCTGGGAGCATACCATACTGAAAATTATCTCTTGATTACTTTTTTTTTGGATGCCAGAATCAAGATCTGTGATGTATTCTGCAGATTATTTCAAGAAAGTAATTCGTAGTGATGCAAATGAGAATGCTAGTAATGACGACAAGGACAGTGAGTGTAGCGACAGTGAGAAAATAGGCTTCATTCCAACAAAGGAAGATGAAGAGAGTGAGAGTACGAGTGACAGTGATGGGGAGGATGAGACCAGTGACAGAGTGGAAGCAGCTGTCATGAAGATGCTTGAAGAAGAGGAAGACAGAAAAAAAGAAGCTGAAGACCCAGATTACTGTAATGCTTATAGTATCTCAAGCACGGAAGAAGTGACACAGCAGGCATCACAAACTGAGGACAAGGATTTCAGAGTTCTCCAGCATGAACATGATTCCCAAAGCCCTGGTGAGGAGCTGTTATTAGCTTATGCTCGTGTCTGTGGCTTTTATTGCAGTGTCTTACCTTTTGGCTGTTTGTAATTAATTGATGAGTTATGGTTATGTGGTTCCATCAATAACCATGTATGTGGTTATTTTAGAAATAAGAAAACATCTTGAATTTCTGAAGAAGTTGAGGCTACACAGTTGGGCATCCCTGTCAAGAGCTCAGTAAGTACAGTGGGGTTCATGGAAAGAAATGTAATAAATGGTAATGAAAACAGTTTCTTTGAACTAAGTAGACATCACAGTGTAGTACCCCTTAGAGAAAGAAGCTATGTGCTTGTCACCTAGGTTTGTGGAAAACCAGGAGACCTAAGGCATGCTTAGGATTTCATACTTCCTCCAACCACATGAAGGAAGATTCCTAATATAATAGAAGGTCTGCCCAAAGAGTAGGGATTGTCTGCCTGTTTTAGAAACTGATCTACAATTTTAACTATTGCTTTTATTTTTTTTTTTCAAATTCTCTGTCGTGCTTTTTTTGAGCATGTTTCCTCACATATTTTAATGCTACTACTTTTACAGCATTTAAAACAGTTTTCCTACAAAATTTACCTTTTCATATATACCTTCTGTGTTTTTGCACATCAGTTCTCATGCATGATCTTCTGCAGCTCCAGATTCAGATTCCTTTCCCTGCTTGATACGGAAAAGGTTTATCAATAGCATCGTTCACATTGACAGTGAAGTGTCTTCTCTGCATTCTGGACCTGACGTGCTAAAGAGATTAGTGTTAATAAAAGGCAGACAATTTAAGTCTGTGAGTCAGAAGTTTACATAGTTTTTGTTCATGGAAGGCTACTCATTACAACAGATAACATACTGGACCTGTAAACCAGGGGCTGTTGATCCAAGCCAGAAAGGAAAGCTGTGTCTTCCCAGGTGTGGATCTGAGGTGAGATGAGGTGTTACCAGGCATTTTTGACAGCCTTGAAGAAAACAGGCATGTTCTTACCATTACAGTATGGATGTTCTCATAATATGCATTAGTATTGTAATATGTAATAGTGTAGTATGTAACAGACAAACATGAAAGCAGAGACCCTTTCCTAGAAGGGCTTGCCTCTTTCATCTGGACCTGCAAAAGTTCTTCTGACTCCTTAGTCTTTCTCGGGTAAAACATCATGTCCCTGGACTTTCATGGATTCTTGAAGAGTTGGAGAACACAGTCAGTTCCTAGGATGTGTTAAAAACTACTGAGGTGCTGCCTGTTTATACTTGCCATCTTCAGCGAAGAGGATTTATTTCAAGTTTAACCTAAGACATTAATGCAAATTTCATCAACTTTCATGGTTTTCTAAAATGGTAAGGGGATGATGAAGTCTCTTAATTCTTTGGTCTCATAAAGGAATGTATAGTGATTGAATTCCTCTTGCTGTTAAGGTATGTTTCTTGCCATAGACATTCCTTGGATGAGGGAGGTAGTTGTTATTGTCACAATAGTTGTTGATAACCCACTGGTATTTAGCTGGAAACTCAGGCAGGAGTGCTTTCAAAATATATTTTGTGGTTATCTCCTGTAGAATATTTCTTATAGAACAGTTAATGCTTTCTGCATAAGCAGACATGGACAAGAGGTGCCACGTAAGTCACAGAAGCCTCAGAGGCTACAAAAGTTTCTGGAGTTGTAAAGGAGACAATTGCTAATATATTCAATAACTGAAAGGATTGTGAGCTCTTTAGGACTAACATTAGATCCAATAAAGATGATTTGCTATTGATTTAATTTATACATTTAATGTTCAGTTGATTTAATTAACAAAAACATTTATTTTAAAATCTGTTAGTATCAAATTTCTTCTGTCCAATGTCCTCAACTTTTCTTGGAGTAATGTTATGTACATGCTATTTCCTTTTCTTTCAGGTATGTCAGTCTGTTAAAAGACTTTGTTGAGTCTGAATTCTTTGTGATAGATGGAGATTCCTTACTACTTATGTTTTTAGATTCGAAAACACAATATCTAAACTTCTTCTACCAAATTGAATGCTTCCTGCAGAATTTCACTGAAAAAGGAGCAAAATATGTCATTGTTTTCTTCAAGGTACTGAACAAGTAACATTTGTTTGCTGCTTAAACCACTGCACTCCTTCAAAACCAACTGCCTGATTCTAATTAGGATTAGGAGGCTGTTCATTGTGTCAACAAATGTAACTGAATAATTTAATTGTTTTTATTTCCCATAGGATGCAGAACAGATGTACTTTCCATATCCTCATTTTCTTTTCTTGCGTACTGCCTTAATAGAACACCTGAGGCATAACACAGGCACAACTGTTCATACAGAATTTTCCAATTGTTTATCATCCAAATGGGAGATTTTCCTGAAGAAAAGCTATCCTTACTTCATCATCATATCTGACATAGGACTGACCTCTCTCCAAACAGACTATTTATCTATTTTAATTGCTCATTCATTGTCAAAGAAAATCGACGTTGTGCTTGCTTCAGGACAGGAGTATGATATTCTTAGAGTTTACGGATATCATATTCAGAGTGTGTATAAACACAGAGTATTTTTTCAAAAGGTAAGTTACACAACTTCGTTCTTGGTTTGCAATAACTGTGTTAGTTCTACTTTGCAGATTTAATTAAAATATCTCAATATGAGTATTATATTTTACATATTAAAATTATAAAGCACTGATACGTGGCTCATTTTATGTTTCTTTGATCTACTGGTCTTGAAATCCTTAACCAGCAAACATTGTGCTCAGTGGCAAATTCCTGCCCTGTTCTTTATAGTCTCATTTCACATCCTTGTTAAGGACCCTACTTAAGATACAGTGGTTTCAAATACAGCCTTTCCTATATCTTCACTATCACGTGTCTTAGTTGACTTATAATAAGCCAGACAAGCTAGGATTTAGGCCAGGGATGTGATTTTTAAAGGAGTTTTATTTGGAATAGGTGTTTCTTGGAGGCTGAGGATTGTAATATATCTGAATGGTTTCTGCCTGTGGCTGGTAGTCCCTGATGCATTGTATCTGTTGACTTTTGCATATAACTTTGACTTCTGCACTTCTTAGTATCAAGATGATCTGCAATATGCTTGTGAAAACCTAGTCAGGTACAAAGAACCGTTGATATGCCTATATGAACATCTCAAGCTGAGCCTGCGAAGCATACAAAAAGAGGTAATTGGACCTCTTTGATCATTTTTCTTTTCTCCTCAGGTTGACTGTCTTCTTCCATTCCTTTACCTGAAATTCTTTCCTAGCCAGACTGGGGGGCTCTCTTCCTTATCCTGAAGTGACATCCTGAGTCTGAGAAGGTCTCCTTCGTGCCCTTCTTCACAGCAGCTTGAAGGTGTTTCTTTCTTCAAAGTTCACTAAAGCAGGATGGTTCAGCTGAAAGCTGATGAGTGGGATGCCACTTAAGGGATGTTCCCATCTTGGCGACTGCCTTTATCTTGTAGAAGATTGAAACCAGCCCATTCAGCACAAAACATCATCTGTGGCATAAATCCACCCTTAGCCACTTAAGGGGCTGTGGCTACTACCCTCCGGGTGCACTGTGGCCATTGCCTCACCCCCACAGCAGCAGCTGGCTCCTGAGGGGAGGGTGCGGAAGGGTACTTTCACCAGTGGCAGGCAAGAGTCGATGTTGCTGCCAGCAGCAGCCTCGTCTGTAGAGACATCTCAACATCTGAACTGCTCTGTTGCAGCTGCCAAGAATTGCACGCTCTGTTAACTGTGAAAGTATTCACAATCTGGGAATTTTTTTTTTAGGAGCTTGATTACTGTTACAAGGTCTGCACTTGCATGATTAAAGCGATGGATTCATTAATCTAGTTTTGAAATACTTTAACCTTAAAAATTTGGTATTTTTATGTATATATTATACCTTTAGTGCCTAAGATACCCCTGCCCTTTTCCTGAGTGTTAGGTTACACTGCAGTTGTGTGACTGTACTGCTCCTGAAGAGAATAGCAGCAAGGCGTCCTTGGACTTCAGTGGGAATGATAGTGGTCCAGCAAGCTGATTTTTTGTTGTTTTTTTTTTTCAGTCCAGAAAAAAATAGTGTTACTTAGAAAGCATTTTAAAGTCAGTAGAAACACAGCTGCCTGGCTACTGCTAATATTTTGGTTTATTATGATTATCTTCTCTGAGGCAAGTTCAGTAATTAGGTACCCCAAGAGCAGAAAAACATCAGGGTGCAGCGAGGGTGGGCAGCTACTCCCTCGGGACCCGGGCTGTGGGGTCTCCTCTGGAGGCGGCAGGGCAGGGTCTGGTAGCCAGGGCCTGTCCCACTGCCCCAGCCAGGAGCAGGGCAGCCAAGGGGGGCAGGACATCAGGCACCTCCCTGGGAACAGGCCGAGGCCAGAGCAGGTTGCCAGCCTGCTGAGCTGTGGGGAGCTGGGGACCGGCCCTGCTGCAGCATCGCTGTTGGTGCCCTCAGGAACATGACAAAAAAAAGCTATTTTTACTTACGATAATGCCCACTTTTCCTTCTGTAGTTTTCATATCCTTTTTTTCCCCTTCTCTGGAGCTCTGTAAAGGATAAGACTTGTCCTTTTTTTGTCATTTTTATTATAGCGGTCATTTGTGCTATTCATAATGTTATGACTACAGGTTCACCAGACTGTGTGTCTGTTGAGACAACTGTGGCCTGAAGGATCTGACATTCGGCGTGTGGTCTGTGTTCTTGCTTGTGCTGTGGGATTAAAAATATATAGCAACATGTTGAAAAATTCAAATACTTCCATGGGAGCAAAGACAAAGCAATCAGCAAGAGTAAGGATTTTTTGAATATCCTTTTGGCACAGTGATCATAAACATTTTGCTAACGGGAGAGGTGGGTGTCCTTCTAGATCCCAAGCTCAAGAGAGGCCCAGGTGTTTCCTTTGTGACTGCACTCTGTAAGTGGCCTGGTTCAGATAATTACTGTGGACACAGCTTTTCCAAAGGAGCATGGTCTTACTGTGCTCTCTGCGGCAGTGGCTATTCCTGGGGAAAGTTTTACCTTAGGAGCAATTACTTCTATAAGAAGTTTTACCTTAGAAGGTAGCTGCGCTTACTATTTTTCTTTTCTTAATTTTCAATAGCATACTATCTTTTACAGAAGAATACGCTTTTCCTCAAGCTAGCAAGACATTTCAGAAAAAAGGTCTCTCTGTAGGTGCAGTTATGACATCATTTTTGTGACCATATTACAAGCCTTATATTTTCATCAAGTTAACACAGATGCAATATATCAGTAATACTTTATGAGACACATATTCAATGGACTACAGGATAGCTATTAATGGTTAGCACGGCTGTATTTCTGTACAGACTTTTTGCTGTGCAGTTGAGAAAAGATCATAGGCCTATATCTAGATAATAACTTTTCTTCTTAAAATAATAACATCTCTAGCCAGACACACTGACAATCATTTTTAAGTTTTGTCTTGATTTTTGTAGTCATACCCTTTTCAGAAAAGATTTCTTTTTTTTATGTTATAACTGATCTGCATCTACCAGCACTACAAGAATGTTCATTTTGAAGCGTATCCACAAGTAATTACAATGCACAAATTGTTTAAATAGATCAGAACTATTAGCTGCTTTAACAAAGCGCAAATCACAGAATTAAGTAGAAGTGAGCACAATTATTTTGCTGAAGGATGTGGTCAACTTTTTATCTGTCATTTCTCAACAGGGAAGAATTAAACCCCTATCTCCGGAAGAAGCAGCTGACCTCTGTAGAATGCAGTGTCTTACAGTCGCTTTTCTTCTTCATGTGCCGCTTTCACAGAGAGCTCGGATCAGGATCATGAAATCCTACTGGACTAAGCAAGTTTTACCATTAATAAAAATGGTACGTGTAGCACTGTCTTCCTGTGTCATCAGGTGCAATTGTCATTTCAGTTTTCATTTTCCTTTATATACTACTTCAGTCATCTGATGAGATCAAAGAACGTAATGTACCTGCTGGAGACAAACCTTACCTGGTTCAGGAATCTTGTGAGCCATGAATCAGTGGGGCTAGGAGAAGATTTGGGGCAATATCTCTATACTTGACCTCTTGTTAGACATATCCAGTTAGCCAGCATTAGTGTTAGGGTACTGGGCTAGATGGACCTTTTGGTCTCGTCCAGTACGGGAAGTTTGATGGCAGGTCTTTTTATTGTTTAAAGTTGGTTATTATAGTGAAGGAGAACAGCGAAGGCAGTTTCCTCGTCACAGAGAAATTAAGTAACAGTGTGTTGTTTTTCATGTCAATAAAACCTGTGGTAGTTGACCTTGCTTTGGAGATGCTTTAATCCCTCCACATGAAAAGGTGCTCTGTAAGAATTAATTGTTTGCTTTATTTTAACAGCAACAGTTGTGTACCCATTTTTCTCTGACACAGCTAAGTGATACAAATGGTTGGAAAGTGGATGTAACTTACCTGCCTGACTTAAATGATGATTCACTGCTCAGAAATATTGCACATTACTATGAGGTCGAATATACTAAAGGTATTTATCTTTGTTGAACAGTTTGCTTTCTTACATTTCTAACTTTATTAAGCCACAAAATGAGAATGAAACTGCTTGCACAAGCAGAAATGAGCACAGTTTTCTAATTAACCATATAATAATAGATACATTTTATGGAATAATAGGAACATTTTTTTTCTATAGCCAAGTATAGAAAATTGCATGTGGAAGTGTCTTTACCAGTACTCATTCAGAATACTTTACCATGTCATGTCTTTAATGTGCCACCTGTACTTAGGCAAAGGAAGAGTGATATAGCATAGGTAGTGAGAGCTCTGTGTCGCTGTTATTGGTTATCCTCAACCATTTGGCTTTTAGCCAGTTTTCTATCCATTTCATTTTGTCTTGATACAATACAATCAGAATGGGAACTAGATTTGATCCCTGATGTCACTGAGTCATTGGATAATATTTTTAATTTCGGATGAGATTGATTCAGACAAAATCATATGTTGTCTTATAAATACATGAATTTGGATCTGGAGCTTTAAGAACACCATCAGATGTGTTAAGATTCACGAAAAAAGCTACAAAAGCTGACAAAGCAAGAAAGTATGGAAAAAGATTTGTAGCAAATGTTTTTTCAGAGTAACTCTGTTTACCTGAAATCCTCTGCTGTGAGTCTGTCTGACGGTAAACCAGAATGCTTTCTTTATGAATCTAGTCACAAGATGTCCTGTATGTACCTCAGTAAAGGGAATGTATAGGAATTTTCAAAGGAAATATAAATTAGGAATATGAAACATATATTTTTAAAATTATACCTATTATTGGGCACTAAAAAGAAAATTCTCAATTCAAGATCCTACCCTGCAGGAGGTGAAGGTGAGAGAAACTTTTCTTCATCTGTGGAGCTTGCAGACTTCCACAAGCAATCTAAATCTGGTGTTCTTTCGAAAATACATCTTTTTAGTACAACTAGTTATTTATACACTAGACTGTTAAAAACTGTGAATGTACAACAATCTGTCCTAATTTGTTCTAATGACCAAAGACCTTGGTTTTTGTGCCTGATGCTGCGTAGGTGAATAGGTAGGTTAGGTAGATTCTGTTTGAGGAAACTTTTAATTTTAAAGTTCTTTTTTTTTTTCCTTTATTTTTCTTTTTTTCTTTCTTTCTTCCCTTGCTGCACAGGATTAGAGTTCAAAAAGGAATTGGGGAAAGAAATAGAGAATGAATACCAATGTTTATGGGACACGGTAACAAAATTGGCTGTGAAATACAGTTTTGGAGATGCCTTCCCAATACGAAAGACTTCCCAACTATTTCTTGAACAGGAACAGACATTATTTAGAGGTACTGACAACTCCACAAACTACAGAGTTGGATTCATGGTCTTCGTGACTATCACTAAAAGTTCCAGTAGTAGTGATCTGGTATTATGCCTATCACAAATCTAATCCATGCTTTATGGATTCTCTCGTCCTTCCTTTCAACCCACTGGCAAAACTTGAAGTTGATGCCAAAATAAGTCTGACCAGGCCTTATGGGTGAAATTCTGACTCCACTGTAGACAGCACTAGTATTGTTATTGACTTGAGTAGGAATTGGGTTTGATTCCATGATTACTAGCCCAAATTGCTTGTCTGTATTGTAAAAAACATTATGGTGCTTGTAATACAAATAATAGTAAAAAGCATAATAATTACTCATAATTAATGATTATGCCACAGGAAGACTATCTCTGAAGAACATCTTTGTATATGTTGACACAGGGTTATACAGGTATTGGGCACGGGAGTAGCAAATTAAGTGAGATATAGAATTGTTGCCCTAATAGTAGAGTCCGGCCATCACTGTAGCTCGCGTTGCAGTCCTTGGAGGTTGTAGAACTATAACTTGCCCATAAGTGTCTTAAATTACACCATCATCCTGTTTAGTAGCCCATAAATGGGGAATTGCATAGTTGGCTCAGAGATTGTTTTCTTACCTCACGTACAGGACCTGTTCTAAATATCTGAAAGGAGTAGGTAGACATTTTTGCCTTGTATCTGGCATTTCTTGAAAACCAGTTTTGTCACAGCCTTCGAATGCTTGTTTTAAACCGAACAAATTGTATAAGTCCGTAGAAGAGACAGTTGATAAGAAATTCAGTAAAGGCTGCAATATAATTCTGCCTAAGTTTGTGAGTGTTCTTCAGCTCGTTTCAAAGATGTCAAGTGGGCAAAGTGGGCTCTAGGGGGCAAGAAAAGACAGTTCCTTTGTTATCTGTCTGATATTAAGGCATCTTCTGGCACAGTGTTTGTGTTACCTATTTCTGTATCTCCTTTGGAGACCTTGAAGACTGAAGTTGTGGCTAGACCTCAAACATGGGAAGGATCCACAATGTACACATCATCTTTAGTCATCTAATGTAAGTGCAGTTGAAAGTGCATATTTATGGAATCAGTGCAGGAAAGTAGATTCAAAAAGTTAGCGTAGGTGAATAAAATGGATTATGAGAATATCTACGCAGAAGCAATAGTGATGTCTGCTTCATTCTTCTCATGCTTGAGAAGAAACAGGGGAACTTGTGAACTGCTGCTTACTTTTAGCAAATTTTACTTTATAGAATTTCATTTATAATGTAACGTGACGGAATTTTCAAGTGTGATATGCAATTATATATATTCTTATTTAAACAATATTAATTATTTTTTACACTGTAAAGACTATGCAGAAGAAATTCCTAACATTGGACTTATCTCAGTGAAATCTGATCTTGTTGAAGATTATGCTGGAGATGTTTTGAAAGACCTACCTGTTTTAGAAAGGTACATATATGGGTTTTATTCTAATGAAATAACATTATATGGGCTAATTTTCTGCTCCCTTGCACTTTGCGTCCAGATTATGCTCAATTTTTACAAATGTAGAAGTGCTTTTGCTGTGACTGGGTAAAATTTCACATTTACATGTACGGGTGTAAATATTAACAGAAAGTTCAGAACAAGAATGGGTAAGAGTCAACCTATCCATATTTTCTGATACTGTTATTTGTTTGCATTATAGTCTTTGATTATTATTCTGCATTCTGGAACTGATTTTCTAAAGGTAAAATTTTTATTTGAAAGGCCTTGTGCTAAATTGCAAAGCTCAGGTTGATCTCAGGAAAAGAAAAAGATTCAATAAAAATATTGGAAAAAAAAAAAAGTAAGAAGAGATTACCCTTTACATTTGCTCTGCTACTTGTTGAAGTGAGTTCTGCGCTGCTCAATGAGTAATTTTTAGCAAGTGTATGAGTTATGTAGTTACATTGCGTTCTGTGATTAATCTGTAGGAAAATAAGTGAAAAAATTTTTTTTTTTCTGAAAAACTGAGGCTATCTTGGCACACTATATTTGGAGTAGAATTAAACCCTATGTTGGTTTTCTGCCACAGTGAAATTGTGACTTGATAAATACTAATTTTTTTGGGTGTTTTGAATGTTTCATTAGAGATGCTGGAAAACACTTGATTTCTGTTCTGTTTAATGTTTGTATATTTCAGCAATGACCCTGCAATTACTTCACTTACTAAATACAAGGAATTTGATGAGCTTCGTCACTGGCATTCTGGCAGACCTTTGACTGAGGAATGTGTGCGAGTAGGGTGCAATGCTGGTGGTAAGAAAAACTAACACAAAGCCTACGTGTCTGTGTTGGCTAGAACAGTGTTGTAAAGGTTATGGTTTTGGAGAAGGACTTCTCATTTCAAAAAATATTTGCAACTGCATAAATACTTGCAAAACTAGAGCTACTGCAATAGCTAAATTATACTTAAACTGGTGTTCCTGTGCATAATGTGTATGCATTGTGTATAATCTTAAATAGTTCTAATGAGTATAACAGAATGAGCACTTGTGGTCAGATGTTCATGATACATTCCCTTTTGCTTGTGAAATGCTTCACAGATTTATACAAGCAAACTGTATGTACATGTGCAGTTTAACGTTTAAATATATAGTTTGGATAATGCTTGGTAAGCACATCCATTCATATGCAAAATCTGCTCAGATGTTTGCACAGTACACGCATAGCCAATCTTATCTTTTGAGAACAGAATTAAAATAAGTAAAAGAGGTTGTGGTTTAATGCCAGCCGGGAACTAAGGACCACACAGCCTCTTGCTCACTCTCCCCTGCCCTGGTGGGATGGAGGAGAGAATCAGAAGAGTGAAAGTGAGAAAACTTATCAGTTGAGATAAAGGCAGTTTCATAGGTAAAGCAAAAGCTGTGCACACAAAGCAAAATGAGGAATTCATTCGCAACCTATCAACAAGCAGGTGCTTAGAGCCATCTCTAGGTAAGCAGGGCTCCATCACATGTAACAGTTAACTTGGGAAGACAAATGCCATCACTTGCCATCACAGTCTACTTGCTGGTGGGGTGGTGTGAGAAGCAGAAAAGGCCTTGACGCTGTGTAAGCACTGCTCAGCAATAACTAAACACCCCTGTGCTATCAACACTGTTCTAATCACAAATCCAAAACATAGTCCCATACAAGCTACTATGAAGACATTTAACCCTATCCCACTAAAACCAGCACAGAAGTGAACAAAAGTTGTTTATATCATAATTCTTGATGTTATGCATTATAGTTTCCCATAAGTTTTTTCGAGTTTGAGATACTAAGGAAAACAGACCATGGACTTAGTTTTGATCTTAGATTTGCATATTTACATGAAATGAAGTACACAAGACTCTGTGTACCAGCAATTACACAAAACTTTCTCTCAAAGATGTTCCCATCATCTGTTGCATCACACAGTGAATTGAACTGTGAAAAAGCTACCAGGAGTTGAGAAATCATGGATTACTGTTGGTACTTACAGTGTTGCTTATGGTTTTCATTCAGTGACTTAGAAGAGTTGTTTCCTGAGTGGGTACTTTCACTACTTGACCTATGAAACCAGGGCTCCATATGCTCATCTTTTTGACTGGATGATTTTTTGCGTTCTTCTGTGCACTATGATTTCAACAGAAAGTTTGGAGAGCATAACCTACAGAATAGTAGCTAGAGCACATTCCATAATTTTGGCGTTGGAAAGTTTATGTCCACTCCAGTTGAGGAGAGGGCCTTCTCACTCCTGTGCCTTGCATGAATACTCTTAATGCCAACACGTGTCATCAGAAAGATCTTCTGAAACGGGTCTTCACACGCAGAAACTGACTCATTGTTTTGATTTTAGGGCAGAGAGAAATACTTAGGCTTGAGTGTGGAAGTAACTATGTGCTCAGTTCAGTATCCTCCAATGGGTAGCATAAGTATTCTTCCAGCAGCTTTATTTATTTATGTTCTGATGATAGACTCTTGTTTTCATGGGTAAGGAATCTCTTTCTGATCATCTGAATTGCCTTCAGAAGACACCTTCCTATTTTCATGGACTGTGTGAGAAGCCTAGGCATTTTGCTCAATTATAATTTCATTTCAGGCATCCTGCTTGTTAAGTTTTCCACTATTGTTAATGTGTGCCTAAAGTAGTTTGGATTTGAGTCTATTGCCTATCTCTGAGACAATTCAAAGTACTGTTGGATTTCAGTGAATCTTAGTAGCCAACCTCTTTCAAAATGTGATTTTGGCCTTACGTCAATGAGGAGTTTTAAGGAAATTTATCCATTACCCCTGTGTCTTTTCTTGGAAATAGATTAGCCTGGAATTCTATCAGCGTGTTTTTTAATCAATTATATCTGTTTGCAGCAAAATACAAAGATCCAGCAGAAAGAAGACAAATACAAAATTTACAGAATTTTCATCATTTTTATGGAAGCACTTTGGAAAAAAGCACTTCAAAACTTGTTGTACATCAAGAGGATGTGTCAGGGAATGCTAGTACTGCTGTTACAAAGGCACAGAAAAAGCATGTGAGTATATTCAAGTTGCTCTTTCCAAATCTTTTTTCTATTATCCAGGAATGGATTTTTACTGTATGAGTCCTACAGCTGACGTTTTATATTCTGAATGCACTAGTAGTTCTCAGTTGAAGAAATTTAAATTGCCTTTTTACTTAAAATTTAATTAGCAAATTGGCAAAAGTATTTTAGATTCTAGTTAGGAATACTAATGAGTGATAATATTTTAACAGGCACAAGTAAATAAAAAAAATAATAAATACGAACTCTGTAAAGGCTGATGGGTTTTGACTTATGGCCAATATTATAATGTGGGGTGAAAGAAACATGAGTTCCTGGGAACTCAGAATTAAATTCAGGAGTTCCTGAATTTAATTTTCCTTTAAGAAACTATTGAGAAATACTGGAAAAAACATTATTCAGTTATTGATTTCCCTGCACTATTTGCAAACATTCTCTGTGAAAGATCCTGTAGATATTGCAATTAATGCTATCTATGTGAACATTGTCAGACACCACAGGGTATGTAGCATGTACTTGCAAACTCAAGAACAATACTGAGCGATAGTAATTCGAGTAATATTTCATAGTAGACTGTACTATGGATTACAGATTATGGCCTGTTGAATTACTTGTAAAAGTCTGTATATAAAATAACTTTGTTAACTTCAAGTAAGGTTGAACTCTTAATTTTATTCAATTTATTGAAAAGTGTCTCAATATGACCAGAATTACTATTACCCATGTATAAAATAAAACCTTAAAATTTAACTTTCAGACATCTGCTATTTTACTTTTCCACACTTCTGCTTTTTTATTCTACTCATGAAGCTTTGTACTGACTTAAAATGAAGCTTAGGGAAGCTCTTTCGAGCAACATATATTGGGATTCAGAAATTATACCTCCTTCAAAATGAAGTGCAATTTTAAACAGTTCCCAAAATGCAATGTATCAAACAGATAAATTGAAAATTATAATGTACCTGCTGTGATTGAGTTTATGGATCAGCTTTTTTTAGATGATGCTTGCACACAGTGACGGTTAGTGCTAAATATCTTCATTTTATTGGATAGAAAAGTAAAGCGGAAACAATTGTAGAGGAAAACAACAAGCGACTAAAAACTAAAGAAGAAAAGAAAGAACAGGAGCAATGGAAAGCCTTGTGTATACCAATTGAAAAGGAAATAAAAGCAAATCTGACTGTTGGAATAAATAAATTGGAGAAGTTTCTCAAGACCCTTAAAAGTAAATCTGTGAAGTTCAACGTAGAAATGGCAGGACTGTCTGTCTGTTTAGAAGTGTGGAAGAACCACTGCAGAGAGCAAGGTATGATAGCCAAATTCATGTTCGGTATTCAACTTCCACTCCCATTAACCAAGAGAGTGAGTTACTTTGGACATTCTGAGCTGGAATAAAGATGTGAAAATACAGTCCTGTTTCAGGAGCATGCAATGTGTTTTTAAGTCCCCTTTTACAGGGGCACTTAAGAGGCTCTGGTCCCCTTTTGCAATTTCAAGATCCTTTGAGTCAGCCATAAAGTATCCAATGAAATTAGATTGTAGCTCTTTTCCTGTTTCGCTTTGTCAAACTTGCATACGTAAATATTTTATTTTATTGTGTATATCTTTAATGATTATGTATCATACACACTAAAATGCATCTGTATTGCAGTGGATTGTTTAATTAGCTGAGGTGGTCAGCTCACAGTCTGAATGTTGACCATTTGCACAGAAATCTGTGCTACCAAGGTTAGCGGCCTCCTGTTTCAGTAGAATTCACTTGTTCAGTCCATACCCTCAGTCAGGAGGGTCCAAACACACACTGCTCTAAACCCGTTGAGGAGACTTGTCAACATTGGAGTGAAATATGTTACTAATAAGATTGAGTAACAAATATGTGGGTCTGTGAAATAGGAGAGCTCTGTTATTGCATAGGTGTCAGAAGTATGAATTCCTTTTATAGCTGAGCCTGCAGAAGCAGATAGAATTATTTGGGTGCTTTGTCTTCAGTGTCACTCCTTGTAGAGGTTGCAGGAGTGTGGGTTGCCTTCATCTAGTGATCGTTAAATAAAATTCATTTTTAAATTGTCATGAATGTGGTTGGATGGATAAGGTCTGTTCTAAAAATACCTAATATCAGAAGACTCCCAGTGATACAATTGGCTCTCGGATAACTGTAGGCTTTTTTTTTTTAAAGGTAACAAATCTAAAGATTTAAGCAAAGCTGTTGAAGTCATGAGGAGAATTCATATCCTTCTTGAAAAATATCAAGATCTCTTGGAGAAACCACATCTACAAAAGCTGACCAGATATCTAAGACTTCTTGGATTTGAGAATTTGGCATGCTCTCTGTGTGGCCAGGTAACTTCATAGACTTTAATGATTCTACTGTAACTGGATCTGTAGCTGAATACCAACACTGTTTTCTTAAGCATTAAATAATGTGTAGAAGATCTATATTGAGCTCACTTTATTTTGTATTGTACCATAAGATTTGGAGCTGTCTATTCTTGCTTCAGATATTAATCTTTAGTTCCATGGATACATTTCTCTACTTGATGTGAGAACCAGCTGGCACAATAGGCCACTTCCCCTTTAGTAAACAGAGCTTTATATGGCTGCAAAAATACCCTTTGAAGCATGCATCATGATTAATTTGCTCTAGTTGTGTCTGCTTGAGGTGTTAGACATCTCTGAGAGGTACCTGCTGTTAAACTCATCACATCAGCTGAACTCTGCATGTTAAAAATAGCTGTTAAAAGCTAAGTGATGAGCACCTGCTCTCTAACAGGCCCAAACGTGCTACTTCAGAAAAGAAAATCTTTGAGACTGAAGAGGTGGATTAAAACTATTCTGTTTGCTGTTATGGTATTACTGATCGCCTCTGAAGGAAACAGTTTCAGATACTGAATTGCTTGTCCTTGCTACCACAGCTGAGACCACCAGTAGCTACACTGAATTTGACTCTGAAGTAGTTTCTCTAAGGATTGACCTTATGCTTTTCTGTGTGTTAGCAATCCGCCCATGGGCTGATTTAATGTTAAGAGCATTTTGATACCTTTGTGTGTAGATGAGATATTATTAGGGAGAGAGGATGCTAAAGTGGCTCTGGGGCAGAAGAGGGAGGATATATCTCACAGCCTGCAGAAGATGGAGTCAATAGCAAAAGGAAGGAAGATTACAGCAAACTGTAAAGCCGGTATCAGTCACTTCAGTGTCTCATTTTTCAGGCACAGGAGAGTTAGGGTTTTTTTGAAGCTTATTTCTGGAAATTATTTATCATCCTTCCTTGAGGATCAAGACATAGAGGTGAGGGAGGAAGTGATTGTTTTGTACAAAATTTTCTTCCCTTGAAGAATGGGCATTATTTGTCTCTCTTTCCTGTGTGAATCCAACTGGTTTATGATGTTTGTTTGCTTCTGGCTACATAGTTATTGTAAGAGTGTTTGGTGGCCCCAAATACAGTATATTACATTTTAGGAAGTAAAACTGTAGGATCCAAGGATCTCAAAAGGTCTGTTGTAAAGGTTTGTGGTGATACAAGGAATACATTCGCAAGTTTAATGTCCTGCTTAGAAGGGCTCTAGATCAGTCAGTGCATTTTGGACCTGCTTTTGCAGCTGCTTGTTTCTGATTATTACTTTTGCAAAGTTGGGGCCATTTTGGGAATAACTAAAATTTTCAGGAATAACTAAAGATATTTCTTTCAAGAAATTGAAGTTGTGAAATCTCCATCCTTGGACGTAGTAAAAACTCAGCTGAACACAGCCCTGAGTGACCTGATCTAATTGCACCTGCTTCTAGCAGCAAGTTGGGTAAATTGACATCCAGACATCCCTGACAACCTAAATTATTGTGTGTTTTTCTGATCTTCTGGTGTGTGTTGTAACATGTAATGCTTTTCTGTCCAGCTCTCAGGATCAGATGTTGTAAGCAGATGTGTCCATGAACATTGAATTTGGTATATCTTAGGATATACAGGCATTGTTTAAAATTACAATGCTTTACTGAATTTGGGATCACACTGGGTCTTTATATTGAATTTCCTTTTGCAACTGTGATTCATTGCACAAGCAGTCAGGGCAGGCAGAAGAAAAGAGACATAAATATATGATGAGAAGGCTCTGGCAGGCAGTTGCTTGAAGAGGCTGAGCTTTGCCTGCTACCCAGTTTTGTTAGGTTTTCTGGGAGCAAAAGTACTACCACCACTGGCTGTGGAAGACACATTATTTTTAGAACGTAGTCTCCTTTGAAGAGATACAAGCGTAACCCTAGCACAAGGCTATATGGTGTAGGTATCTCCAAGAAATTATTTAAAAATCACCTGCGTTTTTATGTTTTTCAAAGCTTGCAGAGTTCCACAGAGCAAAAGATGTGCCACTTTCTTAATCTCTTGCTAGCTTTCAAACCAACTTGAATTTTCATTTGACCTTATAGGCAGGAGAAAGTAGTGATCGCAATATAAGCAACTGTGCTGTCGAAGTGGGTCCAGCTCGCTTTCAGCTACAATACATGGATTATTACTTGCTCAGAGAAGAGAGAAACGATCCAGATCCCCGAGTGCAACATTTCATACCAGACACATGGCAGGTAATGAGACACAAGCCTTTTGCAAGTTAATGGAAATTATCTTTGATTTTGTTTTTTTTCCATTTAAAAATACGTATTATTATACTATTTGTCAAAAATAGTGCTGTTTAACAAATTTAATTTTTTAACAAGTTTAGCAAATTCAGTAGATCATTTTGGACTGTAATCCATGTTCTTTCCACACTGAGAGCTTTTCTACAGAGAGCTTGTCCCAAGGACTTCAACACAAGAAGTGCCTTATCAGTGGGATTGCACTGTTTATTACCATATTTGATGGTGGTAATGCCCTATTTGGATAGTCTCTGACTCTTCATCCTCTGCTCATTTGTCCCTAAAGAATTACCCGTAGTAGCAGCTGAGAAATAACTTTTCTGTCTAAACTCAGATTTATTTTTTTTTTATTATTGCACTGGGGAGGCCAGCTGAACTTGCTGCTTTGCGTGTCTGTATCTGCAAAACAGTCACTTGCTTAAAAAGCAACTTGGAACTTGGCATATGTGCTGATGGAGAAAGATGTTGTTAGTACTATTTCTGTTTCCTCTTCTGTACCCCTTCCCCCATCCTTTCACCAACCTATGTAAGGTGAGAGACTGTGGAGGAAGACAGTAATAGGGAAGAAAACAGATTAATAAACACTGTAAGCTAGGAGCAGAAGAGAGATTTGGACAGTATTGATGTGATTTGTTCAAGGCCAGGTTGGATGGGGCTTTGAGTAACCCAGTCTAGTGGAAGGTGTCCCTGTCCATGGCAGGGGGGGTTGGAACTAGATGATCTTTAAGGTCTCTTCCAACTGTAACCATTCTATAATTCTAACTATTATAATGCAAGAAAAAAATACTGCCTTCCATAAAGTAATGAAGTTTTTGGAACTAAATTATACACTGCTGAGTTAACTGGTTTTATTTTTTAATTTGAAAATGTCCAGGTTTGTACTCAGAATGTTCTGGTATCAGTGTCTCAGACCAAATAATTGAAATAGACAAGTTAAAATTTGTAGTTCCATTTTTTTCCCACTAACAGTTTAAAAGGAAAGAATACAGTCATAAAACGGCTACATTAACTCTAATTTTCTGTAGTCTAAAATCTGTATATAAACTCTACGTGCAGAAATAAGAGATGTTGTTACAGAAAGAGCTGGTTTACTCAATAAGAACGTAACAAGACATTTTGAATAAGTAACTGTTTCTCTCTTAGCGAGAACTTCTCGATGCTGTAGATAATAATGAGTCTGCAGTGATTGTCGCTCCCAGTTCATCAGGAAAAACATATGCATCATACTATTGCATGGAAAAAGTTCTGAAAACAAGCAATGATGGAGTGGTTGTGTATGTTGCTCCTACAAAGGTAAGGCTGCATCCTACTACATATTCGGTATGTATGACTATGCTATTTCTCAGTATGGTTCTGAAACTGTTTGGAGTAACTTGTTACATAAATTTAGTTGATATATATATTTTTTCATTAGAAACGGAATCTTTACATTCTGTTTTATGTTAACATTTATTAGAAACAGCATGTTTACAAAAAATCTTCAAAATATTTAAGCTCGTGTAGAGTTTTGTCTAATATCTGTATAGCTAATTTAAGGTCAGGAACACTAATATATACAGAAGTGCTGTAAGTAGCACATGAAGTAAATTGTGAGAGTACCAAAAGCCTACCAACATGGTAAAAGTAATATTAGAACAGAACAATAAGCAAGCAAGCCATCTTTTTCTAATTGAATTCACTGTTTGATGCTTCAAGAGAAAATGTAGGAAGTTCTAGGCAGTGGGATATTTTTTTTTATGAGAGTTCTGTCCTAATAGTTAAAAACTGACTTAAGTGCTGAGGCACACTGTTTTGACTTCTTCCAAAAATTATTTTAATGTTCAGTAAAATAATTTTTTGATATTGAATTACATGTGCTATTATTCAATAACAATGTCTATGGATTGTTTTCTATACGGAAAATCAATTTTTTTATTGTTATACTCAGGTTGGGCATCAAAATAATCTTCATTTGTATATCAGTCTGGATGCAGAAATGTATTTTGTACCTGCAGCCCCAGAACTTTGAGATCATTACAGTGCTTGTGGTTGCAGTAGTATGTGATTTATTTTTAAGTGCTTTGAAAATAATTAAAATACAAAATTTATAACATATAACTCACTTTACACAACACTAAATTTCTTTGAAAGCATTTGAATATAATTAAAAATCAAGTACCGTATCTTTTTAAAGTTAACATTGTTGACAGTCTAGACTTAATAGTACATTACATAGTTCATTATAGTCTAGTACATTAATATCAATGACAAAATTGAATGCTTTTATATGTCCCTTTAGACGTACACTGTCTAGTTTTGTTAATGACCTGCTTTATTTAAGGCCCTTGTAAACCAAGTGGTGGGAACTATACGCAGTCGATTCACCAAGGAACTTCCGTATGGATTGGCAGTGTGTGGAGTCTTCACGCGAGATTATCGCAGTGATGTCATGAATTCTCAGGTATATTTTTATGGGTATTTTAACACATAATAATAAGGACTTCTGTATTCCATCTGGCTTCTGAAAATGTTAATTCTAATCATAACAATTGTGCCATTATTAAATACAAAGTTCAGGAAAAATCGAAGCATACCTGTACTGCTTACTAGAAACTTTCAGTCTGTGGCATACAAGCTTACCTATTCATCCTTAGGGGACGTGCAGCTGATTACTTGCTCTGGTTAAAAGAAAAGACATTAATATCCTTTGGTTGCCAGCATACAGCCGATGCCTTACAGAAGTCCAGATAGAATACATCAGTAGCTCTTCTCTTGTCCGCTGATGTAGTCACTCCATCGTAGAGGGACGCTAGTTGGTCTTTCTTGTAGTGGGGAGCCCAGAACTGGACACAGGAGTCCAGGTGTGGCCTCATCAGTGCTGAGTGGAGGGCAAGGATCCCCTGCCTTGATTTGCTGGCAACACTTCTCCTAACGCAGCCCAGGATACCATTAGCCTTCTTTGCCACAAGGGCACAGTTCAACCTGGTATCCACTGGGACCCTCAGGTCCTTTTCTGCAGAGCTGCTTCCCAGCTGGATGGCCCCCAGCATACACTGATGCATGGTGTTGTTCCTCCCCAGATGCAGGACTTTGCATATCTCCCTGTTGAACTTCATGAGGTTCATACCAGCCCATTTCTCCAGCCTGTCTAGGTCTCTCTGGATGGCAGTATGAGCCTCTGGTATATCAGCCACTCCACCCGCTTTGGTGTCATCAGCAAACCTGTTCCGGGTACACTTTTCCCCATCATCCAGGTCATTAATGAAGATGTTAAACAGGATTAGACCCACTATCGACCCCTGGGGTACACTGCTAGTTACTGGCCTCCAGCTAGACTTTGTATCACTAATCACCAACTTCTGGGCTGAGTCTTCTAACCAGTTTTCAGTCCACCTCACTATCTGCTCATCTGGCCCATACTTCAGCAGCTTGTCTGTAAGGATCTTACGGGAGACTTTGTTGAAAGCCTTATTGAAGACAATCTCCATTGCTACCAAGCCAGTCATTTCATCATAAAAGTTGGTCAAAGTTGGTCAAGCATGACTTCCCTTCAGTGAATTCATCCTGAATACTCCTGATGATTTTCTTGTTCTCCATGTGCTTGGAAATGATTTCCGGGAAGAGTTACTCCATCACCTTCCCAGGGATTGAGGTGAGGCTGACCAGCCTGTAGTTTCCTGTGTCCTCTTTCTTGCCCTTCTTGAAGATAACAGTGACAAATCATTCATTCATTCATACTTACCTTGAAATCAAATACATATATATTTATAATATATATGT
>VYZM01016440.1:54793-69349 GCA_013398915.1 Dromas ardeola | reverse complement strand
GCACTAAGACCAGTGCAATAGCAATGGTCTTACCTGGTGTGGGAACCAGTAGACGTACAGGTCCATTGTGTTTGTCACTGTTACTGCCTGTGTTAACGCAGGGACAGTGTCTATCCTGTGGATGGTATTAGAACTGGGAACAGTAGTTTGATAAGTGTTAACATTCAAGAGCTTTTCTTTAAGCCTGCCTCTATTTGTTAAATTCTCTGGGGAACCACAGCTTTTAATGTTAATAACAGTTTTGTCATTAACAAAGCTTGATAAGCATTACCAGTCAAGAGCTTTTCTTTAACGCTGCTTCTATTGGTGTTAAATTGTCTGGGGAATCACAACTTTTAATATTAATGGCAAAATTATGTTGTCATTAACATTTGCTTTTGAGAAAGGATGGGGCAGATGACTAATGCAGTGGAGTAGCAATCTGTGAAGACTCACCTTCTACAAATATAGGAAGTCTTTTTTTGGGCAGTTGACACCCTGTCTGTGAATTTTTGAGGTGTGAGAACCTATAATGAGTTTGATTTATGGGAAAAAGTACTGGTGTGTTTATTTCTAACATCTCTTCAATGCATGTATCTTTGTTCTGCGGCTTGTTCTTATCTGTAATTAGCAGACGTTGGCTCATAAGAGAATTTCTGCAGTATTCTCTTGTCATTCAACCAATCCAGATCTACACACAGATGTAAGTCCCCTAAATGCTTACACAGAGCAGGAGCTTTGCTGGTAAGAGGACTTTTGAGAAGCTTCACTCTTTGCTTAAGAAAGGTGCATTCTTTTCAGTGGTGCCCAGTGACAGGACAAGAGGCAATAAGTTGAAGCACAGCGAATTCCATCTGAACACAATAAATCTTTCACTGTGAGTGGGACTGAACACTGGCACAAGTTGCCCAGAGAAGTTGTGACTCCATCCTTGGAAATACTCAAAATGCAAATGGACACGGTCCTGCGCAACCCGCTCTGTCTGACCCTGCTTGAGCCAGGGGGGTTGGACTAGACACTCTCAAGAGGCCCCTTCGAACCTCAACTGCTGACATCAATATTGCAACATTTTCTTAATAGCCAGATACCTGCCTGGCTCAGCCCTATCTCAAGAACAGCAGCAGGAGTCATGAGGATTTATTGTCACATCCAGCCTGGGAACCACTTCCTAGTGCTTTCCCTTTCCTCAGCTCCCCAAAGTGTGTGGTGTGTGTCTTTTGGCTCTTGACCATGTGAAAGTTTTTGGCATGTGGCTTCTGGGGCCAGGAAGTTGGGCCTTCTCTGGAAAAGATTCTTGGTAGTACACGTTGCTTTTAAATATCCTCTTTAATCCCCCTTGCAGACCAGAAGTATACCTTTTGCTTAAAGGGGATATTTTGGCTCATCATTTCACACTTTCCTTTTCTTTCTCTCTTTTTCTCTGCCTTTACTAGTTGCTCAGAACTCGTTTATCAACTTCTGAAGAAAGGTGTGTCATGGCTCACTCAACTGCTACCTGCTCCAAGAATTGTTTGGTCTGCCTCGTAAATAAAACCTGTCATCTTGTTAATCTGGGGATTGTCTGTTTTCAGTTACGCTGCAGTGTTTGCAAAGAGAGAAAATGCCCTTTTTAAATGCATGAAAGAAGCATCATTCCTTGAGAAAGACATATAAATTTTCTTCAGTGAGGCTAAAGGCAATGTTTTCATTTTTTATTTTCCCTTTAACCTTTTTTTTTCTTTTCCTTTTATTCCCTATATTTCATATAGATTAGCCTCTACTGCCTGGTAAAAAAAAGTGTGGACTTGTAACTTTTTCTACCTTTCAGAGAATAAAATGTGTGGTTTGGGATTCTAATGTCCTCTTCCTGGAAAAACATGGGTTGAAACATAAAATGGAGCATTGGAGCCTTGTGAGATGGCACTCTCTATGTGTAAAGCCATTGTGGGATCCTTGAGAGAACCCTGACGTCATCTCACTCAGGCTTTGAGGGGACCGAGATACTCTAGCTGTTCTGCTGAGCTTGTTTCAAAACTCTCAAGTTGTATCCCCACCAACTTTTTGATCTGATGAGCCAAAGTGGTTAGTCACCTTTGCAGCTTTGTACAGATCCTCTCCCCACACGCTGCTTGGGAAACTGCATTGATGAAGGAAGGCATATGCACGGACGTGGTGTAGCACAGCCAAGCTGGGAGATGACTCAGTACAGAGGGCTGTACATACACATCATTATTCTTTTCTGCACTGGATAAATTCTATTTTCTTTAAGGAGCGTTGGGATGCAGGTGGTGTGGAGAGAGAAAAACAGGCCTGGACCTTTGAGTGGGACTTGTTTAAGGAAAATTTTAGCACTGTGACCCTAGTAGGGCTGTGCATCCAAAATGCTGGAGGAGAGCCATAAAACAAAACAGCATAAAATAAACTTGTTGTACGTGTTTTAATACTTACGTCCCCAGCTACTTTTGGTGTGTTTATCAAAACACTGTGGGCTTCTGGGTCTGTTTGGTGGTGGGAAAGAAGACAAGGAAAGGAGATAGATATACATCTATGTGGACCATAGTAAAGCTTTGGTTTAGGTCCTCTATCTTTAAATGTCCTTACTGAACTACTTCCTTGGCTGGAAGAAGATAGGAAAGAGGTGTTGCAAAAACCTGTGCTCTCAATATTCTAATAAAGCTGTTGGAAGGGAATTCCTTGGGCTGGTTGCAAATGCTATCACTTTTCCTTTATCTAGAGGGGACAGAGAGCTTGAACTAAGGTGGAGTATTTGCTACAGTGGCAGTCAGTGGAGTCTGAAAGAGGGGGCAGAAGTCTGGACTGGGGCTGGGATGTGTGTGTTTGGTTTTCTGAGCCTGGAAGCGTTCACTGTGTAGAAACACCTTGCACTGAAAACCGGGGGTGTATGACCAAGTAGCTTTCACTGCTTAGAATTTTGACTCCCATTTCAATAGTTGAGCTTAAAGCATACGTTCTACCAGCCAAACCTGTTATCCATTTTTACCATGTTTATTCACGAGTTACCTGTGGGAGCTTAACTGACCAGCAGAACAGGAGGACATTGTTTTATTATTCACCAACTGTCTGACAGTGCCTCGGGTTGTGTATACACGTATGTTATTTGTGGATGGCTGATGCTGAAGAGCTTATGTGCTTGTTGAGCATCTCCTGAATGTCAGGGTGCTGGTATTAGCTTATTTCTGTGGGGTTGTCTCAGAAGTGGTAGGCAGGTGAAACGCATTTTGTTTGATGGGCTCCAAAGCTATAGCTGATGAAGAGAATCTGCCAACAGAAGTTAAGAAAATAATATAAAATGTTCCTTTGAAACCAACTAAGAGACATGCAGAACACTGGCATATCCCGACAAATTCTTCAGTCAGTGGGGGGAAAAAGTCTGCATCTAAAGTCTCTTTCCCCTGTATGTCTTATGTTAATTATCCTCTCCAGAGTGAGTGCTGCTTATCTACTGCTGCTCTGTGACGCCTTGAAAAATCTATGAGGGAGAAGGAACAGTGAGCGCACTACATCTAGGTCTTTGCTGACGGTGGTGATGGGGGCACAGGATGGAGAGAGATGAAAGTAGTTGCAGTGCAGTCCATGATGCACAACTCTGCACTCTGGCACTGTCTGGTAAAGGTGCCGAGGCTTCGCTCAGTGCCCAGAGAGAATGGGAAGCTTTGGCTTTCTGCACAGCTTGAGAACAGCTTCTGCTTAGTGGCGTCAGAAGCAATGACAACCCTGCCCTCACTTTATTTCCAATTTGAGGCAAGCCGGTTGAGCTGTTACAAGCAGCGTGGAAGAGTATTCCTGGGCAAGGAAGCTTTAAGGGGAAGCGTGGAAGTGTAGCTGAAGCATGAAACTACTACTGACATACAGCATATGTTGCTTTTCTGAATCTGTCGTCAGACACTTTCGCAGAGTTAGGATTAAGGATGAAAACTAAACCTTTTTTGAGTACAACCAGCCTGGCAAGAGGTCTGTGCAACACTAAGCAAGTACATGTACACTTTCACGTTCCAGTGTGAAGTATTACCTCCAATTTAGATTTAGCTTTCTGCCGCACTGCATTGCCCACTTTTTGAACTGGAGTGAAGAAAACATTTTTACAGCCCAGATGAAAAGGTGTTTTATCTTCAATCTAACCATTCATTTTAAATCTCAATTATTAAAAGAAGAAAGTTTCTCTACCAGCTCTGGTCCTAGCACCATTGGATTTTCTTTTCCTTTTTTAACAATAGAAATTGCATGAGTGAATGCAGTTAAAAAGAGGCATTCATACTAGCGCCGACAGAAGTTTGTATGTAACTTGGAATACATTCCCCAGGAGTCAGGAAATGATGATTTGGACGCTCTACTTCGATTTTGCTAAAATCGGCTCAAAAGGCCTTTGGAGAAAATAAAATATTTTGAGGACTTTAAAAAAAAAAAAAATCTCAGGTGTCCACTTGGCACAATTCCAGTGAGGGACATTTCACCAGAAATGAACTGAGTCTGAGTTCTGTTTGGAAGAGTTGGTCTCTTGTCCTACGAGGTTACATGTTTCTGTCGGAATTAATAGGAGGCTGTTATATCCATGGAGAGGAAACTATATAGGGAATGTATGTTGTTCACTCATCTGAGGAATGAAAGGCTCTTGTAAAGTCTCCATAACCTAATTCCAATAGTATGTTCACCCTGGAATTTCTGCCTTGATAAGCCGAACGGAATTTTGAGTATACCTTTCAATATCTTTCTGAAGAAAAGGATAAAATGCTTTTTAGCTTTTTTTCTTTTCCTGCTGACTTTGCCTACATAAATATGACTTTTGTGGGATTCCCTGGCAAAGGTCTGAAATAATTTGCTTTGCAGAATATAAGACACTTAGTACCTGATAAGA
Source organism: Dromas ardeola (assembly GCA_013398915.1). Taxonomy (NCBI): domain Eukaryota; kingdom Metazoa; phylum Chordata; class Aves; order Charadriiformes; family Dromadidae; genus Dromas; species Dromas ardeola. Next base: position 64,518 of record VYZM01016440.1, on the reverse strand, counting down.
AAGAGATTTCTTCTGGAGTGACCTAAGCCTAAACATTTGAAGAACTGAATACGAAGGCATAAATTTATTTTCTTGACTGAACTGTTGGCTGGTTGACCCACTGGCATTACCTCCACACCAAGGTCTTTCCGCTGCACTTGCTATAGTACTCCCCCAGAGCGCAGCATCCTTCCAGCTAGAAAACTGATCGTTCCTCTTGCCCTTTGTATCATTTCCTGTGATAAGTGATTTCCCTCTATCCAGTTATTTAGTAACTCAAATTTTGGTCCTTAGAGACACTCCTCCCAACTTAGAGAAATGCTTTATTTGGTCTGGAGTGGTTGGTTAGAAGGGGCAGAGAGATCTCATTTCCAAGATATTCTCAGTGTCAGTTTCTCTCTATTAAACGAATGAGACAAAACTGCTTCTCAAGGTGGATCCAGTCCCAGTACTAAAGTTTTTTGGTTGTTTTGTTTTGTTTTTTTGGTTTTTGTTTGGTTTTTTTTTGTTGTTGTTGTTTTTTTTGTTTTTGTTTTTTTGTTTTTTTTTTTTTTCATTTGGGCAATGTTATGTTTTATCCTCTTTGGCATGGAGGTTTCTGAGGTGCTGTGAAAATCACTTCCTTGGAGCACACTTCTATAAGCAGCTTTCTGAGAAACAGGTGACTTGGTAGTCATCATGCTGGGACTTGATGATTGAGAACTGTTTGCCATGTAGTCGTACTATTGCAAGTTAAATGAAGAGAAACTCTTTCTGTAGGAGTACTCCAGCAGATGCTGGATTTGTGTCCTGCAATATTAATATGGATATGAAATGTGCTCTTGGAATTAAGGAGAGTTAGTTCTGCTATTAGTAGGCCTTGTAGGACACGAATTGTTTCCTTATCATGCATGACCTCTTAAAAATGTAGAAAATTTTTGCCTGTGTTTGAAATCTCAGCATGAACAGGATATTCTGAGACCTTGTGGGCTCGTTCTTGTCTAAAGCACCGTTTTTTTTCTTGGAAGAAAAATAGCGTTCCTTAAAACTACTTCGCACACCAACTCCCCTCTCTAGACTTGCGTTGCTTAATGTGTTTAATTCTGGGGTTATCCCTGTCGGGCTTTTTGTGATTAATAACTGATAACACTGTAAACCCAGCACGAAGAACATTTTCTGGGCAGTAGCCATGCTTCTTACAGGCTTCATTTGGCTGATGTTAGTGTATGGACAGAACAAGCACTAGGAAAGAGGTCACCTTGAAGAGGGTCTCTGTGCTGTGGGCTCAGTGTTTGCATTAGACATCTGCTAGTTTATCTTCTTTTCAGCGATTTGGAGAGGGAGCCACTTCTCTGTACAATTTCTCTGTTTTAAGCATTGCCAGGCACCACTGTAGTGCGGTGGACCCTTTGATTGTAATATAATTGACTGGGGGGGAGGTAAAGCACAGGATTCAGTAGTGTTAGTGCCATTTTCATCTCATATTTACTGCTCCAACAGCCAATAGTTAAAAATTAGTGATAGGCTGGCAGCCTGCATGCAAATTGCTGGGTTACATATAAAGTATTTCTGCTTGGACTTGCCATTTAGTCCAAATACGTAGTTGGTCTTGATGTTTCAGAGCTTCTGACGTTTTGCTGGGAGGTAGGTGCAAAGTGGTGAGTGAAAACTGAGAGTGCTTCCTTGTTTAATTGGTTTTCTGGGCACAGGGAGGGTCAAATGCTGCTGCTACTTCTTGTTATTGGAAAGATTTTGGTACTGGTTGGCTGTGTCTTCTCTATAGCAAGTAGAAAATGGGGATAACAGCTATTTCAGTCTTTCTTGCAGCAGGAGATATTCTTACATAATGTATATTTATCTTACAAATGTCCTGGCTTGACCAGGGCAGCAGAGCCAAGACCTGAACTTGTTGTAGGAAGCAATGTATGACTGCTTACTTATTGTCTCTTTATTTGTATGTATTCCATCCATAAATTTAAAATATAAGATGTAAGATTTAAGTAAGTTTTAAGTATGCTTCCAAAGTGTGAGACAAAACAAATTGCAGCAAGTGATGTTTTGGATAAAGCCCTACACAATCTGTCAAATAAATCAGTGCTGTACAGAACTAGAGACAGCAAGCAGTGATATTGGCACATGTTCTACAAAAATGTACATCACTGGGTATAATAATAATGTTTGCAGCCCCAAGGGGATAAAGAAGATGTTCCTTCTCTAATAGAGGATAGGCTTCTGTTCTATTTGTATACAATGGGCCTTCTTTTTGAATCAAATCTAAGGACTGTGTACACAGACCAAGTGGCAGTTTAGGAGCAGGATTGGGGTTTTTTGTTGCTTTTTTTTCTTGTAGTGTACAGCTGTAGCGGGATGCTGAGGGAATTTTATCCTGCAGTCTGGTTCTCTGAATCTTTGTTAACAAGATGCAAGTAGCTTGGGCTCAGAAGCTGAAAGAACTTGCTGTATCTTCAGGCAGGCTATTGCCTTTCTGTAGATACTTAGAAGTCCAGAGATGACTACCCAAACGTCTGCTGTATGCAAGTTCTCTGCAGTTTTCTTTGGATATCTGAGCATACTTTTAAGCAAATGATTTATCCTTGGGGATGAACAGTGTGTTGGTCAGTTACAGTTCTAGGAAATCTTCCCTCAATATACTTCAGTACTTTACTGTTCATGATTAAGAAAAATTTAAGGGCATTGAGGTGTTCACGACCACTTTGCATGAGAATCCGGGAGACGAGAACTTGCTATTGGCAACCCAGAGGAGGCAGTAGAACGGAGTTGGTAGCGGTTGGCACAGACACCACACGCTCGTGTACCATATGCTCTAGACTACATGGATATGCATCGTTTTGTAGAGAAGATCCTCACATTTCGGTACTTTAGCAGGGTTCTCCCTGTCCCTCCTTTTACTGTACTCTTTGCAACATACCGCTGTTGGGCAAAAAGCACCCACTGACCATGCAAGGAAGGTGGCTGGTTTTAGGTAGCACTTCCTTTTCAGACCCTTGTAATTGATCACTACCTGTGTCACACAGAGCATCAGCTCTGTGGAATTTGACCTTAATGTAGATGAGGCCTTGTTCACCCTAATGTCATGAAGCATTTAACAGCCCCAAAACCTAAAGCAGTAAGTCACGGCTCTGAAACTAGCTTTCAGTGTTGGTGTAAAATCTCCTCTTGTAAATATTACAGCAGCCAGAAAATATATTTTATCTGGATGCCACTTAAAAATACACACAGAAAACAACTCAAAATCCTTGAGCAGAACTCTTTCCAAATATCCATTCTTCATGAAGATACGTTAGGTTAAAAGTTCAACAATTTCACCAAGCTGCTGGCTTGGAATCCAAACCTACTTGCGTAATGTTGAGGTTTCAGGGCATTGAACCCAGTGTATCCCTTGTCAGAATGTTGAACAAAAATAAAAATGCTGGAATAAAATGGTGTATATGACCTTTTCTTAACTTCACTTTCTAGATTTGTTTTTGGTGCCAAATTGACAACTCCAGAATAAGAGTAGCTTAAAAAATAGGTATATAAAATCAATGATACTTTCACCCTGTCTATGCCTTGTCTATGCTTACAGAAACAATCTCTAAGAGGAGACAGCATCAAAATCCCAAGACCTATCCCCTTTGTGATGATCTACTGGCTGTTTCTTCCATTTAGTGACTCACTTAAGAATCCTTTTAACTATCATCCCCATCAGTGGCTTTTCAGTATATGGAACTGAACTGACAACCACCATCTTTATTATTTACAGATTCACAGTGAAATATACTTTGCCTGAGGCACTAAGCAGGAAAGTGGCAGATCTGCAGCCTGGCTTTCCCAGGTGGCATTGATGGACACTAGTTTTGAAGAGATTCAGTGCTATCCACAAAAAACATGTAAAAGTCCAAATGTTGTCCTTGTTGGGCTTTTCCGCAGTTATACCCATTTGCCGTAAAGACTGAGTTGCTTTTTCCAGTGAGAGAACTTCATAACTTCAGGTAATTGACTTGCCTGTCAATAATGAAGACAGCACTTGTACACCTACATCTGTGGCTTGTTTCCAGTGGTTATAACCAAGGCCTATTTCCAGTCACAAAGAGCTTTAGTGTCCTGTAGTGGCACTGAACCCAGTGTTAGAATGGAAATAAATTTTTGTATGCTGTGATGACATCGGATGGCAGATGAAACATTTTTCTACTAATTGTCTGAATAAGAAAACAGCGTTTCACATGGAAATAAGCTGGAGTTTGGGAAGATGTAATTGGACCTTTACTATTTGTTTGTTTTTCTTGGAGCACGCTGGCAGTTCTTACAGATTATTTCTCTCTGAGGCACTCTAATGCCCTCAGCTGCTTATTTTGTCTGGAAAAATCAGGCACCCAGGATAACGATGACAACAGCAGCAACATTTTGACTCCCAAATCCCCTGGCAAAATAGTTACATCATGTCTGGAAATAATTGGGCAATGACAGAATGGAAAAATTACACTGACTGAAACAAGACAGGGATGCTCTTAGCAATGGGGGTTTGTGTGTTCATCCTTTCAAAGGTGGCAGTTCTTAGTGCTACTGGGAAACTCTGGGTTGACATCTCTTGTACTTAAATGCCACTCTTCCCAATAGAAATATTGCAGAGATTTCCATTGTCCCTAGATCAAGCCTTAGTGCTAATCTGCCCTACCGGTGTTCCTGGTCTTTTGGCGTAGAGGCATGAGTGAGACAGCTTGTTTTCCAGATCACTCTAACCTTGACTTCTTTCCTGTGGTTATTAAAGACTTGGCTCTGGGATGTGTATGTCTTATGGATAGAACTGACAGACATTACTCATTAGGGCCAGTTTCAAACCAATAACATAAAAGGCATTTCATACCTTAAGACCCCTAAAAGGCATGGGACTTCATCTTCCTGTAGAACAAAATAGTCTTCTGCACTAGAGCTGAAGGGACAATGTGCTGGTTTTGGCTGTCAATGTGTATGTTGGCTTGACTGATGTCATCATGATCTGTTTCATCTTTAGTCTATGAATTCTTATATTGAATAAAAGCTTCATCTCATTCTCCAGCTTCCAAGGCACTCTGTCCTGTGGAATTGCATCACAGCATTGCGCCCTCCACCAGAAGAAAGTAAAGAAAGTCAGAGAGTCTAACCTCACCTCTGCTTTCTAGATCCAGGGCTTGCAGAAAAGGCAGTTCTGACCCACTTTGTTGTGTAGCACAGACACAATTTAGATTGTAGTCTTGTCCTGAATTCATGGCTCTGAGATTACAGTACTTGGCAAGTCCTAAACCCAACAATTTTAGCGCCTGATTTATTTAATGAGTAAAATCTGGGGATTGTAGAGAGTGTTTGAAAAGACATCCTGTTGGATGGTCTTACTTATGATTGGGTCCTGGGTTGGCATCTGTGGTGTTTGTGAGTTTCTTTCCCCATGTTTGCTCTTATGTAGTGTATTTCCCACAAGCTATTACACTCACAGCAATTTGAAGAAGAACAATGACATAACAAACCAACCCATCTAGTGAAGCTAATGCTGTAGTAGGGAAAATCATTGCATAAATTCAATTATTTCATAAAGCATAAATTTATCCACACTGGATTTGCAGACACTGCTAAATGCTGTCTCTACAGGAGCATCATTACTGGGGTGTGAACCATCATGTCCTGGCCAGATTCCAGTTGGGTGATTACTTTTTGCTGACCTACTCTTTATATTACAATTTATATAGTACCATAAGTCTACTTGGCACTGTACAATAACTGAGTCAAGCAGGTAACTAAGACCCTGCACTGGAGAACCTACAACCTCAGTGCCATACCTGAGACAATGGAGTACAATACACGAAAAAAACCACATACTGGTCAAGTATAATACAACAAAAATAAAGCATACACAGTGTTGTGCAATCTTTACAGCTTGTTTCATGCAGTAGGTGTCTCTTCAGAAGTCTGTTTGGGTTTTTTTTTCTTAATATATGCTTAAAAAAGAGAGAGGAGTTTTGCAGTTTGAGGTGGAGGAAGTGGCTACTAGAAGCCATTCCAAGTCTACAAGTTGTCATGAAAGAAAGTGAGGATATTGCAATGGAACAGTGAAAAAAGTAGAGAACAGTAGAGAATAAAACCAAAGTTGATAGAAAAGAAGAAAAGAGAGAACTAAGGCTTGAAGTGCAAAGTGCTGAATTTTGCCTGCCGGAATAAGAAGCTTTTTTTTTTTTGCCTTTTTTTTTTTGAGGTATACAAATAGAACAAATGTGGTTCATGGTGAGGAAGACAGGAAAATTAACCTTGGTAAGAGTCCAGACTTTCTGGACTGATGTTACTGAAACTGCAGTGCTGCAACGCTAGAAGACTTGGAAGTAATAACTGGGAGGGGGCAAGGAAAGAAAGATGGTACTCCAGAGGACTGCTCAAACCAGAAAGGTTGCTTATATTTAGGGGTATGCAGTCCTGGTGGATCCACCACCATGAAGGCTTGAATTGTTGGCAAGTTTGCTTAAGTGTGGAATTGATAAGTTAGGATGGGAACCTGTGGTACAACAAGCACTAAGCAAAATGTATTCCTGCCTCCAAAGTTGCTCTTTAGTTGGACATCTCTGCCTCCCCCCTTAGCCAAATACCTTGTACGTTTAGACACTGAGGAGATGAAGGACATATATATATTCTGGATAAACACTTAACTTATGTGTTCTACTTGTTTTGTTCTCGGTTTAAGCTGTGGTGGTCACACTGCCATTCAGAAATATTAAAGATGTGTCATTATGTTTGCATCTAAATGAGCTGCAAGATTATAACTAGGACTCAGCTTTTGGTGTCTAGGAGGACAGATTAGTTCTGACTCTGCAAATTTTTGTGTGGATCCAGTAAACTAATAGATTTGGGAAAATAAAATAACTTCGTAGCAGGTAAAAGAATGAACGGATTGTTCGTTCAGCTCTGTCAGGTATAGAAAATTAATAATCTGTACTTGATTAAAAGGTGAAAAAAAAAGTATACAGCAATAACAAATGATTACTAGCCAGACTAGCCAGATAAGAGTCAGATACTGACTCTTAACTGCTTCTTTGCTCTCTCCACTTTGTATTTTGAATCTTGATTTGTCTGTGTTCCTTTAAAATAGTTTTTCTATCAGTACAGTTTGGATAGATAAATGGATTGGGATGAACATGTGGAACCTCTGGTATCTTTTTTCTGTTTTCTTTGGTTGTTCAGGCTTTGGTTTTGTTTGGGTTTTTTTGCCCCTCATTCCCAGGTGAAGACAGAGAAAGTGTTGCAAATTAATCTTTCAGAAGGGAAAGGCCTCTTACAGTTCTTTAGCTTTTTTTGTCTTGATAAGCTTGTATCAGGTGAGAGGCATTGGATTTGTGGGCATTAACAGACTAATGTTAGTGGTCATTAGTCATCCAGTGCATCCTGAGCATCCTTAAAGTATTAAAAATAAACAGATTTTTGACAGACACGTTGCGTTAAGTAGGATCATGGATATAGTTACACCTGACAGTCTTCAAATAGCCCTTGCCTTTCCTCTTATCTCAGGACGTATTTCCTAGGCAAATAAATGAATAAAAACTAAAAATTAAATAAAGTGTTAATAATATATAATACTACGTATGTAGCCAGAGACAAGCTTTAAGTCTGTGGAATGCTTTGAAATTTTCAACCATCTCAGTTTTGATGAGATGGTGTATAAAACAGAGCAAGGCTGAGTGCCTGGGCTGGCTTACAAGCCCTTTTCCCACCTTGGGATCTGCACCCTTATTTTGATGTGTTGTGGGAGGGAAAAATCCATGAGCTGGATGCACAGTGCGTTGCAAGCTGAGCCCTCTCTTCTGGTGGAACCGTTAAGTGTGGGCCATGGCTCACCAAGACTGAGTGGCCATCACTGCACAAAGCCCTGCTCGTTTTCCAGGATTTTCTTTCCTGTGATCTGTTGTTCCATTTGGGGTCTGCTGCCATCCTGCGCAACATAGTAGGCAGGTGCGCCCTTCAGGAAGGATGACCCTCCTACCTGAAAGAAAGTTTTTAACTTTGTGGATTTTAAATAGTAGGGTATTTTGTTGCTGTTTTGTGCCCTGGAGATCAGAAAGCTCCTTAGTATGGTGACAAATCCAAACCAAAGGGGTTGGATTACTACTGCAGATGTAGCAAATGGATTGCTTGCCTGCCCCTTTCCCTATCCCCCATGCTGCAATTGCTTTATATTGCATCTGACATCTGTCACATTACGTGTGACATACATGGAAAATTCCCATGGTAATTAGAACCTTCCGTGAAGCTCATTGCTTCTCCAGCACACAGATGGTGAAACTATGTGGTCCAGGGAACTGAGCATAGGATCAGTACGGAGCTGTTTAGCTTTACCCAATGTGTATATTTTGACAATTATGAGCATGGTGCTTATTTTCTCCATTTCATCATCAGTAAGTAATGATGAAGGTGGCTCTTATAATACCATGAAGTTCTGGTGGTTTGTTATTTAATAGTTGAATAACATAGAGATTTAACTTGGATTTGGGGGTGCGGGGTGAGTTGGCTTATGTTCCAAACCAGTCCAAATCCAGGTTTCTTTCTACTTCTGTGACAATACATCACATTTATATGTTTTATCCTGCCACAGAGAAAGGTACAGATTTACAGGGAAATGGAAGTGATTTGCTTTGTTTCCTCTCCTTTTAGAATAAACTGGTGTGGACAGTGGTTCTGCATCATAGATTTAGTCCCATGCGTCCCACTCAGGTGAGAGCTGTGGCTACGTCCACCGATATTGTGTGTCAGCTGCTGATCAGTGGAGATTCAGCTCTGGCAGTGAGCACATCAGTGTTTTCCATTAATGCTTCCTTATATTGCAAACTGGTTTTGCAGGACAGCTTGTGTTTAGTTAATCCACAGAGTTCTCTCTCTTTCTTCTGTTTTTCCAAAGATGATGATACAAAAGTAACTTTCTCTATTTTAATTATAGTTATGCTTTGACTGTTCACTGTGGTGAAGGACAGGACAGTGAGGTAAAAATTATGATAATCATCTCTCTTGCACAGGAGAGCTGCTGGCATTGCAGTTGCTTCAGGTGTCTTACTGTTTGTGGAACGTTGATTACTTAGGGTATGTTTCCATGAAAATTATAATTTTTGAGATGAGAATGAAGGAAAGAGTGAGAGTGAAGAAACAATTTAGAACCTGCGACTGAAAGAGGATCTTCGTGTGCAGTTTGCCTGGATCCCATCCCATGTGGCTAAACCTTCTGATAAGACTTGGAAAAATTGCATGAGCTTAATTATGTTTGGTCACTGGGCCAAATGGTTTAGAAATGAACACGTACGCCCTGTCAGAGGAAGAGGACGTTTTTATAATTAGACCTTGGGCAAAGTTCCAGGTTGTGACTCCTGACCTGAGCTGAACCACAGATGGGTCTGGTAAGCAAGAGGGGGATTGCTATGAGGAGCGGGTGTGTGGTTAGCTATTGAAATGATGGCAACTTGTTTGTATCGTGCAAAAGGGTAAAACAGTATAAGTGAGAAGAGCTGTGGGAGGGAGTTATGTGTAATAGTGGGATTTCCTCCAGTGAGAGATTTCCCATTGATTCTCACTGGAGGTATATATAGAAATAGATAATTGGACATGTTCCATTTTTACAATCACTTTACTTGCAAGAAGTTGAAAGGCAATACATCTTCTATTAGAGTAAAAAACCTGCCTTTGTTATTTTCATATTTTTTTATGACAGCTCTATTTTCAATCGCCTCTCAGAAAAATGAAATATGTTCTTTTCTTCGTTTTCTTTG
>VYZM01016440.1:29986-54786 GCA_013398915.1 Dromas ardeola | reverse complement strand
ATCCTTTGGAAGCACATTTTCCCTAGATTTGTTTCTTGACAAAGAGAAGGCAAAAGAGAAAAAAAGAAAAGGAGGATATTATTAAGTTGGAGGCTATTAGAAAAAGTTTATTTTGTTTAAAACTATATCCACCAATAAAAATCAAGGAGTTGTAATTAAATCTTAAATTGCATAAACAGTGCAACTTAAGTAAATGCCCCTCAGCATCCTGTGACTGGCAGGCTTAATCTTTAGAAAGACAGTGCACCCACTTAGAAATATTCATTCATCCAGTGATTCAATTCTAAAATACCTGTGCTGGATTCCTCTCTAGCAGTCCTTAATTCTTACTTTAAAAGGCATTTGGACACCTCACCTACCCACAGTCACAGTGTTGTAGCAATACAAAAGTGCCATTTTACCCTTCTGTGTCAGTATGAATTTCCTGTATGCCACTTATGGATAGACCTGGACAACGCCAGTGTTAAGAGTATGAGTTGTGCAATGGAATGATGCTTTGTGAAAGTGAGGCAATATAAGTTTACTCTTCATTTGAGCTCTGTGTGCTTTTGCAGAGTAGTAAAAGCTGAGTAGCTTTGCTGAGTTTCTCAAGTATGGTTCCCAAAGAACCGGTGCCAATGTTGTAAAAACACCACCTGAACAAGCACTAGCTTGTCTTTTTTTTCAGCTTTATGGATGAAGAAGGCCTGAACACTGACTGTTCGCCTCTTCAGTGAACCTGCTTAGGATGAAAGCTGAATGATGAAATGTCAGTACAGGACAGTCTGTGGTGCCCTGACCAGGGCAGTACTTACCCTGTAGAAAATGTTGGCCTTCATATCCATTCACATAGTATTCATTTGCTGGTAAGGTACCTCTTTTGGAGGAGTGCTTACCAAAGTCTTCACCTGAGCTCATAACGGAAGATGTTATGGTCCTGTCACTTCAATGTCTCAACCAATTTTTCCGAGAAGGATTCATCATCCATGTCCCAGCTAGTTCTGGTCCTTTCATGGTTGGTGAGGAAGCCTCTAGACAGTGGACGAGAACTCAGTTACAACTGAATTGATGCAAATGTAATTCTATTGCATGTAAATCCGTTTTGCCTTATTGATTTGAGCCCCTTCAAAACAAAGTTTTGTCAAACTAATGGATTCAAATGTCATCCATGACCAGATTACCGTAAAGTCCCTGAGAAGATGGTCTGTGGTGGACAAGTTCAACTTCTTCTGAGGCTCTCTTCTGAAATCTCTTAAGAACTGAATCTCTTAAGTCTCCACCACCGAGAGGAAACAGAAGTTGCCATGCATGTCATTGTGCTAGATTTGAGGGCATTTTGGTTTTGCTGACAGAACCAATGTCAGAGAAAGATTCCAGCGTTAAGTTGGCCTTTGGCATCTCCTACTGAGAATCCAATGATCTTATGAATGTGCTTTTGAAGCCAGCTCTAGGGGCATGGAGAGCAAAGGAAAGTGGGCATGCCAGAAGGCAGTGCCTGGTACCAGCTCAATTCCCTTTTAGCTGCATGTGAGTTGCAGCTGAATCCCCTCCAGTGCATAAGAGGAGGTGCTAGACAAATGAATACCAACACAAGTAGGGCAGGTGATTCCTGCCAAGCACATAGTACCACAAGGGTGGAAGTTTGGGTGGTTTGGGGTTTTTTTGTTGTTTGTTGCTCAGTTTTTTTCTTGAGTGAGTGTGCTGATTTCTACACAAAAAGTCCCTGGAGAAGTTCTGACTGGGTGCAGCATGTTAAGTCCCACTATGCAACTGACATCCTAAAGGTGCTTTTCCCAGCAGAGCTCCTTAGTCTTTCTGAGAGCTCAAAGCAGCCTTGTTCTGGCAAGCAAGCAGACTAAAGCATTGTGGGGCAGGTTAGGGCAGTAGCTGCTCTGGTGACAAAGCTCAGCTGCGTTGCTGCTGATACAGCATCCAGCATCCTGCAGTTCAGTTCACCTGTCACCTCCCTCCCTGCTCCCCTGCCCCGTGCCCGGGGAGCCGGGCTTCCCAACAGGCTTTCATTATTTACTCTCTAAGGGTATCGCTTATTCTGCAAATTAAGTGAAAAAGCGAAGTCCTTAAAAAATATAACACAAATAAGCCCCTGAGCTGTCAAACAACAAGTCCCTTAAAAGGGCAAAATATGCGTCTCTCTGTGGACTGCACAGATCCCTCCTTTCAAACTGCTGGCAGGAGACTTCCTGTTTGGATGGGCCGCTCACAAACGGTGTTGTGTGGTGAAATCAGTCACTTCCCAGCTCCTCCTTCAGGCCTCCTTTTGCCTCCCTTTGTGCTCCTGATACCAAAGCCCCTCAAGCCTGGGTCCTGTCAAGATGGGATCTGGCAGCTCAAATGTAAATCTGAACGCATGCATTAGCACTGTGCAGTTTCTCCCCTGGATACACAAAGCAGCTCAAACTAGCTACGTGTGTTTGAACACGGGATAGACAAAGTGGTCCAACTGCAATAGTCCTGGCCATGAAGGGATAAGTGCATGTTTGGTGGTCTGGCTCCAGGGTGGTGGAAAATTGATTTCTGCGTCATTGTTTCATTGATTGTTTTATTTTGATCAGTTTGGATACCTTTGGAGGAGTCTTCCATTTATTCTGGGTAAATTCTCCAGTATATGCTTTTTGCTTCTGATAGTCTGGTTCCTTTACTGTTGTAGTGAGAGAGAGGCCTATACTGGCATTCAATGGTAGCATTCAGCCTTGGCTACTAAGCATTACTGATAAATTTACTTGCTGGGAAATCCCATACTGAGTTTATAAAACCGTTCGAGAAACTTTGGGAGAGGTGATTCTACACTGCCATACAAGAACATGTTAATACCATATTAAAGCTTAGCTTCCTTGTCTATCTTGAGTGTTAATTTTGCTCTTTTGTGTCTTAGATCCTTCTGTCCTCTCCCAGTTGTTATACTTGTGATAAGCATTGTAACTGCAGAGCTGCACAGATCCAACAGAGTCTTAGAATTTAATGTCCTTTTTTTTTTTTTTTTTTCTTCCTGCAGAACATGATCAGAAGATAGCATCATACACCATGATCATGGCCCCCCGGAAGAGGAATCGTCATGCATTGGGGTTTCTTTGTTGTTTTGGGGGTAGCGACCTCCCGGAAATCAACCTCAAGGACAATAACCCCCTCCAATTCCTTGAGTTTTCTGTCCCGATCCCACCAGCAGAAGAGCTCAATGCCAGATTCTCCGAACTTGTGGTAAGTTTCTGCTGGCAGATGGATATATTTTAGGAGATGAATGACCTCTTCCCTTCAAAGGAGGAGTGAAGGGACTTAAGGGACTCATTTGGGATAGGAAGAAGACTTCTGTTGAAGCTTTCCCCACCTGCCCCCCCATTATTTTATGACTCATATTATTCTTATGAGAAAGATGGCAAATGACAGGATGGATGACAGTGGCACTGGGTATAAGTACAACAAAATGCTTAAATATGCTTATTTATTCTCACAGCACTGTGCAATTCTCCAAGTGTAGGATTGGGCATATTAGAAGGAACCTCAAAAGTTCTCTAGAGAACGAATTCCTGACAGTCAATTTCTTGTTAACAACTTTTGGTTAAAATCTGCTGTATAATACAGTACAGTGGAAAATCTCAGGGTTTGCAGATCTATAAAATAAGGATGATACTGTTCTGTTGATCAGTAACGTAGTGCTGGTGAGGTATAAGAATTAGGTGACCATGCTAATTATGTTTCATCTGCCAGCTGCCTTTAAACCATGAAATGGTGCTGTTGCAGCAACAGACATAAACAGGAAGGCAAGCAGTTATTTCAGATGAATTTTGTTGTTTGCCTTTGTGGTAAACGTTGCGGATTCTGGTAGCAGGCCCTTGCTATTCGTGCCTGGCATCAAATGACTTCTCTGTCTTTGCGCTCTTGTTAAGCCTGTATGCAGAACACAGGCAGAGGTCTTAGCGCTGTGACGTTTTGCAGTCTGCATCGCAAAGGTGATACCCATTTGATGCAGTTGATTAGCTGTCTCATTACCATTCTGAGATCAGAGATTACGTGAAGTGAGGTATCTATAAGTGCATATATGCCTGAGTGGTGCTACTGACATGAGGAATAGAACAGAAAATATTGGATCTCAGAATTAGAGGAATTTGCCAGTAATCTTTCTACGTTATAACATTAGCCCAGTAAGTTCTTGTCCATTACCATAGCTTCAAAGTGCTATAGGAATTAAAATAACTATATAATTTGTGTAAGCAAGTGGAGGTTAACATATGGGTGACTATAGTATGTCATACCAAACATAGGGACAGCTATAGTTGGTCAGATCAGCAGTCTGACAACCTAGCCCAGGCTCCCATTTCAAGATCGGGTCCAAAGCAGATGCCTAGGGAAGAATATAAGATGTGGCCATAGGGGTGGTCCTTTCCAGGGTACTCTCCAGTCCTCTAACAATTTTCAGCTCAAGGACTTTCTCAGCCAAAGTTGCTTTCTTTGTACGTAGTAAATTGGTATGGATTTCTTTTCCATTAACTGTTTCCACCTTCCCTAGCACCTGTGACAATTTTTTAGCATTTGCAATACTCTATGGCAGGGGTGGGGGAAGCAGTCAACAGGATCTGCAGCTGTTTCGGGAAGAATAGGGTGTGCAGCAGAAGAGAGTCTACTTGCTTCTGACTAAGTAGCAGATGAGTAATCTCCTTTTACGGAGATATCTCACGAAATCCTGGTCTATATTTAAGTCAGTTTGCCTTTTATGTGAGACTACTTGAATTCCTCTCAGAAAGTGCAGCTGGCTGACTGTGGAGAATTCTGCCTGGTGACAGGTATCTCTCATGAGTAAGAGTATAATCTGTAATCTGCTTTTCTGTCAATTTATTTGTGGATGCTGCTTAAGTATTGGTTTTCACATGCAAAGCTTTAATTGCTGTATCAAAGTTCACGTCTCTCCAGTACCAAGATCCTCTGAAGCATTCAATCCAGCCTTCCTGAAGACATCACCAACAGATGTGTTTTGCTCCTGAACTTGGCTTGCTAAAACTTGAACTTGTTTACTTTCAGGTCATACTGAATGACCTGTTTTAGTTGCTGCTGGGCTTTTGCTTACTTAGAAGGGTCCCAGTTTCAATGAGGAGTTTGAGAGTTTGTGGTGGCATTAAGGGTGCTTTTAGCTTTTTTTTTTTTATGCCTGGCAAACACCAGTTTCCACGTGCTTGAAGCAAAACAGCTCACAGCTGCCTTATGGAAGTCTATTAAACAGCATGATTTATAATGTTTTTGGTGCAAAATTTAATGACAAGTATACATGATGATCTGTAAAAATTTTTGGCCCCTGAAGTTTGTGAGTTGTTGGTCTATGCTATAACTTATTAAATGTGCTGACAGCCTGTAACTGGCATATACATTTCAAACAAATGAAGCCATTGAAATGAAAATAGATCATATTAATGTTCTTATATTTAATGATAGTACCCTAGCCATCATTACGTGAGAAGTGAGCTGGGAGAGAAAAATGCTATTTTTCAGAAGGTTAATGATGTATATCGCACATTTTTATAAAGCACTCAGATAGGATGGTGATGCATGTCTGTAGGAGTTCCTGGGTAGGTTGGTAACATGAGAGCAGTAAGAGCTTTATGAGAGAGAGAACCTGGGCTAGAAACTGGGCTGGCAGAATGCAGAGTTTGCCTAGAAGGGCTAGTTTGTCCACAGGTCCGGATTAATGCATGTTCTACGAGACACTAAAATACAACAGCCTACTTCTGTATTGACAGCTCAGATGAGATTTTAATTGGATTAGAAAGATTCAGTCTGTAAATGCGCCAGTGTAAATCAGCGACCTGGAAGTGCCTGAGAGGGCTCTGTGCTGGGTACTAGCCTCCCCACTGCTTATCCGCTAGGGTCTAGTCTGGGTGCACTTGTACTATATAAAAAGCAGATTTGAGCGTAAAGCCTTTTGACCCAAATCCCCTAGTGAAATGATGACACCAACAGCATCTGAGATCTGTAGTGAGAAGAGCATTTGTGTTAGCTCCCTGAAGCAGGCCCAGGGGGTATAGCCTCATCTTGCCATCTGCTCTGCAAAAGGGTGTGCTTGAATGAATTTTTAAAAGCTTTATTTTTCCCCTTGTTGCAGTTAAAATCTGGGGCGTTTTCCCACAAAAGAGTTAATGACAAGAAGAGCTAAGCTTAGCTGTGCTGCAAAAGCCTCTGTTGTGATGAATTTTCCAGTCCAGTAAATATTCACTATGTTTCTACCTGCCTTTCTGAGGAAAATGGACATTTTGAGGGCCAGAAGCATGTCTTCTCTTGTTCTTGTGGTCCTTAAATTAATATAATGAAAAGTGAATTTGGAGATGTCCATTTTGCAAGGGGAGGAATTAGGAACGTGGTGGGATCCTTTATTTTATGATGGAGACACAAGAACCCTCCAGACCTTGCAAATTTGCTCGTGTAGACTCCAGGCTGAGGCAAATATACATGTATGGGCTGCGCTGTTTGGAGGATGCACCCAAACAAACCAACTGCGTAACGGCAGCTGCCTAACTGGACTCTGGCCAAGGCAGTGGTTGTCAAATGACAAGTTGATGCTGATTTCAGCTGAAATATCTGCTCTCGATGCCGCTCAACCAGAAAAACAGTTCTAGGATGGATCCCAGGCATTTGCGTTACTTGAAGCTGAATGCTGTGTTTAGGCCTTGTCTCCTCGATTCAAAACTTAACATAGAAAGAAAAATACTCCTGATGTAGGCCAAATTCAGTCTTGATTTATTTCATTGGGAACATGTGCAGGGAGTAGGTCTGAATGAAGACTATGGCTCAGGGTGATTTGGTCTGATTTTTTTGGGCTAAGACAGGAAGACACGTACTAACTCTCAGGCTGTCTGCTGGCAGTGATTGCCTTGGGACTAATGCAGTGGTAGCAGTACAGATAAGTCGTCATCAGAAGTTTAGATGCACAGGACACAAAGCAAACAAATACTTGTGACCACAAGCTTTGCCCCTCAAAGGGCCGTTTTCATGCATCCAACTCAAAGAGGGCAAAACAGCTGGCTTTAGCGTCTCTCCTTCAATGAACAGGCAAGGAAGAGAAGCTCTAGAGAATAAGGTGTGTGGAGTGGTCCTGTACCTCATAAATTGTAAAACTGTCCCTACCTAACCATCAAGGCTGTTCTAAACAGAATCACTTCTGCTTTTTTCCTCAGTCTCTCTTCTTAGCTGCCACTACGTATACTACCATGTAGTAAAGTGCTGCTGCAGTTGGTGGTCTATTGGCGGGCGCCAAGCTGTTTTTGTGCCTGCTGGCAAAAATGGCTGTGCTAAGCACGTGTGTTTCTCCTTGCACAGATTTATTGACTGAACAGGAACTGCAGAAGAATCTGGAAGAACTATTGCAAGGCAAGGGGAAATAATTTTTCTCATGAAAGAACTTCTCCATGTCCTTGTTCATATTTGTTAGCAGTGGTGTATTCTTGTCACCGTGGATTCTGATTCCTTTTGCTCAATATTAGAGTCCTGGACCCTTCTTGTTGGTTAAGGGTTGTGTGCTGCTTGACACTAAAGATTTTGCCACCTAGATCTATCTTACACCAGCAACCTGATCACAGATGTGAACTCAGACCATGCCAAGAAGGGTAACTTAAATGCTGGAAATTCAGGAAAAGCAGAAAAATGTAAAGAATGCTAACACAGAGGAAAAAGTAGTGTAAAGAACTTGTGCTTTTATTGTTTCTCTTTTTGTTTCTTTTGTTAGTGGCTCTGTTGAGATGATCATGGTATTTCAGAAGGTGGAGTTCAAGATTGTCTATTTTAGGATGGAAGGTCCCCTGGGAAGTAGTGGACTTTCAAAGCTGATCATATTATTACAGCCTCCAAGCTTGAATTATAGTATCCTTGTCTGAGTTACCTGCACCACATTAGATTCTTACACTGAGAAAGATTTGAGAAGATTTGCTTACTGTTACCCACCTCTTAGCCTTGGCTGCCTTTGAAGCATTCTGATATTTAGCTCAGGTGGGACATTGACTGGATTCTGCTGTCATGGTTTGTTTTTCTTACACTGCATTTGAACTCATTTCTTTTTTTTTTTGTTTGTTTATTTTTTCTTCTTCTTCATCAGAGTCCCTAAATAAGCGATTTTGTTGACTTTATAGATTCATAAAGGCTTTTTATCCATATTACTATTTACTGTCCTCCCAGCCTTTTCCATTTATGCCACTAAAAGTACCAAATCCAGTTACATTATTTACAATTGAGGAGTAGCATAAATATTTATGAACTCTCTGTATTTGAAAACTTCATAATAGCCCAGCATCTCTTTTGGGCCTGCCTTTATGCTGCTTCTTGTCCATTGAAATGACAGCTCTATAAGAGGTCCCATCGTTCTTTAGTTGACAAAAGAAGTGTGTTGCTGCTTGGGTGAGGCAACATACACTCTTCTCTCTGAAGAGATCTAGTTTTCTCACCCTGCTGTGAAACACCAGCTTTTGTAGTAGAGAAGATGCACACGGAACTGCTATGTGTTCCTGAACAATGAGGCCATTGGAAATCAAAAATGTATTTTCCCTTGTAGTATTCCCTGAGTGCAATGAAATGAAGATGGAACCAAGTGCTTAATCAAGGCCTTTGTCCTTCTCTCAGGGTCAAGCACCTTCAGTGTGTTCAGCCCATGCTGGGAACCATGACTGAAACCTTAACCTTGGTTTCTGTCTGCAGTGCTCTGTAACACCAACCACAAGAACGTGGAACTATGTCCCTTCCTGATATAACCCTAAATTCAACTCTTAGTCTCTCACCTTGTCACCTCTGATGCCATAATATGTAGTAATGGCTTCCACGGCGTCACAGTTGGCTCAATTTCTGAATTAAAGATGAGTTAGCCCAGGTTTCTAGCTGGAAGGAATGGCAGTCACTATGACATTAAAGAGAAGAGAGAAAATGAGGATCATGTTAGTTCCTTCTCCTTCAGTCTCCTTGGAATAAGCACTGTACAGAGAAACTCCCATGAAAGTAAAAATATGAGGAGATGTGGCAGGAGAGTACAAGCAGCAGAGGCAGCAACTTGGTAACCTCTGAATACTCTGATAATTTCTGTAACTGTGACTAGAACATTTAATGCCTTGTGCCACCTGAGGAAGGAGGATATCGAGAGCAAGATACCTGTTGCTTTACTGCACCTTTTACTCTCGCTTTTTTTCTCTGGCCTCTCCCACCACATGGGTCTCATTTGTTTTTTCTGCCCATTAATATAATCCCTTCCTAAGTAAATCAGTGTCTTCATCTTGTCCTGAAACAGAACTATGTAATTAGTGTGAAATTTGCTGCTGTCACATATTTTGCTATGCTCTTTTGATTTCTCAACCCTCTAGACTAGTAGTTGCCAGCACTTCCGTGCCAGAACGCTGAAGAATGTGAAAGGAGTTGGTTGGTCTACTCTGAGCACGTGAGCCATCCACATGACTGGCATCTTTGCTAGTCCTCTCAGGACAGAGACAAAGGAACGGTGTGGTCACAGGGGACACATTTCTAGTAGCATTGGATGAAGTGATCAATAACAGAAGGTTTGGGAAAACCCTGCTCTTTGCTTACTCTGTGACATCTCTCCATACCTGTTCCTTCTCTACCTCCACAGAGCATAAAATTCAGTGATAATAGTCGCTCTTCACAGACTAGAGAAAGTTGAGGGGAAAAGAAAGAAAAAGGAGTTTTACGCTGAAAGAGATTAAGGTACAGCATGGAAGTATCTGAGAATTCATTTATTTATTTCATCAGAGGAAGCAAAACAATTTCTGAGCAAGGCATCAATTTGGCACACGCTGGATAACACACCTTCATCAAGAGCCACACGGAAATTATATCTAAACCTTAATAACTGTAGTAGAAGTTCCCACTGCAAACAGCTGACTTGAAAGTAGCAAGTTTCCTTCATGCTTAGTTCTCCCTTGCAGGCCATTTAATGTAATGGATACAACATAAACCTCAGATGAAAGCTAGGCTTCACCGCATTGAGTAAGTGCTCCCATATATCACCAGTCCCACTCAAACTTGCCAAGTCCTAGCTGTGGCAATGTTCATGAGGCCTCTTTTTGGCTCTGCAACCCACCAGAGTATTTATGGGGTAAAAAGTACAAGAAATGTCTCCATTGTGGGCTTTCATGTGAATACAGACTGCCTTAAACATTAGTCAATGTACGTAGGCACCAGAGGGCATCAGCTGTGTTTTACTGTGTATGTTGATGGGTCTGAAGAACAAAATTCTCTATTTCTCCCTCAGCTCCCTTGTAATACTTTGGGGAACAAATACACAGAGTTGCCTTTCTGTCTCTTGGCTCCCAGTGTGGAGCACCACCTTCCCAGAAAAGTGTCCTCCATGTCTGAAGCCTATTTAATCTGTAGTTTCCCACTGAGAGTTTGTGGCTTAGAAAGACATGCATTTAGGTCCTCACTTCAAACCTCAAACACGTGTCGTGTGTATTGATAACAGTACTTAATCACATTTAAATTTGGGCATGTTGCCAAGATTTTAGTATTTCAGTTTCATGTTATCAGTCTTTTTAGTAATTCTGACCTCTTCCTGGGTTCTTTTTACCCCAGGGATTTAATTTGTGTCACTTGCCCTGCATGTAAGTCATAGTTTCAGACTACACCTGTGGCTTTGGGCTGTTATCAATACAGATTTCTCTGCAGCCATAGTTTATAAGTGCCTCTATGCTGTTTTGCCCATAAGAATAAGTTCTTTTATTCTGTGTGCCCATCCCCTCTGTGCTTTTCTGTAATGAATGATTGCACCTAATCAGTCAGGAAGGTTGTGTAGTGCCAAATGCAATCAAGACCTTGAGAGATCCTTCATGGGTTTTTTTTTGCATACGATGAGCTTGGACTTCAGCAAACTAAGAGGCTTTGCTGGCCTTGGCTCAGTGGAGTCTCCCCACCCCAATTATTGCTTCCTTTCTTGCACTTAATGAGAATGCGCCAGTGGAAGCTATAAGAAAATACTGATGATGAGACTAAGCTGGATTTTTCATGACCAGAGGCTCATATCCAGGAAGAAGCCTTAGCATCATCATCTGAGTAAAAGACACTGTCTCTGAAGGCAAAGAAAAGCAAAGCTTTGAGGCAGCAGATTGCTTTCCTCGCTGATGGGGGCCAGGCCACAAAAACTTTCCTTTCTCTTGGGTTAGTTTATAGTTGTCAGATTAACATTTTTCATGCACTCAGATGCACTTGTCTTCTGTTATAACAATGGCAAAAGTACTGGGTGCTTTAAGATTTCTGAAGCAATTAGGGGACTGAGGCTTGGGAGGCAAAAGCTCTTCATGGTATCATAATCTGCCTAGTTATGCACAAATGTTCGTTTATGTCTAACGCAGTTCTTCTGTCCAAGATTGTACACATCCAGGATACCTTTTTTCTTTTTAATTGTCCGTATTCCGGTTACCTTTTTTCTTTTCCTTCCTGCTCTTCAAAGAAAATCTTTTTCGTAACATCGGGTCTGCTTTATATGTATCCCATGTGCAATACATGTGTGCAAGTCCCTGATTTTAGTGCACGTATCACTACAAGCAGCTTTCTATAGTTACTCAAGTCCCAATACATGAGAGGAACTACATTTTAGGCTCCATGGCAGAGACAGCGCTCCTTCAGACACTCACCTCCATATGGACTCCTGTGATAGGGACAGGCTTGTGGCACTGAGTGCAGCACCAGCACTTTGTGTCTCTAGGCTCCCTTCCAGTAGGTGCAGCTGGTTGGCAGCTCCCTGACCAGCTGGGTAAGAAGCAGCAGTCACTATGCTGCAAATGTTTGAGACCCAGATGCTGTGAGAGGAGCAAGAGATGGGAGCCAGGTCTCGCACTCCATGTCTGACAATCAATAGGGTTGTGTAAACAAATGTAAATCCGGATCTGGGCTTACGTGCCAGATTTTGGGTGTGAAGTAGCTGGGGGTGTTACCAAAGTACCTATAAGGCTTTTGTGCAGGCATACACTGTGTTGTAGATCTTGTTGCTTTCTATAAAACTTACAGACAGATCGTTATCTCATGTAAAGCAGTTCAGTTCCACTGAAGACAGCAGTGGAGTTACACTGTTCTACATTGCCTGAAATTTGGCCTGTGTGGTATTTTCTGTGTCTGTGGTGATTGTTGGCTGCTGAATATCACAAGCAGAGCATACTGGCTGCCTTTCTGAAAGGTGGGGAAGGTAGTGGTCATGGTGGGAATACCTGAAGGGAATGTCTGAGTGTGTTCTGAGTATGATTTACTTACAGTAGACATGAAACACCTGAGAAAGACCTACTTTCTGGACTACATGTTTTTAACAGGTTAATCCTGATGTTCCCTAACTGAGGAAATGCATGTAGTCCATCTAGGGCATAAGAGGAGAAGTACTGGATTTTGGAAGCACAGCGGATATATAGTTTGGGATGCAAAAAGAGAGGACAGAAGAGATCCTGCCACTAGAGAATGGATGTACTGAGATGTCAATCTTGTGTCCTCCCTCTGCTGAATGCTTGGAAGCTGTCACGATATCCTATCCCCTAAGCCATGTACAGGGTGGATGTGCTTACTGTTCAGAAATCTTGTGTCCACATGTTTCTAATACCTTATCAGCTGATTTGATAACACTATCTTGTTTTGGCATAGCTGCAAGTAAAAGAAAAAAGAGAAAGAGAATGTAAAACTCTACTGTGGCCTTTTTCTTTAGTAAGACGACATTAATATTTGAATTGTTTTTATGATGCATTATGGCTCTAATGAAGAGCCAGGAACTTTCCGTATTGAGTCTGAAGGCTGCTGAAGTGATAAAACACAGAGATGATATTGATAGTAGGAATATTTGCTAGCCGGAAGGATCAAATTAATTTATCTTTCTTTACTTCAACTATCTGGGGCTTTTCCAGCTCCACTTGGGTGGATACAGAGTAAACAACTTCCTAACATCTTCCTAGAATTGAACCAGCATTCTCATATAGTTCCTGCCATTTTGATGCTTGCCTTAGAGTAACAGCCGCTGCCCTCTCCAGTAGAAAAAGCGCCAGCGGCAGCAGTACAGGAATGTCCTATTGCTCCACTGCTTTGAAATGGCTTCTCTGAGTACGATTCCTGCCCTTCTGCAGTATCTATCCTTTCTTTACTTCTCTTTATTAGTGTCTTGTGTTGTTCAGAGCTGTATTAGATGACTTACAAATGCTTTAAGGCCTTATTCCTCACTTTTTAGAGAGGATATTTGAATGTAGATTTGGTCTGCTGAGGAGAGGTGGGAGGCTGTTATGAATCACGTCAGAAAGGTCATTTGGGATGAGAAGATGCCCCCCGGAGATGCATCTGGGAGAAATGGCAGAGGAAAGTACTAAATCATGCAAAGACCATGATGTCCAGATTGTAACTGGACAAGAGATTGTGGTAAGGAGAGATAAAATTTTCTGAAGTGTTGGGGAAAAAAAAGACACAACAAACGAAGTAGCTGTAGTGCTGAAGGGAGAGCAAAGAGCAGGTGCAAAGATGGAGGTGACATGGGATGACTGATAGGCCAAGATGATCTTTTAGTTATGCTTTTGGAGACAGAGAGCTTGTATGTTGATGAAGGGAGGTTGAATGATAAGTATCTGTTTCTTCTGCAGCTCATAGAAGAAGGGCCAGATCTGAGATCATGTAGGAGGTGTGATTTGTCATTCAGCCTGATTTGAGCAAGAAAGGGGGAGCCAGGTCCTTGTGATGATGAAGACCTTATAAAAATTATAACAAAATAGCATTGTAAGAGTGGCCACCTGATGCTGGGGAAGTAGTGAAATTTTCCAGTGAGGAGGAAAGGTTGTGAAAGAGGATGGGATGCAAGTTTTTTGCAGGATAGGAGTTTCCCCTACTGAGGTAGACTGTAGCTGGGGTTTAGGAGGAACTGTTAACAAAATAAGATAATTGAATGGAGAAGTAGGTAACAGTCATGAAGGATCATCTGTTTAATGTGTTGACAGAAATTTCTGTATTTGATTGTCTACTTGCAATTTATATTCGGTATAATCATGGCTCAATAGTGTATCATACAGCCAGAAGGAGAGAGGGGGAAAAGGGTTTATGATTATATCATGCCTCTCCACCTTCTATAGGTAGATTGTGTCTTCAAACAGTGCTCAAGATTGTTTATCATTCGGGGGACCTGTTAAGGTAATCTGGGATGGCTCTTCCAGTGTTGGAGGGAAATGGCTTTTTCTTGTCATGTGCCTTGTCTGCAAGACTCCAGAGTGGGAAGCACAAGGTGCCACAGGTGAGGCTGAGTAGAAAGAGTAGCACCTTTTTAGGGTACAAGGCTTTCAGGTCAGCAGTTTCCTGGCACCTTCCCCTGCCCTGGGTAAAGGGGAGCTTTTGGCGTCACTCAATACAGGAGATGACTGGCCCTTCGGCTCATCCCTTCAGCATCGGGTGGAAGCAGCTGGAAGGCACGTGGAAGGCAAATGCTAGAAGGTGCTTTTTCTGTCGCTCATCACACTGGACTGCCTGCACAGCTGCTCTGTCTTTGCTGTGTGTTGTCCGGAGGAAGTACAGACAGATGCCTTCCACCTGGAACGTCACTGACCCAGAGCTTTTAATGCTAGGTACCTTGTTTTCTGTAAATGGAAAAGTCTGTAAACTTCCTGGGAGGAAAACATATTTCAAGTGCATTACCTCTTTTTCCTACATACCTGTGCAAGCTTATACAACTCATTTCATGGAGTTGTGCATTTGTTTCCCTAGTGGGAAACAGGGAATAGTGATGCTTATTAAACCAGTTTTAGTGCAGAATTGTAGCCAGATTGAAAAGGTGCTGAAAAGATGCAGCATGTGTAGGTCATAGGCAGGAGTCTTCCAGAAGCAAAATGTATTCTATTTAAGATCTTGGGAGCAAATCTCTACCACTGCCTCCTGTCATAGACATTGCCCTGCTCTTATCTACTTGTTCATTTTTTAGGAAGAATCTGATACAAGACTCTAGAGCCTTCCTGGCCAGACTGTCCTTTCTCTCACATGTGCTGTATGCAAAAGGGCTCTAGTCAACATCTGTGTATCTTATGCACTTCTATGTGAAAAAACACTTAA
Source organism: Dromas ardeola (assembly GCA_013398915.1). Taxonomy (NCBI): domain Eukaryota; kingdom Metazoa; phylum Chordata; class Aves; order Charadriiformes; family Dromadidae; genus Dromas; species Dromas ardeola. The sequence continues at coordinate 39,768 of VYZM01016440.1, read as the reverse complement.
GGGCATCTTTTCATTTTGAAGTTTCCCATCATTTGTTGACCACATAAAGGGAAAGGCTGCCCAGACTAATAACACAAACACCTTTTGAAAAGAATTTATCAGCGTGCACAACAATGTTATAAATGGTTTACTAGGTGGAGGTTTGAAAAATAACTTCTCCAAAGGAAATCACAAAGGGAAAGCAGATTGCAGTTTCCCAGTTTGGAAGGTTTCCAGGGAGATCCCTGAGTCATGGAAAATCCATTGGGATTGCTTTAGTGGCTGTGTTTCAGCATTACATCTTGTACAGAGAGCAACAGCTGGATGAGTTTGTTGGTCGGTGTAAAGTTGTTGGCTTCCACATTAATGATGTGTGAGATCTTTTGGATTACAAATACTTAACCAGATAATAAATGCAATTATGATTTGTTGTTAGGGGATTAATTCATTCTGCAAGGCAAATGCTCATCTTTCTCTTATTCCTTTTGCTGTATTTTGTAGAAGTTTCTTATAATTTCTTTCTTAGAAATATTTAGAGAGAAAAATCTTGGCTGGTGTTTTCTTAAGCCCCGTGATGTCAGTGCAGTAGTTGCTGTTCTGATTATCAGAATACTTGAGCAATGAGACAGGACAGGGTGTGAAGGAATAACCAAATATACTGTCATGCCTTCAATTCAGCGTTTCACTGTGGAAATTACTCTGTTTGTGTGAGTGGAGAGCATTGTGGAATTGCCCTCCATCTCAACCTCAACACAGAGGAGACAGATAACAAAAGTCTCGTATGTGGGTGTTATTTTAGCTGGTCTGGACAGATTAGTAGTAAATACAGCTCATCTCCATTTATTGAAGTAGAAGTTAACAATTAGTGGAAAGGGGACTGATAGATTGCTCAGTCTATTCTATGTCTGAAGTCTGTGCTGTAGACTGTAGAACAAGCCTGTGTTATAAGATGTCTAGCTGAGAGGTTTAGTCTCTGTTTCAATTTAAAGCAGGTAATTTGATTAATATTTTGCACTGTTATAAATCCAGAGTAAGTCCACTCAGTTTAATGGAGTTAGGAACATTCTGATCATCTCTGGTTTGCACTACTAAATCTGAAGTAATTATTCAGAGAACAAGAGAAGAACTAAAGCCAGCTCCTGGTTTCACTTCTATCTGTGTAAACCTGAACTTGTGCCAGAAATTATGTTGATTTATTGGAGTTCCTTTCAGTTTACCCTGCATATAAGTTTGAGCCTGTGTGTCTGAGCTGAACAACCAAAGCTCGATAAGTTAATTTTGCTCATGTAATTCTTAACCGACCTCTCAGTTCCTCCTGCCCTTTTACGTAATATTTTATCAGAGTTTTAAAGGTCAGCCAAGCTCTGACTTACCCTTGTTTTCCTCCATAGGGGCATATGACAAGTAGGATGCACACAAGAGGATAAAGCTGGGAGGAGAGGAGTAGGTGGCACTGACGCCCCTGGAAATTCAGCCTGCCCTTGGCACAGGGCTGCAGCAGCAATTCCCAGCCCACATTTTGAGGGTTGAGCCAGCAGGACTGTGTTTGGGCAGGAAGCGATCAGAGAGGTGTGTGCCTGTGTGCTTTGGCACAGTCCAAGCTGTGAATTGCTCCAGCCTAGGAACCTCCTCTGAACTCATTAGTATTAAAACAGAACAGAGGAGACTTTGTAGGGAGGGAGAGGGTGGGGAAGCCGGAAAGGTAGCAGTTTAGATGACAGTTTCCTAATAACCTTTCCCACACCTACCTTCCCATACAGGGTCTCATCTAAAGGACCTTGGCATGAAAAACAAACCCTGGCACAGGGAGGGGGAAACGAGGGGAGGAGAAGGAAAGGAAATGAGGGGCAGGGAATGGGCACTGTGCTGAAACAGCAAATTTTATTGTTGTTTAGTGTTGTATATGGTGATACTAGAAGCTCTGTTTGAGAGAAGTATTGGATATACTGTGTATAATCAGAATGTGAAGGTAAATATGGTACTTACCCTAGAGGACTTGCAACCTGGCACGGCGAAAAGATATATCAAGCAGAGGTTTAACAGCTTCAGTTCTGTTTGGTGTTTTCTTTTAATTGACTGTATAGTGGAATACACAGCATACCTATTCACTTTCCAGGTGTCACTAGTGTGTAAACACTGTGGATATGTTAAAAGATAAGCTTAAAAGAAGATGGAGAAATTGTGTGAAAAAGGATGGGATTCAATGGGGACAGTTAAAACATGCTTCTTTTATGAGCAAATCTGGTAATGCAGAATGGAAAACAACCCGGTGAGTACACTCCTTCAGAGAAGAAACTAAGGATTATAGTGGATCACAAGCGAACATAAGTCATGCAGGTTTTGAGGTTTTTTTAATTAAAAAGAAAAAAAAAAGTCATTGTCTTCATGGAATGTGTAACCAGGAATGCAGCCTGGGAGATGCATGAAGTAATCTTTACACTCAGCATTGGTAAGGTCTCAGCAGAAACACTGTCCCCACTTTTGAACAGTGCACTTCAAGAAAGATACACTTTGACCAGGGAGAGCCCAGAAGTCAATTAGAAGAGGAATGAGAGGTCCAGAGGACGTGACCTCTAAGAAAGATTGAAAGAGCTGGGCTTGTTTAGCCTCAAGAAAGAAGACTGAGAAGGGACATTACAACAGCCTTTAATAGGCTTGAAAACTGTTATCAAGAGGAAGGAAAAAATCTGCTCACCATGTCTGTCGTTGATAGGGCCGGAAGTAATAGGCTTAAATTGCAGCAGCAGGGATTTAGATTAGACACGAGCCTGACCATTCAGTTTTCATCCTCATCCCTCTCATTGGGCTCGTTCCAATTCACTGACATGGACATGCAGCCCACCTTACAGAAAAAGCGGTGATGATGGTCAGCTGTTTGCATTATTGTCCTCGTATGCCCACCCATATCCATGGAGTGTCCCTCTTGCTCTCCCCTTATTGTAGCCCTGCGTATGAGAATGTGTATCTAAGTCATGATCTCAGTCTCTCTCTAAACATCTGTGTGTATTGTTGCATAAACAGGTGGTGGTTTTCCTCATTCTTTCTCTTTCTATTTGGCCCAGCAGATTGTTGTCTCATGCAGGCGGTTTGCCTGTGAAGGGCAGAAAATATGAACAGCAGATGCTGCTTCTAGTGGCCTGTGGAAGGGGACTGCCACAATAGGCCTTGCTGGTTATATGTACTTGTATGCTGTCAAGTCCCAGAGAGCTTTGAGGAGTAGAAGAGAGACAAGAAGCTTCTCCAGGAAGCAGAGAAGCAATTAACCAATGATTCAGGAGGAAAAAAGGAAGCAGTATAGTGGGGGTGTGTTTAGGGGTGAGGGGAAGGGATGTTAATTGACTTTGTGAGATCAATTTCTCTGCCAAAAAGCAGTGCCCTTGATGGATGAAAGTCTTACTCTGCTGCTGAACCTTAAGAATGAGTAACTTCTGTGTTGGCAGGGGAGAAGAGAAACACATCTTCCAGTATGTAAACATCAGGTGCTTTCTGTCTTGTACTGTTATGACTGAGATTCAAGAGATCTGGGCCCCTAGTACTAAGGAGGTTTTAAAGCCGCAACTTTTTGAAAAAGCAAGAAACAAAAGTATAATGGGAATCACAGCCTTTTGTTTGTCTGCTTTTCTACTTTACAGTCAGATCTGTGGCAGTAGCTGAAATGTAAACATTGCTTCCTATGCCAGCGGGCTGTGGGGGCAACTCATGCGTGCACGGTGGTTTCATGCACAAATGTAGCAATAAAACATTGTAGATATGGGCAGATGTTATGTGATATGCCTTGTGTATATAGTTCTTGTGTATGTAAGGTGCGAGTGGCATATGTATCTGCACATACACATATTATGTGTATGCAAATGAATGGAAACGAAATGATGTTTTTTAGTGATCTCCCTAATTCTTATCAATTGGGAAACTGATCAAAATATTAATCCCCAGCCTCATATGGTGTGTTGTTTCTGTGCTTCACAAAGGCTGCTTTTAATTCCAAGGGTTAGGATGAGGTGGAAGAATTTGAGGGGAGGGTTTGTTTGGGGTGTTATTTTGCTTTTTCTTCATGGGTTATCAATGGACTTGGGACATATATCAGGTGCACTTCTAACCGATTTGCTGCATCTGGAGATGTGTTAACTGCGTGTGGGGTAGTGCTGTTGCCTGTTGAAAGGGCATCTGCCATCAAGTTCTGCTGTGGGTACAGCCACACAGTTGTGCCAGGCATGTCCCTGAGAAGGTAGGGATGGGAACTGGTTGCTGTCTAGAGAAGGAGGCTCTCTTTCACTCCTCTCGATGCCTGCCTCAATCACATTCTGGTGTTTGCAGTTGCATATTAGGTAAAGCCTGTGAAATGTTTCTCTTTTCAGGGAGCTTTGCTGAGCAGTACTTTTCTTGCACTGCTCCTTGCTCCAGTTTGTACATGTTTGTGCAGTCGAATGAACCTCATTCACTGACAGTTCGGACAGGCAGTCTTTCAGAATGCCTTATCGACATCCTCAGTATTGGAAATGTGCACTCTTCCAGCAGGCTGCCTCTTACATGTCAGCCTGGTGGGCTGTATCGAACAAAGCAAGGGAAGGAAAACTGTAGGGGAACAATCCTATACTGTCCCCTGGAGGTGGACACAGTGATTAAATAGGGAAGGTTTATCTCTTCTACTTGAAGCATTCATAAGCTTTTTGCAAAGAGACTGAGATCTGAAGAATATTGATTTTTATTTTTTTATTATTTTCTTTTTTAAATTCACTCACTGCAGTTATCTCTGAAGCAGCTTTTTGGACAGCTGCCTCTGGACCTGTGATGAGAGCATCTCCGCTTCTCCCCGACATCCCTCCCTGGTGGGCAGAGGCACAGCTTGAATGTGAGCCACCAGACTAACCTGTTTGTTATTTGCCAACAGAACCTGGCATAGGCAGCATGAACTGGAAAGTAAAGGTTCCTGGGACTGTTGTTAATGTAAGAGTGTAGCTTTCAGGCAATAAAAGTCACATGTTAGCAATGTGGTCATACTCAGTTTACTTGTTAAAACTGTAATAGTTATGCTGGATTGGATTCTTTATTGCAAAAGCTTGTAGTGTGCTGCTGAAACCTCTGCCCTGATCTCTTTACACCACTGCTTCTTCCTCTACAGTCCCAGACATGTCAGTGCCATTTATCTCATGTCAGCTTGAGTTCTACTTCAGCATTGATTAACCCACCATTAACTATTCCCTCGAAGTGACTGCACATGAACATGAACCTTCTCTGGGGCCTGCCAGTGGGTGCTGGATGGGATCCCATGGTGTGTCATAATCACTGTTTACTTTGTACAAGATTTAAACAAATTCATCCAGGGCATAAGGCTGTCAACTGTGCTATGCCACTTGGGAGCATTGGTGGAATTGGAATATGGCCCTTTTGGGGACACAGTGACAGACATCCATAAATGACCATGGGGAATCTGAGGCAACAGATATCATAATATATAGGGAATTTATTATACTGGCAACATTGGATTATACTTCATTTTGTAACTTGGGTGGGTTTGATGCTGTTAAGAGACCAAGAGAGAAGGACTGATGAGGTGGATAATGAAGGATACATATATGCATGACAGGGAAAAATGGTCAAGGGGAAGGAGAAAAAGATTAGAGAGGGGAAAATAGAAAAGGTAGGTGCGCACAAGAGGAAGGAAAAAAGAAGGAATGGGGATGTGAACAGGAAGCAAGACAAGAGCAGTGCATTTAACTAAAATTCATACAGTGCAAGGTCATAATGTAAAAATGAACGTAGCCTTGGAACCTAAATTTTTGAGGTGAGTATGCAAGGAAATTATTCAAATAAAAAGTCTTCAAATCATGGAGGTTTTCTAGAGTGTGTAAGGGCGTCCTTATATAATTCCTTCTTTCTCAGTTTTGTTCCCTATTGGATGACTCGCAAAGTACCATTAACGGTAATACTGGTGGCGACTGAGCAAAAGGAAAACTTTGGACCTGCGCAAAAGAAATATTTGCAAATACCAACGCTATCCCCATCTTGAAAGGGACATTAACTCACCTGCATCACAGAATCGGCCATTTTTTTGAGACAGGGAGTTGGGAAGTGTTTGACCATCTACAGAGTTTGCTCTATGGCTTTGTACTTGCAGGGCTTTTGTGCAGCCCTGTGAAGCTTTTGATGCTGGTCACAGGTCAGATAACTGCTGGTCTCGTCTGTTCTGGAAGTTCTTAAGTTTACATTTTGATTTTAACAAGGGAGAGTAAAGTTTAACCTTTCTGGGAAGCTTTGACAGTTTGTGGCATCTGAAGATTTGGTTCCCATGGTGCCTGTTGATGCCAAGATGTGGCTGTCCCTTTGCTTGAGTACCCATCCGCTGCTAAAGAACCAAACAGTGCAATACAGCTGTAACCAGGCAGTCGATATAGGCATCTCTGAACAGCAAAAGTGATGAAGCCTATATGCCAATGTATTATGTCTTAGTGTTGGATTCTGTGGTGTAAATAAGGATTGATTTCATGCCAAAGCTGTTCCCTCTGGGGATGGTAAAAGGATTTCATTCTTTAATAATTCTTTAATAATTGCCTGAATATGTTTGTAGGCAGAAATAAACATTTAAAAAAGTGACAATATGCTTTTAGATGTCATTAACTTCTCTCAGTCATTAAAAAATGCCATTAAATGTGAAACACAGGGTTGGGATGGATGCTGATAGAAAGGATGTGCTTTCAAGAGCACTGCTACCTACAGGCAAAAATTAAAAGTCTAACTCAAGTATCTGTAGCTGAAATCACAAGAAATTGATGAAACAAGACAGATATCCAAGTAAACATAAGAAAATAAGCAAAATTTCTTCTCCCTCCTGGCAAAATTTGTGTTATGGCCATATTAATCACAAGTTATTGCCTGCAGTAAACAAAACATACCATGTCAGAATTCTGTGCTTCACCATGCTGGAAATGCTATGCACAATTCATTAAACTTTTATGGAAACAAAACAAAACCAAAAAAACAACAACCAAAAAAACCCCACCAAACCCCCAAAAAACCAACCCAGCCTCTGAAGGTTAGTTGTTTGATTGGTTTGGGTTGCTGTTTTTCGTCTTTTACAAAATGAAGCAGCTCTCTGACCTTAAGCAGTGGGAAGCTCTCTCATGACAGCTACTGGGACTAGGACAAATAGAATGAGGAACTGTAACTGAGGAAATATCCTGTGAGTGTCCAAGAACTAAGTTTGAGGCTCTTGGTCTCCAGCATTCTGACTTGAAGCCGAGAGGTGCTAGAGCCCCAAAGCCCTAATACTCTGTGTACTTATATACTATCCCTGCTCTGGCTTCGGCATCGATATGTTGAAAATGGGAAGTCTCATTATGTCTTTGAGTATCTTAGTAAGTTTGCCTTTCAAACCGTTTCAAGTTTTTTCCCATTTAAATTCCAAAATTCCTATGGACTGTATAAGTCTTCTTGCAAGGCCAGGTGAAGTAGACTGATGAAGGAGCAGCTGTCCTGTGACTCTGTCCCACCTTTCCACAGGTGACTGAATGGTGGAGATGCAATACACTTTTCAGTACAGAGATGTTGGTAGTCATTAATGTTTCTCCTTTAGAGAGGCAGGCATGTTGGTAGGCGTTAAAGGTTCTCTTTTAGTGGTTCTCTCTCCAAGTGAACTACTCTTCTATATTCCCAAAATATTACTTTTTCTCTATATTTATTTCATCTCAAATCACTAAGAAAAGTGCTGCCCAGTCTAGGTGAGAAATGCTTTTCTGTTCAATTCTTCCGGGGCTTTGAGTGATACCATTATTGAGCTGATGGCTACCCAGCATCAAATCCAGCTTTCACGCTTTAATGAATGTTCCTCAAAACAAGGGACATAATGTGGTTTTAAATCCCACAAAATACTGGTTTTATGTTTCCTACCCATTCCTCCTTCTTGTTCCCTTTCTTTCTCTTTGTCTCTTATTTCCTTGGGTTGTAGCCATTTTGAATGGAGGCCATCTTCCCTTTTGGCCTGAGAACTGGACTGGAAATATTTGAACCTCAAATCCAGCTCCAGTACGTTTTAAATGTTTTATCATTGAAATTCAATCTGTGTAAGTAAAAAAAGAAAAAAAAAATAAAAAATGCCCCCATGACAGTGAAAATGACTGAATGTATTCCTCTCTCAGTAAATAAAATAAAATAGGAAATAGATAAAGGAGAGAAATGTAAGGAATATTAACTGGAGGTACTTTACATCTCCCTCAGGCCAGCCTGGCAAATGTCTTTTTAATCTGTGTTTGATGAGAACACTTGCAACTTCAAGTATTTTTAAGAGCCAGGAGGCTGAGCTCCATTGTGCAGGGTCATGCTGGCATGAATTGCTGGAACTGAGCCGCCCATCCAAGGCATAAAAGAGGAGTTATTACATTGTTGGGAAACTGGCTCAGGTGATTGAGGAGGGCATTTTCCTTGCTTTGTTCTGACCGACCATTTTTTTTCTTGCCCTTTACATTTTCTCCCTGGGCGTTCGGTCACGTCGACTTCCTTAGCCTGGCTCCAACCCCAGCCTTGATGACTGCATTCAGAGTTTGTAGTTCTTCCCCTTTCCTGCCAACTTTTGCAGTTCCTTTCTCCTTCAATAGCTGTTTGCTGTCGCTGAGCTAACTCTAGGGTCTGAAGTTCTGCACACTGACAGATCTACCTCTGTCATTGGGTCAGAATGACCTGTTCATGAACCAAATTACCCTTCTGAAATGTCTTCTTTCTGTTGTTCTTCCTGCTTCCCTCCAAGACAGCAAGTTTCCTTATGTGCCATATGTTAGGATCCTGAGTCAGAATAGGAAAACAGCCTGCCTGATCCAGGATCTTCTTTCTTAGCTAGATCCAGGGCTTTCCTGTGCAGTCATGGTGGTCTTCTGATCTTCTTCTATAGACAGGGGATGGGTGTGGGAGACGTAAGATGATTTGGAGAGTTCCAGAAGAAGGGTTCCTGTCTCTTGTATTTTGCAGGGATGTCTTGGTTCTTTATAGGGTGGGATTTGATTAATGGATAGGTAGGGGGGGCATGTAGGCCTTTTCGGTTCCTCCCACTTCTTCTCCTTGAAGGAGCACACTTGCTGAAGACTTACTTCAGGAAAGGGTGTTGAAGAGCTTGACTGCTGCTTTGCATTCTGGAGAAGGTGTCTCTTTCCCTGCTGAATATTCAGTTCCCTGCCTGCCCATCTGACCTGGGGGTTAGAACCCAGCATTTTGCCTTCTAACAAAGACAAACACTAGCTGATCCAAAAGGAAGGGTAATCCATCCTCCATGTGCTATTTTCTAGTCAAGTGTGTTTGGGTCTGCCTCTGGTGATCACGTTATGCCTGGAAAACCCTAAACAGTTTCCTTGTTACTATGTTACCTGAGCTAATGTGAAGACTTCTAAGTCTCTTGAGTCACAATAAAGTAAGGTGTGGATGCACTTTGTTCCCGCTGTATCTTCCATCCTTTCAAACTACTTTTCTAGGCTTCTGTCCTGAAAAGGATGTCATGCTATCAGGATGCAAAATTACATGACTGTAAGTTGCATATTCGTATTGCCCCGTTGAAGAGTACTCTTTATGTCCCTTATACTGCCGGTGTCCAAGGCAGTGTCTAGAAGCTGCTAAGTGTCAGCACCCTGCCCTCTGGGTGGTTTTAGTGAATAGGAGCATTCTTTTGATGAAATGGTTGTCTTGAACTATATTGGTTGAGATCATCATTCAGTTTTGAGCACAGCTTCTGGGAAGTGCCTTTGCTGCTTGTCTGATCTGCTACCAGACTCCAGAAAGAGAAGTATGGATTAGAAAACCAGACTAGTTGCTCTTTATTAAAAGAA
>VYZM01016440.1:0-18336 GCA_013398915.1 Dromas ardeola | reverse complement strand
AAAAAAAAAAAAAGGAGAAAACATTTATCCAGCTGTCATCCTACTAAAATGGTGTAATTTACTGTACTTAAGAACAAACATAATGGTGAGCAATCCACTTCTGCTGTATGGGAAGTACATGTAAATGCTGATTGTGTGATTTAGTCGCTGCCATTGTGCTGTGTCCTTGTCTGTCCTCTTGTAAAAGTTCTGGGTCTTCACGATCCAAGTATGAGTCAGTCCTGCTGATGGTATGCAATAATAATAATATATACTGTGTACAAGGCGGTTCTCACCATTCAGATTAGTCTTAGGTGGATAAGCAAGAGCAAAGAATATGTACAAGACCAGCATATTTCTCTGGTACGTGCAAAGCAGATTTAGCACAAACCAGTGCTCAGACTTCTCTATATTCTGAATTTCACCGAACGCTCACCAGCCTTTCAAAAGCCAGTGAATACTGAGCAGGAAGAGGTGCTGAATTCTTTTCAGTGAAAAGTTTGGAAACAGACACAGTAACGAATTATTGCCATGATCCAGTGATAACCATGAAGAGAAAGAAAGAAATTTCCTTCTACTGTTCTGGAGAATTGTTTAGTTTTCATTAGAGTCAGATGTGACAGTTTCAGCTGCACACCTGAATCGAGGTGAAAATTACATTGTCTTCCATAATATTCAGTCATCTGTTGAAAGGCACCTGGCATCCCAAACATTTTGTAGATGTAATAGATGAGAGAAATGAAGGCTGGGAGAAAGGAAACCGTTTAACCTGAGTTTATGGAAAGGGGAGAGATAGGCAAAGCAACTGAATGATACGCTCAAATATTGGGTTAGCAACTTAAAAGCCACGGGCCTCTCAGTCTGTATTTATTCCCTCTGTTCACTTGTCCAACAGCTCCTAACTTTACTGGGTTTTTTTTTAATAGTGACTGGAGTTAAATGAGGGAGACAAATAGAACATCCGTGGCTGCTTTGACTATCCAGCTGTCATCACTCTGAGTAAAGGGCCCAGAGCAGAAGTAAGCTGGAGCAAGCAGCAGTGTCACTGGAAAAACAGACCGTCTATATGTTGAGGACAGTGAAGAGAAACCTTTTAGAGTCTGGCATCAATAAATTCTGTGTGTGCTCCCAGAAGGACTTGTCCTGGGTAGCTATGCTGGCTCTACATAGGTGTGTCCTAGGTAGTTCCATGTGTCTTTGAGGATGGTTAGTGACATTTCATTCCCATCATCAAGCAACACACAGAGTGATTACCATGAATCGTAGGTGACTTCATTTTATTTAGAAAATACTGTAAGTAGTTGCTTGCCGGAGATAAACAGAGTAGGACAAAAAGATAAACTTTCAGTGCAGGCATGTGGCAGACAGGAGGCTCAGTTACGCAGGCGGGGCTCTTCTGTGGCTTTTCAGATTGCATAAAAATGCCAGGAGGAGAAGGAAAGGAAGTGAGGAAGGAGATGGCCCAAACGACATAAATACTAGTGGGGCAGGGATACAGTTGAAAACACTGCTGTTAGAAAGGGAACAAGGTAAGCTGGATGGGTGAGGAGAAAGTCCATTTGTGTATCCACAGCATGTTGACTGTAAGCTGAACAGGGTTAATGCTAGAATGGAAATGTACACACAATACTTTTACATAACACAGAGTAAAAAGTAGTGGGGACAATGCAGAGCTTGGATGTTAATGAAACAATAGAGTACGTCCCGCTGTTGTTTAGGGTTTGTTGGGATAGTGACAGATGTTGGCTTCACCTGCCGCAGGAATTACTGCAGAACCTTGACCCTGACCTCAAACTTGCCACAGGTTTGTGGGAACAGAGCTGTGGTTCAGGAATACAATCTAAGTCCACAGCTACACACCTGGAGAGCAGGCTGTGACTATGAGAAATGTTTTGCCTTCTCCTGAAGACCCACTGAGTAGAATGATCGTGAACTGACCTCCTGACTGGTAGGATCCTCCGTAGTGGACATATCCCTTCACCTCCAAAAGAAGTATGCAGAACGGGCTGAGGGAAGGGAGACTCTTGAGTACTTCTTTATTGTAAGTGCAGGGAATTAATGAATCACCTTATTTGGCAGTTCATTATTTAGGTAATATGCTTATTAACTGCAGAATATCAGTTGATCGATCTGGGGCTTGTGAAAAGTAGAGCATATAAGAGGTTTTAAACATGAGTGTGGACTTCAGCTAATAGGGCAGAATGATCTTTAGGCAGCAAGGGAGTCAAGAGAACATATCCAACAGGAGACCAACTTCCATGACAACGGTAAAGCATTCAGCAGCGGAACCATGCATAATACCAGTAGACTTCAATTTGGCAAGTAAGCTTTGTCCTGAGGGCTGAAGGTGACGGATAATTCAGTGTGGCTTCCACTGTACATTTTAGTAGTTCTGTAAATATAGGGACAAGTTGTCCTCTTGGTCACTGCACTATATCCATAAATTAATGCCTGGTCATGGTGGAATCCCCATCCTACAGCAGGGCTAAATATGTTTGAAGAGGGACAAGCGTGTTTGTATGATCTGTAAATGACAAGAGGAGCCTGGTGCAGTCAGTGCTGGCAGCAAGTATATGTCTGTCTGTATTGAGGAGAATGATAAGAAGCCAACAGAAGAGGAAAGAGAAGAAAGGTTCTTAAAACTAAAAGTATACTATGCAACCCTGCTATAATTTAAAGTTCCTTAAAATGGGATTCTCTCCATCAGTAATCTATAGCAAGTCTTGTGCCAGACGTGGTTATTTTAAAACTCAGTTTAAACACTACAAATACACATTTCGTTAAAATCAGTGGTTGAGACTTCTGAGGTTTCAGAAAAAAATAATTCTTATTTCAGCTCATAGCACTGCACCAACAACCTTTCTGCCTGCCAGGTATGGTATTCCAGTACATTTTCAGTGAGAAACTGTGTATCTCTGTGTGTTAAATGCAATGGATCTGGCATTTCTGGAAGAATCTTTCTGGAAGGTAAGAAATAAAAGCATGGCCTTCATCTCCATTAGACTGATACCAATTAGAAGTAATTAATTTGAAGTGGTTTTGAGTGTTGGATTAGGTTGGAAATAACATATCATGGGTATACAATGTGCAACTTCTAGAGTTGCTATATCTGTGGGTGCTTGGGAAGCCAAAAAAGTGATGTATGGAATAAGCAGTTCAAAACAAAGCATGTATTTAACTTTATTTGAAAGTTTTTCAGCCTGTGGTAGGGCAAACCATCTTTCAGAAATGACTGGTAGTCCCATTTCAGCTTCAAGGGGCTGATGAATTTCGTTAGCATTGAAGCTTCTCTTAGTATTATGAAAAGATTTCGAAGAAGGAGTCCTTATCCTTCATAAATGTATCCCTTTTTCACTTTATGCTTTTAGACTTTATTATGTTTTGTGGCAGTGAGTTCCATAGTTTGGCAGTATAAGAAATTTTGTGATATAAATAATAATATGAAGCCTTTGATTCTTCGTTTGAAAGGCTGGTTAGTAACCAGTATCAGAGGTCATTATTAGGTCTATCAAGTTACTGGCAGCAGGACAGAGATCAGGCTAAATAAAGCAAAAAAAAAAGAAAAAAAAAAAAGGAAGAAAGAAAAAAACCCTGTGGTCTTTTAGGTAAAATATTCCTGTGTCATAATGCAGTGAACTGGAAGCATGTGTGGCTATACCTGACCTTTATGAGAGGCAATTAGAACTCCTCGGTTGCATGCTTCAGCTGGTAATTAATGAATATTCCCTTTTAATAAGTTATACAGTAGACTGCTTTTGTTGCAGAAGGATTATTATCCGCACATCAATAGCTTAATTCCAGGGAGAGAAGTAATGTTTGTTTTTCTCACTCTGGATAAATTGTGCTTAAAAGGCTTGGATATAGCTCCCTCCCCCAAACCTTGAGAATATTTGTGTAAATGCTAGTCATGGAGTCTGAGAAATGGAGTAGTGACCACATCTGTCTAGTGAATGGCTCAGTCCTATGGTCTGTCCTGTTTCAAAATTAGCATCTCTTGGGACATGGTTGGCTTTTTGGAGGCGTAAACTGTCTGAAAAGCTTGGATGTATTTTAGCTCTAATTCTGAATTAGTATTTCATCCCACAGCAGATCAAACACATTTTGTGTCTTTTAATGAAAGGGCTTTTTATTTATGAAACTGGCTGCTCTGAACTGAGAAATAGCCAATAGGATGGACAGTGTGTTAATGAACAGGTAAATGTTTCTTTGAAAGCTGAATTTCTCCTTGAAGTGATGAAAAGTCAGTAAATCAGTCGTGGAAAGTGGGGGGAATGGTTATTTGGATGAGAGTGCAGTACAACTTCAGTGTGGATTGATTCTTGGCTGTGCTACAGATTTCCTGCGTAACTGGGAGCCGTGTAATTGTCTGCATCCCATTTTCTCTGTTTCTGCTGATCTCACTGAAAGAGAGACTGAAAAACCTAATACGGAATTTCTTTAAGGACCTTTGACAGTGTAGAGTGCAAGGTGTTACAAGATTGTATTGTATTCAGCAATAATAGCAGATGTTGTGATAAGCTGAGTCTTTTTTAGAAGTATCTGAAGGGAGAAGAGTAGCACTTGTGGGAAATACAGCACAAGTGCCAACCATCTTCCATGCTCCAAGCAAACAAAAACCCCACCTTCTTTATAGTGGCCGGAATATTTGTGTGGAGAGCAAGGGTCGTGCACCACACTTTGAAACAGAGCACAGATATGAATCTGAATTCTGCACATCTCAGATGGATGTTTTACCAGCTGAGCTGCTCTTCTGAAGAGTGTGGGAGGGCTTCATCCAGAAGCAGAAAATCTTTAACCAGCAAAGCTTTCATCTCAATTAATCTAAGTCATGTTAAAAGTTAAAGTTTCAGTGACCTGGCATTAAAAAAAAAAAAATCACTGAAAAGTCCCCAGTTATTTGTAATCAGGATCACAATTCCCACTGCTGTTTAATGGGAAATATGAAAAAAATAGCTACAGGGACAATGTATGACAAATGACGTATTTCACTTTTTCTTAAAAGGTATTAGTTTCTTGTAATGACTTGAACTCCATGATTTATATTTTCTGAACCGTACGCGATGATGCTGACCCTTCATACCAGGTGAAATAAGCTGTCTTTCACCTCTGTGAGGTACTAAAATGATGCGTGCAGGCTTTTGAGAAGAACCACACTAACCTTAATGTGGCTTTTGCAAGAAAATGCAATTCTGTGTGACCCAAGTATAAGCCTGAGCATGCAGTGTCCGAACGCTATACAATGAACAAGCTGGAACAGGAATTTATATTACAGTAGCCTCATTTCATATTCTTCATCTGTGTTTGCATGCTGTTTGTATTGATATAGAGAGGAGTTCAGTGAATGGCATCATGGTTCCTTGCCCAAGAAAGATTTTAAACACACATTTTGCAACAATCGGGTACGTGGCTTGTTCCCGTGCTGTTCTGAGCAGTGCAAAGCAGTCAGATCATCTGTCTGCAGTTCTGAAGAGACAGGTTTGAGAAGGAAGTCATGTTGCCAATGAATAGAAGTCATCCCAATAGTACCCATGCTTGTCGTATGACATCCATAACATATGGTGTATTTCTTGATGCATCTGTTCAAGGAGGAATTGTTGTTTTAGTTTGTGTGTTAGAAGGCTTCATGAGTCATCAGTCCTGGCAATTTATCACGGGGGCGTGTGTGCAGCTACTGGCAAAGTCCATGTAATAGTTGGACACCCAGGGATGCCAAGTACCTGCTGGTCCCAGGGAGCTGGGATTTGTCTGCATTGCATAAAAACAACCTGATATAAGTGATGGTGGAAGTAACAGAGTGCTGGATTCAGTGTCAGATCAGTGTCTGTTTCTACCTCTGCCAATGATTTCCTGGATGAGTTTTAATTGTCACGTCACCGTGTATGTCTCTCGGTCTCTGCCTGCAGGACAGAACCCTTGTAAAATTGCTTATTTCGCGGATGTATTTATTAATGCTTTGACATGCTGAGATTTTCAGGACACACTCTAGAGAACTGCTCAACGTTGTCTGGGGTCCGTTTGCTACAGAGTTAAATACTAATGTGTCATCGGAAAACGAAACCCAGTGCTCGCCACAAAAGAGCTTCAATGCAGGCAGTTACTGTTCAGGCTTTCCCTGTGCTGTTTCTTTCAAAACTGAAACCATCTTGAAACCCACAATATAAACAATGTCTTTCATTTTCATGATCCACTCAGCCACGAATATCTGGCATTTCCACGTGATTTCTGTAACACTAGTTTTTGGTACGTGTTTGTAGAAAGTTTTGTAACAAAGGCACTGGTCTATAGATCTTGATTATGCCTATTATGGCAGTCCTTGTATTGCAAATACTTGTCCTGCTGGCATGGCATCCACAAAAGGTCTCTGCTCTCCAGAGAAAAGCTTGCCCAAAGGATCAGGTCTCCCTGGATTCGCAAAAAGGCTCTAAGGATCAGCTGAGCTCTGTGCACAGTGCTTTTGTTTTATTTTGTTTCATTTTGATTGGTTCAGATGGTCCAAATATTTGCAGAACTCCATTAAGTCCTATTTGGGATGAAGTCATAAGTTCCACTTTCCACCAAGGCATGGAGCCTGTCCAAATTAGTGTCAAAGCCTATATAATACCTTGGCTATATTGTAGGCTTGTATAGTATCAAGATCCTGTTTTCACAGCAGTTACATAGTTGTTACGCCAGTGAAGAATGATATGGCCCCTTATAAAGTCCACAAGCTGACGTCTGTTTTTTAATGTAATATTTACACTATTCAAGGAGCTAAAAGAAGGCTTTGCTTTAATAGATTCCTTCAGCTAATGTTTTCCCTTATACAGATGGGTTATTGTTTCCAGCTTTTGATACCTATGTGGCTTTGTATATTAAGGCCTCATTTTTTGGTTCGGCTTTTTTTTTTTTCCCCCCCTTCTCTGTGTCTCCTGGAGCAAAGGAAGGGTTTTGCTGTTATCATCAAGTTGCCTTGTGGTTTTCTCTGAGGTTTTATTTGAGGGTCAAACCCCTGGAGACACTAAAAACAAAGCATACAAAAAAACCCTAGCACTCTGGTGTTGTCCCCCCCTCCCCAGCACCCCCCTACCCTGAATTGCTTTCTATTTTTGACGCATCTTCCCCTCTCTGAGAGGAAACATGGTACAACAATTTTCTTACCATGGGCAGAACTCAGCCTGGAGAAGAGAAGGCTCTGGGGACACCTTGTAGTGGCCTTCCAGTACTTAAAGGGGGCTCACAGGAAAGATGGGGAGGGACTCTATCAGGGAGTGCAGCAATAGGATGAGGGGAAACAGTTTTAAACTGAAAGAGGGGAGATTTAAATTAGATATTAGGAAGAAATTCTTTTCTGTAAGGGTGGTGAGGCACTGGAACAGGTTGCCCAGAGAAGCTGTGGGTGCCCCATCCCTGGAAGCATTCAAGGCCGGGCTGGATGGGGCTTTGAGCAGCCTGGTCTAGTGGGAGGTGTCCCTGCCCACGGCAGGGGGGTTGGAACTACATGATCTTTAAGGTCCCTTCTAACCTGAACCACTCTATGATTCTAATTTAGGCTATGAAATGGTTTTGTTTTTTTTCCCCAATGTCTCTGATGCTACAGGTATGAACTTGTCTCTCTTTTGAAAATGTTGCCTGTGATTTCTACAAATAACACTGTGCCACTTAATGATTCTGTGGGGCTGGATAAAAATCTATATGTTCATACTGAGTATAGGTAGCTTTCTGGGGCTTCATAATGGAAATAGAGTGCCAGGTTTTAAGTACATAATCACATTTATTTTCACGGAATTACGGAATTTCAGAGTTGGAAGGGACCTCTAGAGATCATCTAGTCCAACTCCCCTGCTAAAGCAGGATTGCCTAGAGCACATTACTTAGGACTGCATCCAGACGGGTCTTGAAAGTCTCCAGAGAAGGGGACTCCACAACCTCCCTGGGCAGCCTGTTCCAGTGCTCTGTCACCCTCACCGTAAAGAAGTTTTTCCTCATATTTGATCGGAACTTCCCGTGTTCCAGCTTGTGTCCGTTACCCCTTATCCTGTTACTGGGAACCACGGAAAAGAGTCTGGCTCCGTCCTCCTTAAACCCACTCTTTAGATACTTGTAAACATTAATAAGGTCTCCCCTCAGCTTTCTCTTCTCCAGGCTAAAGAGTCCCAGCTCTCTCAGCCTTTTCTTGCAAGGGAGNTGTCTCTCTTGAACTGGGGAGCCCAGAACTGGACACAGTATTCCAGTTGTGGCCTCACCAGCGCAGAGTAGAGGGGGAGAATGACCTCCCTTGACCTGCTGGCCACACTCTTCCCTATGCAGCCCAGAATTCCATTGGCCTTCTTGGCAACAAGGGCACATTGCTTGCTCATGGGTAATTTACTGTCTACCAAGACCCCCAGATCCTTTTCTTCAGAACTGCTTTCCAGCAGGTCCACCCCTAACCTACATTGGTGCCTGACATTCTTCCTCCCCAGGTGCAGGACCCTGCACTTGTCCTTGTTGAACCTCATTAGGTTCTTCTCTGCCCAGCTCTCCAGCCTGTCTGGGTCATGCTGGATGGCAGCACGGCCCCCTGGGGTGTCAGCCACCCCTCCCAGTTTGGTATCATCAGCGAACTTGCTGAGGATACACTCTGCCCCCCCGTCCGGGTCGTTGATGAATATGTTAGTGAAATAAAACATGCGTTGACAGCCACAAAAGTCTGGTCTTACCAGGGAGTGTGGAGGACCACAGAAATTAAATGGACTTTTCTGCTTAATATGCTTCTGGGCCAAAACAACTTCAGGAAGTGGGGATTGCATAGTGGAGTATCTGCTAGAACTTTTTTAACCTCAGCAAAGTACAGCTTCAGTCTGGGCTTTAGAGGCAGAAGTATAGGAAACATATGTATGCACTATTCTAATGTTCTTGTCACCTGTATTCTGCAAACAGTTATAGCTGTCACTTGGGCTTCTATAATTCTATGCAGATAAAAATTTCAGAAGGGCATATGAGCACACCTTGCACTTTGGATTAGTGGCTCAACCTGGTTCCTTGCAGAATGACCTCACTTCACTACCTCTGGATTAGCTCCGCATCTCTGTTGTTCTCTTTTGGGGATGATAAGGTTATCTTATAAAAATAATGCTGTATTTATCTGTGGTATGTTTTAATTTATTTTTCCATCATCAAGGTCATGTATTGACTTTTGCACGGGAGGCTAAGGTCTGCCAAGTGTGAAACTCTTGTCAGGGTTATGATTGCCACATTCTCGGAAAAACACAGTTTACCGATGGCATGTGGTGTGACAATTCTAACTGGCTATTGGTAGGGAGTTGCACATTTCTGTAATGTGCCATTTGACATGGATTTGGGTCCATCACATTCCTGCTGATTGTGGCCAGAAAGGGGAAGTAAGGAAAATCAGCAGAACTTGTCACTTAATTTGAGAAAGGTCACCTTGTTCTTAATTGTTCCATTTATTATCGTGAGGTGGTGGGTGCATAGCAGCTGTGGAGGTAATTGGTATCTCTTGCCACTTTGCCAGCATCTCTTACTTTTCATACAGCGGTAGTCTACTATATGATGCTTTGTTTAAATCTTCTGCTCTTCCTATTTGTTCAGTTGGATGCAAGAGCTGAATAAAGAGCTGTGATCTGTCTAGGATGTGTCTGTACTGCAGTCCTTTGGTAGATGGGAACAAAGCTGTTTTGTCAGTATCATGATTAGAGATACTCCTTTAGTTTACATGTTGAAAGACCAGTGGAACGAAGAGAGGGGAAAGAAAGATCCAAGTCTCAGTTGTGATTTTATTCTTAATTCTAAATATGAAGATTTTGATTTGTGCAGAATTGTTGCCATGTGTTGGCACGTAGTCTGGCAGGAACTTGTCAGGTAGCAAGGTGCTTTCTGAATGTGACTCAGCAGGGAGCATGTAGGGATATTTCTCATCTCTAATTTCTAAGGTCTGGAACAGCTGAGGTATTCTGATAGACCTACACATTTAATATTGTTCTGTATATCTTCCAGAGTATCTTTTCTAGGATGAATAAGCATTCATACACAGACAACATTGGTGAGATCCACACAGTCTTCATCCACCTTTGGACATCCTTAGGATGAGTCAAGTGGTTCAATTTCTTATCATATGCCAGGAGTCTTAATATGAGTTATTTGTAGTTTATAATGGGAGATTAGAATCCTAGAAACAAATACTCATTTTGCTGGTGACTGTTACACCTATATAGAAATAGATACATTAGAATGAAATTTCATTTCCACTGAGCAGCCAAGGAACAAGAAAGAATTTGTTCCTGAGCAGGGTTAGATCTTCCTTTAGAAGTTAAACTTGGTTGAGCTTAGTCTAATGAAGTGAATTATTTGGGATTATAGAAAGATTAATACTGCTCCTAGTGTAATCGAGGGGATGCTGTTCTGTTCCTTTGGATGTTCTGAGGTTGTGCTTAACTTTTTAGAATAGAATAGAATAGAATATTATATTTCAGTTGGAAGGGACCTACAATGATCATTTCTTCCAACTGCCTGACCATTTCTGGGATGACCAACAGTTAAAGCATGTTATTAAGGGCATTATTCAAATGCCTCTTAAACACTGACAGGCTTGAGGCATCGTCCACCTCTCTAGGAAGCCTGTTCTTGTGTTTGACCACCCTCTCAATAAAGAAATGTTTCCTAACACCTAGTCTAAAACAGTTTTTGATTTATCACAACAAAATGAGGCAGTCTTTTGGCTTCTTTTCAGGTTCCTTGACTTGATTTTTTTTTTTTTTTCCATAGCAGATGTTAAATGCCTTTGTTGGTGAATCCCAACATCGCTCTAGCAGTAGAGAGGCAAAATAATTTATAAGATCTGACAATATAAAGCTACAAAATGTAAACCTGTTATCTGTAAATGGGCTACCCTTCTACTTGGAAACATAGTATGTTTAAGGGACTGAGATTTGCTGCTTAGATGCCAAAGATAACTGTGCCTCAATCAAACTTTATTATTCTATGTTCAATGACCTTAGCTGAAGGGGATTCTTTTTATCTGACACACCATGGTGATAGTGCTAACATTACACTTTCAGAAATGTTTGTAATAAATGCTATAAAACACATCCATGTGCATTATACATAAAGAGCAGTGCAGTGAAGAATCCCAGGTGGTTCTACAGTGGCATTTCATCCTGTAAAGGCTCCTTGTCTAAGCTTGTTTAACTTTCTGTTTCAGGAACAAGAAGATCCTAATAAGCTTGCTACCAGCTGGCCAGATTACTACATTGACCGCATCAATTCCATGGCAGCAGTAAGTTACCTCTCCTGCAAAGCAGGGAAGATTTCCTACCACAGAGGTGTGTTTCTTTAGGAAGAATTCCCCACAGGAGAGGAATGTTAGCCCAAGTGCATGACTGATTTAAAATAGGACTTCTGAAAGAAGATGAGTTTGTGTATTAAGAAAGAGCCCTGCTCTAGCAGAAGAATAGATTTGAAAGCACCGTAAGCATTTCCAGTTTTTATTTCTACAATAATGAGCACTGAAGGCAATCAAATTGGATTCTGGAATGAAAATTCAGAGCTGGAGTAATGAGATTGATGATTTAAAATTATTTACATGCCAGCTGTGAAGCCTATCCCAAGGTATGGCCCTGATCCTTAGATCTCTGCTCATTGACTGGTCCTGGAAAGAAGGCACAAAAATGGCTGTGGGCCTTTTTGGAATTCCTGTACAATTCATCTGGCTTTAAACTGTAGTAGACCATAATGATCTTGAAGAGATTGTCACGCTCTTGAGTGCTGTTGGAGCACAAAGGTAGTTCAGCTATGACCCCTATTTTGGAACTTTTGGGGAATGTTGATGTAAAGCTAGCTTTCAGCACATGCACACACTCATGCTTGTGTCTTGGCAGGGCTAGACAGTCTGAAACTGTAACAATTGAAAGCACCTTTTTCCAAAACTATACTTTCAACGGCAGTTAGCATTTTTGGAGACCTGTGTGCCGTTTGGGCCAAGTAGAGGTGAAATAATTTGTTTCTTCAAGAGGAATCTTGAGTGCAGCCTGTGAGTATTATCTTGTGGACAAGAGGGAACTGAGGCCCCTATTTATCCCTTCAGAACAGAAGAACAAGAGAATTATTTGATGATTCAGAAAAGCAACTATTTGAAAACTAGGTAAAGTTTTGTTGTGTGGTTTCAAATTGATTTCTAACTAATCTACGAAATAACACTGGGGTTATTAGTCTAGTAGAAGAATTAAAGAAAAGGTAGTCGTTTGTGTAAGATACTCTTATATAAGAGCAGATAAATAGAGGAACATAAAGCTGTAACACCTTAGACATCAGATACAAGCCAACAAGATATTTGAGGAAAACTTTCTCTAATTGTCCTTGTTCAATAGCTGTATAATTGTCATGGTTTGGGCTCAAACCAGGGCGGTAATATATCTCTTCCTCTGAAGCATCCAGTAGAACTGGTTACCTGCAGAAGCAGGACACCTGCATATAATGTCCACTGATCTTTTATATGGTAGATGTTATATTTTGAAATTAGATCCTTTTACTGATTTTTTTTATAGCCAAATTTCACCTCCAGTTATTCATGTGCAATGTCTATTCAGCTTTTTTTGGCAGTTGTGCAGAAGTAATGATAGAATTCTGTTCCTAGCATCTTAGGTAGCACACCTTATTTGCTTACTTATGCTTTTATGTTTGATTTCTGAAGGCTTCTCTATACCTTTTGTATCGTGGTTATGAGCTATAAAATAATTTCATAAAAGTAACGCCTTAATGGATGCTAAATGTGTCAATAGTGATGCATTTCTCATGGTGAAATACATCTCGTTCAGTAAAAAAAAATAATCAAGATTTACACGTTGTTATAAGTCACTGTAAGAGAATAAAAGAAAAGCTGCTTTCCGTTATGAGTCATGAATAACCAAAATGATCACCTTCCTTCATGCCAGATATTCTTGTGGCAGAGTAATGGAATAGAATATGGACTTGTTTAGAGAAAAGAGGTTGAGCTTTTGTGACTGGCATGGTACTGTGCTTTGATTTCCTGACTGAACAAATTTGCTCTACAAGGGCCATTAAGGAAAAAAAATGAGTCTGAAACCTTGCAATGTCACTAAGCCAAATACTTCTGGTAGGATTTGATCCAAGGCCTCTTGAATCCACTGAAAGTTTTTTCCATTGATTTCAGTGACTTTTGGATTAGTCTTTAAATGATCTTGATGTAAACCTGGAGCGAATATGTACACGCCACTATTGTAAATCTGGAGCAGTTCCATGGTATGAGACTGTATTTTGGCCTATGTTTCTAATTTTAAACATGTTTTAAGAGCACCAATAAACACCAGCCCCGTAATGTTGTTTGAATGCCTCAGCACTGAATGATTGATAACCTTTTATTTGGCTTCAAGCCTCATGATTTACTCTTACACTTGAAGTGTTAAGAAGACACACTGAGGTTAAAACCCCTGCTTCTGATTTACCACTTAGTTGCTTCCCTTTTACGCAGGTGAAACTTAGTTGACTTGATTTCACAGGAATTGTATCAGCGGAAAACTGGAGTAATCCAGCTGAGAACCAGCTCCAACACACTTTAAAAGACATGTTCTATTCATTATTATTTAGACCTCTGAGATTCTTAACTTCCAAACGGTTATTTTGGGTCCCTTATAATTTCAGTCCTAAATTTAGTGCTGTTTTTTTTTAATTATTTTTTTTTTAAACTGCATCCAAGTGGAGTTGGCTCAGAAGTGGTGAAAGAAAAACATGTTTCATGTTGCTTCCTGACACTGTCTAGTCTATTTCAGTTTGTGTCTCTTGGGCACTATCAGGTATTGCAATATTTTAATTAGAATAATGCAAGAAGTTGAAATGGTAGCAATAATCACAGAAGTGTTAGTTTAAAATGCCTTAAGCCACGTTTTTTTAATAAAATTTAATCTTTGCATCTCCTGTGAATTAACTGCATAAGAATCTTTTTACATGTGGCTTTCACATCTTTTTCTATGTCCTTTTCCTTAATTATGAAGTTCTTTTTCATATATTAGCTTGGCAAAAAAGTTCTCCCTACCTGCTGATGAAATGGAAATGGCACCTTTATCCTGCTGATATCATTAAGCATCTTTTTGTGCATTTCAGCAGGCCAAGGACCCTTTACTCAAGGATCATTTTCTCAGAAGACCCGCTGCACTGTTACCCATCGTATCTGCCCCTCATAGATTATGCTTGAGAGCAATGTGGTGATTCCTGACATGTTTGACATTCCCTACTTGTAACCTTAGACAAGGAAGCACACAGATTCCTGATCCAGTTCAAAAAGCCACGCGTTTTAGGCACAGTTCTGTTCCCACAATTGTTTCTGTTGCTGTGAGTTTTTAGAATGTAATAGTTTTAAAACTCAATTCTCACAAGATCGTATGACAGTAAAACTAGATCTCTTTACTAGTCTGTAGTGTGCAATTCCTGTGGAGGGACTGTGCCACCCTTCAGGTAACCTGACTGAAAGAAGAGGCTGTAGATCCGTAGAGGTCAAGTAGATCATTGGTAGAGTATCTTCTAGACCAGTCCTTCAAAGAAAGGGACAGCTGCTAATGATGTCTAATTTAGAAAGAGGAGCCTCCAAATTTGTCCAGTCTTCTGATGCCTACATGCTATAAATGATACTGGTGGTTGTGGATAGGTTGCACGCCCACAATCAGAGACCATTTCCATTATCAAGGTCATTGTCATCTTCTGCTGATTCATCGACACACAAAACTTCTTTTCTTAAAAATGCAGCAGCTGCCCTGTTAATATCTCCTGTAAAGAAACCTCTCTGTGCTCCTCCTGCCCTCCTCACCCCATGATACTGTCTGCTTGGCAGCACAAATAAACACAGACCTCACTTTCCTGGGAGGAAAACTTCTGACAGCACTGTGTTGCTTTTATGAGCTTGGCTGTGTATGCATTCCCACTGAGAGACTTTCAGGTGAACAGTAGTTGCAGATCCAGCTTTTCTGGAGAGATGGCTTGGTTGAGAGTATGAGACAGGGGTCAAGATTAATAAATACAGCTGTAACCAGGCCCTTTTCCTTTCCTTTTCAGAAAGCATTTGTTTAGGGCAGAGCGGCTTCACAGGGCATTAAAATTATATATCTTTCAGCAAAATTTAGCAGGTGGATGACAGCTCCTCCATCTGGGTTAGGTGACATCTATGTTACTTTAAATTTATTTGCTTAAAAGCTCAATTTTTAAAACCAACATCTATTCATAGTTTATGATTCATAGTTTATTCTCTTAGTTCATCCTTAATGTAGTTAGAGATGTGGTGCATCTTGAATTTCAACTGACTTGTTTCTTTGAAGAAATGTTTTAAAATAGTATTGTCCAGGTATGTCATAGGAGGCACGCAATACAGTATTTTTTAATCAAATTTTTATTTTAATTTTACTTGTATTTGTTTATAAACTGGAAGTGATTTCAATAATGATAACACTTTGTTAGTTATGATTTTAGACAAGATCTAAAGAAAGAGCTTGGACTATAATGAGAAATCAGAACATCCAGTTGGTTTTTCTCTGTTTATTCCATTTGCTTCCTTTGTTTTTTTCATTTCATTTGTATGAGACTGTTAAGTAAAACTAGGTCCATCACACAGTATATTGCTGATGCTAGTCCATGCCCTTTTATTCTTTTTTTTTCCTCTCTCTTTCTCACACATACTGTCATTATGGTCCCGTAGTTTCTTTCCCAGTCATTTAGGGGAATGATTAGCCATTAGAATAAGGTGTGGGAATTAATCTGTGCTTTTAATAAAACTAAAATACTTCATTTTAAATGGAGCCAAATTTTCAAAAGTAATTTTTTGGGCTACCTGAACTTTTACACATAAAATTCCATGTAAATAACTGTTTTCACAAATTCCTTAATTTTTTTCAAATTGTCAGATCAAGTAACTAGATGTTATGCTCTCCTGGGTGATGCACTTAATTTGGAAAACTTTAAATATGCAAAATATGCTTCTAAAAAGAGCCTTATGTATACCACTTTTTAGGGACCAGATAAAGTCCTGGCACTATTTTGCTTCCTCTTGCTAGTATGTTTGTTTAACTGATAGTAACTAGCTGCATCCTCAGCATAGCAGACATTAGTCCTTGAGTGCAGTTTGCAGTTCAGGAAAGCAATTCATCAGTCAGCCACATTAATGAAATCCAGCTTCAAATAATGACAGTTCTCTCCCCTCTGCCTCCCAGGGGCAGTTAAGTTTTCTGTAACTCTTGCCGAGAAAGCTATTTCATAATGCAAACGCATGACCAGTCTGTCTTTAGAGAGGGCATGAGGATTTGAGTTCCTGGCCGTGCACAGGAGTGAGAAATGAAAGGCTCTTGGCTGCCTGCAGCTTTAGAAAAGGGGTTTTCTATAATCACCCTCTGTTGTAATGGCAGGATTATTTGTATTTGTTTCATTTGGAAATGGGCCTTTTTCACTCTGAAGGAAATACTGTTGAGCACCTTCCTACCATCCATTTGCTTTCCCCCCACAATGGCTCAGAGGAGAAATTAAGTCGTTGGAGGAATGGGAGCTTTTCAAAGGAGCATTTATGGGCCAAAGGAAAGATGACCAGATGGGCTGTCACCCAAGGAAATACAAATCAAGCCCCAGATCACACCCCAGGACTCTGCCATTGAGATTCCATAATGCCTGTTCAGGATTTCTGTTTATTTTTCAAAGAGAGGGATCATATATGGCTTGGCTTAAGCATTTCAATTTATGTTTCTGGCTGTCGGGGGATGCTGGCAAAAGATAAAACATCATCAGCTCATTTTCCATCAGTAGCGCTCTGTCATTCCATTAGGGCAGGAAATAGCTTGCTCTGTTACTGAGTGAATTTGACTTTAGCGTGGATCAGAGAGAGGACCCCTAGAGTTAAACACATCTCCCTGTGCCAGCTGTTCAGCATAAGACAGCAACGGCATGTAGCCAAATGACCACCCTCAGGATCCGACATGTGTTGGCACCACATGGTTTGCAAAAGCAAGCAACATGGGAGCACTTCCAAGGGAAGTGAGGTGTTGGGGAGTGGGGGAGGGTTAAAGGAAGTTTCGGTGAGAGGAGGGTTTTCTTTGGTGCTTGCTGAAGAAGAAAATAGAGACTTAAATATTTTGCGGTAATGGGACATAATTGTAGCTACTCAGATTTCACCACAGAGAGGTATAATATCAGATCCCTGATAGATGATACTAGTTTAATCGGGTTATTCATTTGAGAAGGGGTTCAGAGCTGCTTTCCAGATACCACTGAGTGATATCGCCCAGAAGTCCCGCCAATAAGAGAGGCATTTATGCTTTCTGTTTTACAATTAAAGTGACTAAGAAGACATGGCTATAGGCTAAGAATTTCCAGCATTGAGTCTCAACTTCTTAAAAAGTCACACATTGAAGTTGTGAGCCTGAATGGTATATGTGATGGGCACTGCAGTCTTGCTTCACATCACAAGGTTGCGGTGATGATAAGTGTAGATCTGGAACCTTGATTTCCTGATATACTGCTTTTTTAAATGACATTGTCTGATTTTATTTTTTGCGTGTGTTCCACTCATTGTCTCACCTTAATTTATTGTGACCCACAGCATCTTCAGTTCCAGTTGACCGCAAGCTCTAGTTATCTCAAGCTGCGCACTGGGGGAAAATCTAGTGTCCATGTGCTTCAGTTTACTCATTAAAAATAGGGACAGGGATTTTATGATGCTCCAGCTTTTTGCAGTAAATGTTCCTAATTAACAAGGGCAAAGCGTATAAGGAAAATCAGTCTCTTAAAAGAGGTGATATACTTTGGGTGGGGGAGAAAAGGCAAACTTATATGTACAGAAACTGTAATTCAGGGTACTTGCAGGCTGTTTAGTCACTTGAAGAAAAAGTTTTTATGCTTTGAAACCTGACACATGTCTGTCTTTTTTCTCATCCCCCCCTGCCCCCATCCCCCAAATCCCTTCACCCATGTCAGTCTAATAAAAGGTATTACCTCTCCACCCTACAAACTTTGCCTCACATATCCATAGATTCCCACAGCAGATCACTGTTCCAGATTAGGTACAGTTTTCTGAGGACATACTGGCAAGTATGATTTTTGAGGGGTAATCTGAGAACCTATTGCCAGTGTGGCAAAGCGGTATGCTGCTGCCAGTCCACATGAGCAGCCTCATATGGATTCAGTTTTGTAGCTGAGGCGCTGCTTTCCTGGGGAGAAGTCAGCAGGCACCTTTGCATGGGTTGATGGGATAGTTGTTTTTCATAATTCCTGGCCTGTCTCTTAGCTTCCAAGCAGCCCGAGCTGTCCTGATTGTCATCTTCTTTTCTGAACAGATGCAGACTCTGTATGCTTTCGATGAAGAAGAAACAGAAATGAAAAATAAAATAGTTGAAG
>VYZM01016439.1:60821-71109 GCA_013398915.1 Dromas ardeola | reverse complement strand
GGGGGCCAGGGAGATGGTGGCTGGGCTGCTCCTGCAGGCAGTGGGCCAAGCAGGTGCAGGAGCTGCAGCGGGGTGAAGTGCCAGCACCGCAGCACTTCTGTGGGCACAGTCAGAGCGGGGATTGTCCGTGGGGAGCACAAGCAGCTGGCTCTGGCTGCCTCCTGCGCTAGGTCCGGCAGCAGCGCTGAGCTGCCCGTGGGTGCACGCTGAGGTCCAGTCCAGTGCCGTGGCCTTCACGCTGGCTCACCGTCCTCTTCACCTCCCTGCAGGGTGAGGAGCAGCGGTGTCAGACGGTCCTGCTGCCAGGGCAGGATGGAGCCTGGTGGCACCGGGGGCCCTGCGCTGCCAGAGCCGGGTGCTGCAGCCCACAGGGCTCCTCACCGGGCGAGGTGCAGCACAGCCTCCACCACGTTGGTGCCGTCCTTGGCGCTGGCCTCACAGAACAGCGACCCGTGGGCCTGGGGGGACAGTGGGTGTCAGTGGGGTCCCTGCTGCCCTGGTGGCCCCGAGGCGCACTAGCTCACCATGGCCAGCTGCTGCCCGTGGGCTGTGCGAACCCCTGCCGCCTCTGTCAGTCCAGGCCGCAGGTCCATCTTGTTCCCCACCAGCATGAGCGGCAGCGGCCTCTCAGTGGCCTGCGTGAGGGAAGGGTGGCTCAGGGCTCCGCGGGGCCGGCAGCCTCCCACCGCAGCTGCTGCTGCGCCCGCCTCCTCCGGCAGCTGCAGAGCTCTGCCGCACGCCGGCTGCCTCCCATCATGCCTGTGCTGTGCCTGGGAGCACAGTGTGGGTCCAGACCCCGCACCCGAGGAAGCCCTGAGGCTCCTGCTCCTCTCCATGGGGGCTGGGTGCCTGTCAGACCCTTCCCGCTACCTTGATGTCCTCGATCCACTGGCGGACACTGAGGAAGCTGTGTGGGGAGCTGATGTCGTAGAGGAGCAGCACGCCGTGGGCTTTGCGGAAGTAGGACTGGGTGATGCTCCGGTACCTGGGGATGGGGCTGTCACTGCTGCTGCTGTGGTGACCCCCCGCCCCCCCCCCATCCCATGGGGCTGCTGCTGGAGCAGGGCCCCTCCCCAGCTGGCCTGGCATGGTGGCAGCAGCCCCTGCGCTCTTACCTCTCCTGCCCTGCTGTGTCCCAGATCTGTAACGTGGTTTGCTCCCCATCCACCAGCAGCTGCTTTATCTGGAAGTCCACCCCTGCCAGGAGGGACAGTCAGGCACCGCTCCTGTGCCCTGGCCCGGGCACCGGGGGTGCTGGGGGGTGTACCGAGGGTGCTGGAGATGTCTCCTCTGAACTCGTTGGTGCAGAGGCGCAGCAGGAAGCTGGACTTCCCTGTGCCCCCATCTCCCGCCAGCACCAGCCGGTACATGGGGCAGGGGAGCGCGGGTTCCTCTCTCCTCTCGCACCCCTGGTGAGACAAGTGGAGGTGGGGGGCTGGCATGGAGCGTGGGGGTGCCCCAGCTCCCCCCAGCCTGGCCCTTTTGCCCTGGATGGGGAGCTGCTGGTTACCTCCAGTGCGAAGGCAGGAAGCTTCTTCTTACTGGAGCACCTGGTGGAGCAGGGGGGTCTCTCTGCCTCCCCTATTGGGGGGATGGGGGCCTGCTGGGTGACAGACACCATGGTGAGGGGCCTGAGCCTGGAAGCTGTGGGCAATCAGACTCGTGTCCCTCTCCCCATCCTGGTGCACCAGGCTGGGGGCAGATTCCCTCACCTTGGTGCCCCGGTGGGGCCTGGGGGGAGACCCGTCCTCCGAGCTGCTGCTGAGTGAGGAGGCTGTATCCAAGCTGGAGGCTGAGCTCCACTGCTGCCCAAGGCCGGCATCGCTGTGGACCGCATCTCCATCTACCCAGGAGACTGTGGCAGGGAGCAGGTGGTGCGGGGAGTTGTCCCCCCAGTGCCTGTGCCGGAGGGTGGTGCTCAGGGAGGGGGTCTGCAGCCAGTGCTGCCCCCTCCACCCTCCATTGCTCACCTGCTGTGTGTGCCCCCTGGGCAGGCGGTGGGGGGGGATGGCTGTGGGGGAGAAGGCATTTCAGCACAGCGGCATCCTGTGAGGAGGTGAGGGAGTACCTGGGGCGTGGGGGCTCTGTGGCCTCCAGCTCCAGGGGCTCATGTGGGTCCAAGTGCTGGTGGCTGCCTGTGTGCCGTGTCCACCGGAGCTGGGTGTGTAGGCATGGCAAGCCAGGGCAGCCGAGCCAGCCTGCCCTGCACCCATGGGGGGACGGCACCCAGCATCCCTGTGCCCCCCCCCCCCCCCCCCGCGGGTGGGTGCCAGACCTGGCCCTCCCCTGCAGGGCTCACGGCCGGCGGGTCCCTGTGTGGGCTGAGCAGCAGCGCTGAGTGCAGGCGGATGTTGCTCTCACAGAAGGTCCTGTTCGTTGTCCTGGTGGGAGGGAGCAGCCTGAGGCTGGCAGGCAGCAGGGGACCAACCCAGGGGAGGGCTGTACCCACAGCAATGACACCCCCTGCTCCAGGCAGGAGCATGTCCCTGGCTGCCCCTGTGGTTGCTTCCCCGCTGCTGCCTGGCCAGGCTCAGACATAGTGCAGCATCCTGACATAGCCTGTGATCGCCAGGTTCTCCTCCACCATCTCCCGCAGGACCAGCTGCTCCCTGCAGGGACACAGCATCCTCATGGCAGGGCCCCCCCACCCCGGGACCTGCCCTGGGCTGCACCCCCGTGGCTGGGGTGCAGAGCTGCCTGTGGTGGTGCTGGGACAGCCAGGGGGCCCCAAGGACACCCAGCGTCACAGGGCTTGCCAATGGCAGGCCTGGAGGGATGTGCCAGCAGCTCTGGGCAGGCTTCCCGGCTGCCAGGGCTCACGGCTGGGCCAAGTGTGGGCAGTGCATCCCTGGTGGACGCCTGGCCTTCCCCGTGGCATCAGGGCAGGCAGCCATGGACAGGGTCTGGTAGAGCCCCCCTGCCTGGGGCTGGGCTCGGTGGGGCACCCACTGGCAGTGCCACCTGCTTGGCTGCTGCAGCAGCACAGGGGGCTGGCACAGGGTCCCTGCAGAGCTGGGGACAGGCCTGCCATCCTACCCGCCCCCCCCAAAAATGCCACCTCTTGCGCTGCTGGTCCCACTCAGAGAAGTCCCCCCGCAGCTGATCCAGCTTCGCCTGCAGCTGGGAGACACCGTGCTTGGCCTCGCACAGGCTGCGGCGCAGCCGGTCATTCTCCTGGGCAGGATGAGATGGGTCCCTGCTGGGGTGCAGCCCAGTGCACCGGGGTCCCTCGGGTGCCCGGGGCTGCAGGGACGCCCGCCTGGCCCCGTCCCGACCCTACCTGGGTGATGTCCCCGAGCTGGCGCTGCAGCTGCCCGATGCCTGTCCCCGAGCCCTGTGAGGGTCCCTCCATCTCCTGGGGAAGGTGCGAGCCACAGCCCACAGGGCAGCCCCATGTCGGGCACTGCAGACCCCCCCTGCTGCTGGTGCAGCCCCCGCTTCCCTGGTCAGGGACCCCATGGCAGCTGCCCTGATGCACGGGGACCATGCCAGACCCCCGTGTTGCCCACCCCCCGGTGCTGCCCTCACCTCCTGCAGGGCCGTATCCTGCCGGGCCGGTGGGCACAGGGCCTGGCGGGACTGCAGTCCACAGGTGTCGGTCCCCATCCGGCACCAGCTGCCACCGCTGCCGTGTGGGGCCCGTCGGGCGCAGCTGGTGCCGTGGCCCCAGGTGCTGCCCCGCCGTGTTTGCTCTGCGGGTGGGGCGGGGGCCCGGGGCACCGTCCTGCGGCACCGCTGGTACCGCACCCTCCTGGGCAGCCCAGACGGGCCCCTCGGTGCCCCGTCTTGCTCCGGTACCTGCACCCAGCCCTCCAGCCTCCCTGGTCTCCCCTCCCACCGGGCCCATACAGGCACTGGGCGCTGGGAGGTGCCAGGGGCTCCATCCGTCTGGCCGCCTGTCCATCCATCGTCCCAGGGGCTTTGCTCAGCCACAGAGAGCGGGCAGGGTTGAGGGCATTCTGGGGCCACTGTTCCCAGCTGCTGTGGTGGGATGCGATGGGATGTGCCAGGCAGGGCTGGAGCCAGGGCTGGGCATGGTGCCCACAGGACCCCATGTCCCGGTGTTGTCCCTGGTGTGCTGGGGCAGGTCCTTGGCCAAGTGGCTTGGGACGGACCCTGCTGCCTGCACAGGTGCTTGCCTGGGGCTCAGTGCCCTGACAGCTCGTGGGCACCTTTCGGGCCGGTGCCCCCAGCACCATGTCATGCTGAGCCATTCCTGTGTCCTGGGGGACTGGCTCCTCCAGGGGCTCAGCTGGGAGTGTGCTGGGGGTGCCGGCCATGGGCTGAATGCCCCTCTGGAGTACTGGACCCTAGGCCAGCGCTCCCTGCTCTGCCACCTGCCCTCTTGTCCCCGTCTCCAGCACAGCCGCCCCAAAGGCACCCTTTGCCATGACCGGTGCATGGAGGGGGCTGGCGCTGGGGTGCTGCTGGCACGTCCATGCCCAGCACTACAGCTGCGGCCTGCGTGGCGGCGGACAGCACAGGCTCAGCTCAGAGTTTTATGTAAAAATGTATTCAAGGAGCTATTTACAATGAGCACACCACCAGCGGGTGAGCTGAGACATGCAGGTGGCTGGGGCAGAGCCCCACTCCTATGGCAGACCCTGGGCCAGGGCAGCTGGGCTGGTGGCCAGCACGTGGTCAGGGGGAGACAGGCATCAGCCAGGGCTGAGTACCCACTGCCCGGCTGACTCCGGCTCAGCGCAGGACCCGTGTCCTTGGGAGCGCCCACCGCCTGAGTTCCCCTCGGGCTCTCAGATGCTGCCGTCTGCTGGGACAGGGGGTCAGGGGAGGCCAGCGCGACCCAGCACAGGCACAGGGCATGGCAGGGACCAGCCCCGGCTGCTGCCGCTCACGGTGCCAGGCACAGTCTGTCCCAGCAGGGACTATGTGGAGATGCTGATGCGCTGCGGGGTACGTCGTCGCCGCAGGACGCGCAGGGCCGGGCTGCTGCACCGGTGCTGGGGGGAGCCGCGGAGGCAGAAGGGGCTCAGCAGCAGCCACAGGTAGAGCAGGACGCAGGCCCAGCACGAGGACACCTTCACCCAGAAGGTCGACCAGCTGCCATGCGTGAAGGTGGTCTCCAGTACTGCGTTCTCGTAGCTGGTGGGAGAGGGTGGGCGTTGGGCGCCCAAGGGGTGCCAGCACGGGGGATCCCAGCACCAGCTGCAGCCACCAGGTCACCCCATGTCCCAGCGGCTGTGAGTCCCTGGGTACGTCCCACTTGCCATGGAGCCCCACGGCCCCGGAGACCCCAGTCCATCTCTGCAGTGTGCAGCCATGGGCTGCAGTCAGCAGGGGGTGTCGGTCGAAGCCATGCGCTTGCCCAGCAGGCGCCAGCTCGGTGACACTGGCACTGCCTGGAGCAGAGGGACTGCGAGGAGCACAGCACCCCCAGCCCTCACGGGGAGAGGGTCGGAGCCGGCGGGGTAGTGACGCTGGGGGGGTGACGATGCTGGGGGGGCTGCAGTCCCAGCTGGGCGGCTGCCCTAGCAACAGGGAAGGGGAGCGAGAGCAAGGAGGGCTGGGCAGCAGCACGGGGCCCTACCTGAACCAGTTGGTGAGGGTCATCATGACATAGAGTGAGGCAAGGAAGAAGACGAAGTGGAAGGCTGAGTAGCTGTAGACCACACGGTCTCGCTCATCCTGGACGATGCATTGTCCCCCATTGCTCTCCTCCACTTGCTCACATGTCTGCTCTGTGCCTGGGAGAGCACAGGAGCATGGTGGCTCCTGTGCCCCCTCCTCGCCAGCCCCCCAGGGCTGGGACGCAGGCACCCAAGGGTGTTTGTTACTGCACCCACCTCTCAGCTCCTCCTCCATCTTCTCGGGGCAGCAGAAGAAACACGAGGGTTTCTGCAGAGAGCGCAGTGTGCTGGTGATGGCAGGGCAGCCCCGCCACGCTGCCAAGCTGTGCCCAGCCGCAGTGTCCGGCCCCACCAGGGAAGGCCCTTGTGCTTGGCTGGACAAACCTGCCCCAGGACCAGGACCTGGGGCTCAGGATGGCTTGGGGCGGCGGGTCTGGGTTGCCGTGGCAGCAGGACACAGGGCACAGCTGCGGGGGGGCAGGACCATACTCACTTTAAACTCAAAGCTGTAGACTTTGACCATCCAGAGGGGCCCAAAGACCTCGGCAAGGTAGGATGCTTCATTACTGTGCCCGTGAGAGAGGCAGAAAGTGTAACACGGGCACCTGCCACCCTGTGTCAGGCCCCCAGCCCTCCCCATGGACCCGACATGGCCACCGGAGACCTGCAGTGCCTGGGGTCACCACGCTGCCCCTGCCCGCCCGCAGACGCCCAGCCTGCTCCGGCCCTGCCATCCCTCAGGACATCACCCAACCCAACTCCGCTGTTCCCGCCCTGGGCTGGGGACAGGGTCCCCATGCAGCGCCTGTGGGGCTGGCCGTGCCCAGAAGGGACAGTGCCCAACCGGCGCCGCGGGCACACGCACCATGCGAAGAGCACGCAGGCGTACATGATGGCAGCCCCCAGGATGGCAACAGTGGTGTCCTCTGTCTGCAGCTCATCGTGCCGGACGCCCGGGAAGCAGACGGTGAGGTTTTGCCCCTTGTAGAGCACTGTGGGGGGGACGGAGGTGAGACGGGTGTGTGCCCCGGCAGGCGGGGGGCTGCCAGTGGCAGGTGGGGACACCCACCTCTCTCCGGCGGACGGCTGGACAGTGCAGAGAAGGTGAGGTACATCACGTAGCAGCTGATGATTGAGGACTGCAGCAGCCCCGACCGTGGCTGCTCTGCAAGGGTGAGGTCAGAGGTGTCACTGGAGCCCCCGGAGCACTGGCAGCTGGTGGATGGGCTCTGCGTGGGCCCCAGGCAGCCCCCTCCCACTGCTCCCCTGCCCTGTGCCAAGGCACAGGAGTGACTAGCGGGAGCCGGGTCCCCAGGTGCCCATCTGCTTGCCCTGAGCTGGGAGCCCAGAGGCACCACCCATGCCCCCCATCCAGCCCCAGGACACAGCTGGCCCTGCCTGCAACATGGCAGCCCGTGCCATGCCATGCCCTGCCGTGCCATGCTGTACTCACTGAGCCGCACACAGGGTGTGATGGAGATGAAGGACATGATGCCGCAGAGGCTGCCGTTAACGGTGAGCAGTGCCTTGTTGAGGTGGCAGGCAGCCGGGTGGGTGTAGAACTTGTAGAGGAAGGAGAAGGCAGCGGAGGCGAGGGTGTAGAAGGCGGCGGTGGCCAGCAGCACGGCCAGGTACCAGCGCTTGTCCTGCGCGGCGCCCGTCAGCCTGCCGGGAGAGCGGGTGAGAGCCGGCAGCAGGCAGGCGCCCACCTGGCCCCCCGTCACTCACCAGTTCTTGTTCCAGGTGTGGGCGAAGGCGGTGATCAGCACCAGCTGGATGAGGATGAAGGCGAAGCCCCCGCAGACACCTGTGTAGTGCCAGGCTGGGGGGAGAGGGCGGCGTGGGGCTGGCAGGGGGGGGCACGTGGGGCCCTGGGGTGCCGGCTCAGGAGGGGTGGGGGATGCACCTTGGATGAAGCCGTCCTCTGGGATGAAGAAGCTGGCAGCACAGAGCCCCACCAGCACCAGCAGCTTCAGGAGCCAGAACCTGCGGGGCAGCGAGCATCAGGGAGACAGGGCCCCCAGCAGCCCCCATTCCCCAGCAGCCCCCATCCCTCGGCTGCCCCCATCCCTCGGCAGCCCGTCCCGTCCTGTCCCCATACCCATTGTGGAGCTGAGCGCGGCAGTCGGTGCTGGAGCGCACGTTGAGGAGCAGGGCAGCCTGCGCCAGGTGGAAGCAGGCGGTGCCAAAGCAGACCCGATACACAGCCGAGGAGCCCACCAGCCGCTCGCAGTCCATGCCCCCGGGCAGGTGCTCACACAGCATGGCGGAGAAGGGCACCTGCAGGCAGGGCGAGCAAGGGCATGGGGCTGCTGGTGTGCCCAGGACCCCTTGGCACCCACGGCATCCAGCACCTCATGACTCCTGACACCCCAGCATTCCTAGTACCTTCTCCATCCCCAGTACTCCTGGGACCCCCAGCAGTGGCAAGTCCTGCATCTTCAGTACTCCTGGCACCCCTTCCCCCCGGCTCCTCCAGGACCTTGGCATTCCCAGCATCCCTGTTACTCCCAGTACTCCTGTCTCCCCTGGCAATTCTGGCACCCCCAATGCTCTTGGGACCCCTAAGTACCCCTGGGATGTCTGGCACCCCCAGCACTCATGGTACCCCTGGTACCATGGCTTCAGCTGGGATGGAGTTAACTTTCTTGCTGGCAGCTGGTATAGTGCTTGTTTTGGGTTTCGGATGAGAAAATGTGTGATAGCGCACTGGTGGTTTTGATCGTTGCTAAGCAATCGGGGCCTTTTCTGATCCTCATACCCCCTGGCTGAACCCCCACCTGCCCTTGGGGAGCAGGGAATGGATTCCTTGATGTGCTTTGCTGGTGTGTGCGACTTTTGCTCTGCCTATTGAACTGTCTTTATCTCAACCCGCAAGTTTTTCCTCAGTTTTACTCTTCTGATTCTCTTCCCCATCGCAACTGGAGGGAAAATGAGTGAGCAGCTGTGTGGTCCTGGTTGTTGGCTGGGTTAACCCCCGACAGACCCCCAGCACCCCCAGTGCCCTGGGACCCCTGGCACCCCAGCACCCCCGGTGTCCCAGCTCCCGCCATCACCTTCTCCCTGACGGCCTGAGCCACGGTGTGGGACAGCATGAGGCAGCACACGGCAGAGGCCAGGACGTGCAGGAGCGTGTAAAGGATGCGGGTGCCCGTGGACACACGGAGTCCATGGCAGGAGCTGCAGCCACAACCACCGCACAGCTGGGGGGAGCACAGTCAGCAGGGACCCCATCAGGCCAGAGCTGCCCCCCACCCTGGCCTGGAACCCCCGCCCTGGTCCAGCCCCTCCCTGTCCCCACCAGCCCCGCAGCCCCCTCAGTCCCACCTGGCAGAGCAGCGAGTGCAGGAGGCGGCCGTGCGCCCGTGTGCCCGCCATGGCCCGGCTCGGCTCCGCTTGGCCCCCGCTGCCCTGATGGGATTAGGGGGGATTTTCAGCTCGGCCCGCCCCGCCATCTGCTCTCCACCACCTCCCAGCAGCCACCATCGGGGTGCTCTGCAGGAAGCCTGCCCAGGGTCCACCAGTGACCCCCTGGCCATGGGGAGCCCCGCCTGGCCCCTGGCCCCTCACTGGGCAGGATGAGGGTGCAGCAGCCGGCTTGGGCATGGGGGGCATGGGGAACATGGGGGCCACATGGGGTCTGCGGGGTGCTGGTCCCGGAGTGGTGCCATGGGGCCGTGCGGTGTGGCTGGAGGGCATGGGGGTCCCAAAGGGCTGGAGGGCTGCAAAGACACCCAGGGGCACCCAAGGGACATGGGTACCCCATGAAGAGGGGTACCCCAGGAAGAGGGCACCAAGCACATCCAGCCAGGAAGCGGGATCCCCCCAGCACGGGCAGGAGCTGGGGACAAGCCAGGCTGTGCAGGGGGCCTGTTGCTGCCCCTGTGCTGGGTCTGGCTGGGATGGCATCGCCTCCTCCAGCTCCTCCGCAGCTGCTCGGGCTTTGTGCTAGAACAGCCTTGACAGGGGTGCTTGGGCTGCGGCTGCGCAGGGCTTGCCCCGCGTCAAGGCTCCCCCTTTCCCCGCTCTCCCCCCGGTGAGGAGGCCAGGCTGGGCAGGGGGCTGTGAGGGGACAGAGCCAGGAGAGCCGACGCTGGCTGCCGAAGGGACGCTCCATGACACAGCGTTGTCCTGGCAGAGACTGGCAGCAGAGGAGTTGAAGGGTTTTGGCTCCCAGCGTGGCTGTTGCTCAGAGACTGGCTGGGCACCGGCTGCTGGTGGGAGGTGATGAGCAACTGCGTTTACACGCTGGGGGTTGTTTTATTTTTCCCCTTTCCTTCATAGGTTAAAGTGTCTTTATCTCGATTCATGAGTTGTTTTTTTTTTTTTTACTTTTGCTCTTCTTCTTCTTTCCCATTCCTGCTCTGGGAGTGGGGAGCAAGCAGCTGTGTGGGCACTTGGCCAGGGTCAGCCCACCACAGGGTCACCATCCCAAGCCACCACCCCCCGTGATGCCCAGCTTCCCTGGGGATGGCTGAACCCCCACCTGCCCATGGGGAGCAGGGAATGGGTTCCTTGGTTTGCTTTGCTTGCACGCGTGGCTTTTGCTTTATTAAATTGTCTTTATCTCAACCTACAACTTTTTCCTGACTTTCACTGTTCCGGTTCTCTGCCCACCCCGCTGGGGAGGAGTGACCGACCGGCGGCGCGGTCGTTGCTGGCTGGGGCTAAACCCCGCCGGCCCCGCGCAGCGCAGGGAC
>VYZM01016439.1:28499-48270 GCA_013398915.1 Dromas ardeola | reverse complement strand
GAGGGCCAGGAGGGAGCCAGGCCTCGCACCCGCGGGGCCAGCCGCGGCCCCGCCGCCCTCGCAGCCACCCGTGGCTCTGCCGGTGCGGGGACGGCTGGCGGCTCCGGCCGTGTGGCAGCCGGGCTCAGCCTGCGGGGAAGGGCCGGTGTCCAGCAGTACCGGGCAAGGTCCCGGCCGGCCCTGCCCGTGCCGGGTCCCTGGGCAGTGTGCCGCTGGGGCTGCGGGTGGAGAGCAGGGAGCACGGCCCCACTCACACCCCTGGCCTGCAGCAGCCCGGGGCTGCCCGGTGCCTCTCCGTCCTCCTCCTCCTGCTCCCGGGACACGAGGGGCTCGCAGGCAGGAGCGGGGCACGTAGCAGAGCTGATGGGGTCTAGCGGGGAGGGAGCCAGCCCCTCCTGCTGTGCTGGGGCAGCAGGCACCGAGTGCCGGGGCTGTGGAGGGCCGGGCTCTGCACCCCGTGGCAGGGGCCCACTGCAGCGTTGTCCCCACGTGGAGCAGTCGTCCCCGGGCAGCAGGATGCCTGCCGGTGCTGGGACCAGCAAGGCAGAGGAGACTGCCCGGCTCAGGGACCTGTGGAGGGGGCGAGGTGCTGTCACGGAGACCGGCCATGGCAGACAGTGTCCCCTTGTGCTGTGCTTGCTGCTCTCTCCGCTCCTGCGGTAGCTTTTTCCCTTCCCTGGGGGCTCCGGGAGCCTTTCCCACTGGGAACTGTGATTTGGGCCCTGGCACGATCTGGGGTCCGGGGCTCCTATCCAGCCTCTGGTGGGTACTCGTGGCTCTGGGTGCTTCAGCAGGTCTGATCGCTGAGGGGGAGCCGCAGCATGCCTGAATCGCAGCACTGTCTGCGCTGCAGCCTGTGGCGGGGTCTCAGGCGGCTGCCAGGAGCTGCTCTCCTCCCCTGGCAGCCGCAGGCTCCCTGCTCGCTGGGGCGGCTGATGGCTGGAGGGGGATGGGGCTCCTCTGGGCACTGCTGGCTCTCACCTTTCCCGCTGTCCCTGAAACACGACCAGATATTTCAGGGTCCCTGTGGAGCTCTGTGCGTGGAGCTCACACTGGCGCTGTCGTGTCGTGGGCTCCTTAGCACTGGGTGGGTTGCTCCCTGCTCTGCTCCCCACATGCCTGCCCAGCTGCTTGTGTTTGCTCTCTGACATGGTGTGAGCTGTC
Source organism: Dromas ardeola (assembly GCA_013398915.1). Taxonomy (NCBI): domain Eukaryota; kingdom Metazoa; phylum Chordata; class Aves; order Charadriiformes; family Dromadidae; genus Dromas; species Dromas ardeola. The sequence goes on along the minus strand of VYZM01016439.1, from coordinate 47,106 downwards.
CTCAGGCATCCTGGGGTGCAGGTCCCTGGGTACGTGCTGGAGGTGACAGCATGCCCTTTTTCCTAGTCCCTGTGCCAGTTTCCTTTCTGTTGTGAAGATGAGTCACACCGGTGTCACCATGTTGTGCTCTGGAGGAAGGGTAGAGCTGAGCTGCTGATGGTGACAGGCCGCATGGCGCTCAGCACTGCTACCAGGCACTGCCTGGTTGATCACTGACTGTGGAGGTGCTGGGGCCTGGTGCTCCGCTAACCAGAGAGCGAGGGCTTTCCCTGGCTTTCCTCCTTCCAGTGTCTCGTTTGGCTGGGGTTCCCCACACAGTGTCTGGGGGCAACTCCTCCGGTCTCCCCTTGGGACTGGAGAGGCAGGCTTCCCATCCCAGTTGCTCCCAGCTCTGCCCAGATAGGCCTGTCCCGGTTGGAGAAGGGGCTCCTGTCTGCTGCAGAGCGTGGCAGCGGGAGGCATGGTTTCCCTTGCCTTGCTTCTCTCCTCCTTCTCTGCCTTTCTTCCCTCCCGGTTTGTCTCCGGTGTTTGTAAGCACAGAGAGTAAGTACACATTGGGCAATAGGCAAGGTAAACAGTGTCTCCGCAGCAGGGCAGGCGTGCTGGGACCCCTGCCAAGCCAGCTGCCACCATGTCTCCTCAGGGCCCCGGCTCCCATGTGGCTGTTGGTGAGATGCAGCGGGTGCTGTGTGCCGAGGTCCCTTTGCCCGGTGCAGGAGCCACAGCTAGATCCGGCGGAGCCTGCCCTTCCCGGGTTTGAGGAGAGCTGCCCCGGGGGCTGACCGCTCTTCCGTCTCTCTGCAGATCGTGCTGCTGTCCCGGACGGTCTGTTCCTGCTGCCGCCCTCTGGCCCAGCTGTCGTGGGCTTGTCCCCATGCTCTCTTGGGCTGAGCAGGGACCAGCGGGGCAGAGAGGCCGGCGCGCCTCGGGGTGCTGACGCAGGGAGGACGCTGGACCTGCTGTTCCTGGGACCCTCCTGCTCCCCAGCTAGAGGAACCCCGATACTCTGATGGATCTGAGGCCCTGCTCGCTGCTCCTGCTCTGGACTCTGGTGGTTGCCCTCACTCTCCTGGCCCAGGAGGTGCTGGCCCAGCGTATTTATACCAACACCTGGGCCGTGCTCGTCCCCGCGGGGCCCCAGGAGGCTGACAGGCTGGCCAGGAAGCATGGATTCCTCAACCTGGGCCCGGTAAGTGCCCCGCTTCCCTCTCCCTGTGGAAGCGGTGTCCTCTACTGTGATCTGGGGGGTGCCAGACTCAGCCCCGGAGCTGGCTCGGGGGCTGCTCTTTCTGGCAGCAGGGCCACTTCGTTTGTGCTCGCTCACTGCAGCCTTCCAGCATCTGCTGTGTTGATTCAAGGGTGGTAAATAGCTAGATGGAGCCGGGGCCTCCCCCTGCCAGCGGGATGGTCTGGTGGCATGGCACGGCACACTCTGCCTGCTGTAGGGGGAAGGAGGAAAAGCCCATCCCAGCATGAAAAAATTGGGAGTGCTGTGCATTGGTGAAGAAAGGGAGGGCTCCCAGCTCCTGATGGTGCTCCCCGCAACGAGCTGCACGAGGGTGGCACAGCCTCGGCTCAGCCGGGGTGGCAGCAGCACCTCCTGGGTGTCCCCAGAGCAGGCAGTCTGACAGCAGCGCATGTCCTTGGCCCTAAACTGCCCTTCACAGAAGGTGTGTCAGCAGGTCCCCACTGCTCTCAGCTTTCTCTGCCCTCAGCCAGTGTAGGGACAGGGCAGAGCACGCAGCTGGACTGGGTCTGTCGCCGCCATCACCCTTCTGGCAGCAGAGCAGGGAGAACAGGGTGACAGCAAAGGAACCGGGGCCCCTTGTGTTCCCCACAGTCACGGCTGTTCTTGGCCTTGTCGCCACGGTGAGGAGCATCGTGGTGCTCTCCTCCCAGCAGCCCTGACAGGGCCCAGCATCCCTGTGCTCCAGGCCCCAGGCTCTGCTTTCCCTGGCTGCTGTGGGCCGTGCTCTCGTTGGTAGCAAGGGTGCTCGCAGGTCTGGTCTGAGGTGTCGGCGTGAAAGCTGGGCCTTGGCCGAGAGCGGTGGGGCTGGGCGGGCCGACGGCCAGGCTCCTGCTTGCCAGCGTGGTGCTGCGGGCAGGACTCATCTCTGTTGTCAGGCTGATTCTTGCAGACCAGTGTTCCTTGATGCCACTGTTGCAGTGTGATGCCGGCTGCCCCATGCTCTCGGCCCAAACTGATCTGTGGGGCTTTTCTCACCGTGTGCTGCGGGCAGGGCACTGGCCGCTGGGCTGGCAGCCCACAGGGGCTTTGCTGATGGAGCTGGCGCCAGCACGGCTGCCATGACTGAGGGGGAGGCCAAGGGGATCCCAGGGGAGTGGGTGCAGCAGGGCTGGCCCAGAAGGACACCCCCGTGGCCCCCGCACAGGGAGCTGGGCCGGTGCTGCTCTGGCGAGGTGAGGCTGGTGCTAGTGGAGCAGAGCCCACGTGGCTCTGCCAGCCACCGCTGGGCTGCCTGCATCCTTGGGGTCTGTTACCAAGAGCAGGGTGCTGCCGCTGGGCTGGGCTGGCTCTCCGGGAAGGAAGCAAGGGGCCAAATCCCAGAGGAAATTGCACAACTCATGGCTGCGGTGTCAGGACCTCGCAGTGAGCAGCTGCCGGAGCTGTGGCGGGCGGGGAAGGTGGCTGCTGCTGGAGCCGGCGGGTGCTTTGTCCTGCCGCATGAAAGGAGCCCTGCGCAGGGCAGTGGATACACAGGGTTCTGGGGACAGGGGGCCCCAAGTCCTCTGGGGCTCGTGCTGGAGGAGGGAACTCTGTGTGGGCCAGGGCCAGGTGTGGGAACTCTGTGTGGGCCGGGTGTCTGCACTGAGGGGGCGATGAGGTGGCCTCATGCAGGTGCTGTCTGCGTGGAAGTGTCTTAGAGCCAGGGTCAGGGCAAGGGACGTGTCAGGCCAGGGCTGCTGCCATGCAGAGGGGACCGGGAGAGCAGCCCAGCATGTGTCCCACTGGAACAGTCTCTGCGGAGACTCCTGGGAGTGGTGACAGTCCAAGGTGCCATCAGCCTGCTCCCAGCAGTGTTCCCCGTCACACTGCGGTGCTGGGTCCCAGGCCCAGCTGCCAGGGCCAAGGGGCACCAGGCTCTGCAGCCGTGTCTCCACCGGCCCAGGGTAGCAGCGCAGAGTCGTGCAGGGCCCCATGGCTCGGCAGGGTGCCCAGGCCTGTTTGGGGTCCATCCCTGCGAGCCATGGAAGCTCTGTGCCAGCTCTACCCATCAGCGCCCACCTTCTCCCTGCACCGTTCGATCTGCGCTGGAGGCGGGCAGCTCGGGCTGTGGTGGGAGCTGCTGGTCTGGGCATGTTTTTGCCCGTCCTGGTGTCTGTGCTGTGGGACAAGGTTTGGCTGGCCTGGGTAGCCCACTCCCACAGAGGGGCCGTGGCAGCCTGGTGGGAAGAGCAGCGCTGGAAGGAGCTGCCCTTTCCCTCCTGGGAGGTTTCTGGGCTGCTGTTCCCGGGGGGTGTGTGCCGCTGGGACAGGATGTGACAGCCAGCCTGGAAGGGGGGGGACCGGGTGCTTCTGGCAGTGCCCCAGTGAGAGGCCCCCAGGGTCCTTATCTGAGAGGATCCTGGCCTCAGCGTGGGGTCTGGACACTGTCCTTGCAGGCGTCCTGTCCTGGCGTACTCCCTGCTGCGCCGCTGCCTGCAGAGCCAGGGCAGGCGGGCAGTCCCCTGGGCCAGCGATGCCTCGGCCACAGGTGCCAGGACCTGAGTCTGGTGGCAGTGGCCTCGAAGGGGACCCAAAGGACAGTGCCGGGGGGGGTCAGAGGAGAGGGATGAGTGAGGCAGGAGTGCGCTGGTTCTCCCCAGTGGGGATGGTGCGGCACAGGGGGTGCAAGTGCTGCCTGCCCCAGCTGGGGGTGGTGAGCACTGGGGAAGGGTCTGGCTGCTGGTGCCAGCCTTGGCTGCATCAAGGTGGTGAGTAGCCCCAGCCCAGGGAGGCTGCAGGTCCCTGCTAGCCCCCTGCTGCTGCCCAGCACATCGCCCTGCTCCTGGGGACACGGGTGGGAGTGTGGCAGCCCACTGTCCTCGAGGCTGGTTGAGATGGCTGCAAGCTGTGATGGGAGGCAGAGGCGGGAGCGGTGAGATGACACCGCTCTCCATGGGATCAGCGCTGCCGCCCCAGGGACACACAGGGCTGGGGGGCAACTCTGCCCTTGCTGAGGACAGGGACTGTGGGGATTAGGGTGGAAGCGTGTGGGCTGGCCAGCTCCTGGCTGCCACTGCAGTGTCTGTGCAGACCTAATCCAGTCGGATGACCAGGCAGAGCTGCGATCTGCTTGCAGGAACAATCAGGGCTCTGTCCTTATCCCCGGAGGGGGTGAGGGGGTGCTGGGGGTAGGGCAGCAAGCCTACAGCTCGCTTTCCCCTCTGCCAGCCCGGTGCAGAGGCGCTTTTTACCTCGGCACCTTCCCAAATGCTCTGAGCTGCCAGGCGTCCCAGGCTGTACTGGGGGCACATGGTGTGCTGCGGGGAACAGGCCTGGGTCTGTCCCCAGTGACTCTGGCAGTGCTGGAGGTGCAGTGCTGCCCTAAGAGGCGGGGCTGCAGCTCTGCAGCTGGCTGTGCCCCACAGGGAGGGGGTGCAGAGCTGCAGGCTGAGTCCTGGCCTTTCCTGCACCAGCCCAGGGTGGGAGCAGGGCTCAGTTGCCACCGGCACCTGGGAGCACAGCCCCACATCACGAGCACCACATCTCAGGGAGCCGGTGTGGTCTGCGGCTTCCCTGGATAACACCAGTTGGTGTGGTGTGGGGTTGATTTGCACACTGCATTATCCCCTGCCCCAAGCTTGCTCCCCACCGCAGCCCCAGCTCTGGGGGACATGTGCAGAGGGGAGTGGGTCCTGAGCTGGCAGGTGCGGGCTTTGCCGGCCCCTTCCCTGGGGACTGATGCATGCTGGCGAGCTGCGAGCACCAGACTCCCCTGGTGATGGAGCAGTGGACACAAGTCCTGACCCTGGTGTTCGTCTCCTGCCGTCCTGTGCTGCCAGTGCTGGGCTGTCACGAGTTGAGTCTGTTCCCTTTCCTGCCCATGGAGCAGCTGGTGCATGGAGGGCTGTGCCATGGGGGAGCCCTGCGGAGCAGCGCAATTCCATTTTGGCTGGCAGGGCCTTGGCCATTCCCCCCAGGCAGGGGTGGTGCAGGTCGGGCTCCAGGTGCTGGGGTGCATTTCCCATGCCCCACAGAGCACAGAGGGGCTTCGGGGTGAGGTTCGTGACTCAGGGAGTCACAGCCTGGATTTTCTGCCCCAGGACTGAGGGTGCTGGTCAGCCTGGTGCATCTTTCCTCCCCTGCTTGGCTCCAGCTGGCTGCATGGCTGGCCAGGGTGGTGGCACATCTGCAGAACTCTGATAAGCTTGGGGGGGAGTGTGTGTTAAGTGCAACCAAACAGTTTTACAGCAGCCTGGTGCAGCGGAGGGTAAGATGTCCTCTCCCTCGTGTTCCCGCAGCCTTTGCAGCCCAGCCCTGCCAGTGGTGGCGCAGCTTGGGCAGACGTATCCTGCCCGTGGCCATTGCCCAGACTTCATGGCTTCCAGCGGGACAGGGTGGCCACTTGGCTCCCTTCTCCCCAGTCCAGGCAGGCTGCTGGGCTGGGAGGCCCTGGGCAGCAGGGGTGGGGCCAGCACGGCCAGGCCAGCCTCTGGGACGTGCAGGAGGGGACAAGGAAATGACAGCACTGGAGAGGGTTTGGGGTTTAAAAATAACCGGCTGGGCGGTTGCGTGGCCGCCTGGCCAGCTGTGCTGTGCTGGAGTCCCGTCCTGCCCCAGCCCTGGCTGGGCTGTCCCCGCATGCGTGGGAGCTGAGCCACAGCCAGCAGCTCCTCGGCTGGTGGTGGCCCCTGCCTGGGGTCAGACGCCTGCGTGCCTCCCTCGCTTTGCTCCTCTGGAGCTGGCTGTACCCCAAGGTAGAGACCAGCGCTGAGTGGGTGCTCCGGTGGGACGCTGGCCTGGGGTGAGAAGGGCTCTGCGAGTGGCCTGTTCAGAGGAACAGAGGCTGGCTCAGACCCTCCCTGCCCTGGCTGGGGCTCTCTGAGGAGCGGGGTCTGGACCCCCCGGCCCCCACCTCACCAGTAACAGGCGTTGCTGGTTGGCTCGGGGAGAGGAGCAGCAGTTTTGTCTCCTGAGGCTGGAGCCTCTTCCAGGCTGGCTCCGAAAGGCCTGTCCCTCTCTGCTGTGTCTTGCACGGGCCTCCCTGCCAGGGCAGCAGCTTTGTTGGACAATTAGGGACTTACTGCCATGCAGGGACTTACGGGAGGGTAAGGTGGGCAGAGGCCACGTCAGCGTAGCCCCAGGGTCTCCCCAGCTGCCTTCTCACCAGCTGCTGCAGCGTCTTCTGCACCATGTACCAGCAGCTGCTCTGGAGTGGGTGGCCCAGCCTGCCTGTGGTAGCCCCAGGACTTGGGACTGCAGGTGGGGGGGATATGGAATTGGGGAGACTGGGCTCTCGTGTCCATTCTGCTCCTTTCTCTGTTGCAGATCTTCGGTGACTATTACCACTTTCGGCACAGCGGTGTGGTGAAGCGTTCCCTCTCGCCCCACCAGCCCTGGCACAGCCGTTTGGCCAGGGAGCCGCAGGTACGTGCAGTGGGGGGGCCCTGCCTGCCATCTGCAGGGGCCTGGCTTTGGTCCTGGGCACTGGGCACAGGACAGGACTGAGCTGCCTTGAACCGTCCCCTGGCTTTGAGGCCCTTGGCAGAGCTGGGTGGGAGCCTGGCACATGCCTGGCAAGGGCAGGGGGTCAGCAGAGCCGGTGTCACCGGCCTGTGGACTGCTGAGATCCCAGGGCATGGGGCAGCCTCGGCTCCCTGGAGGGCTGTCTGTCCTCGTACGTGGGACAAGGTGTGCAGAGTAGTGCCGGCAGTGCCAGATCCCAGCGCGGCGGTGTGGTGGGGCTGCCGTGATCTCCATCCCAGGGGCCTGACGCTCCAGCAGCGCAGCGGAGCGTGCAGCACGTCGCAGCGGCTGGCAGGCTCTTGGCTGCTCAGCAGGGCTCTGTGCTCTGACCTGCCCGCTCCGCTGGAGCAGAGCCTGTCGCAGACGCGCTGCCGCCCCGGCACGGCTGGGCGGAAGGGGCCGGGAGGGAGGGTCTGGGTGCTGCGGTAGCTCTGGTGGGTCAGATGCTCTGCCAGCCCAGGGCTGGCTGGGAGCTCCCTGGGGAGGGCCCATCTGGGCAAGCTGCTGGCTGGGGGGCAGAGGGTCTGGGGAGCTGCTGGCCCAGGCGTGAGCTGCCAAGGGGGCAGGCAGGGGCAGCAGAGGAGCCCCACGCCCTCTCTGCCCCCAGGTGCAGTGGCTGGAGCAGCAGGTGGCAAAGCGCAGGACCAAGCGAGACGTGTTCATGGAGCCCACGGACCCCAAGTTCCCGCAGCAGTGGTACCTGGTGAGTGCCAGGCGGGGGCTGCGTGCTGCTGGACGAGGAGGGGGGCTGCACAGTCACAACAGCAAGTTCTGGGGATGCAGACATGGCACCCGAGGTATGGCGGGGAGGGGGAAGGCCTGAGGCAGCTGTCTGGTGCTGTGGATCCAGGGATACCCCAGGGAAGAGGCTGTGCTCATGGAGCTGCGGGTCCCTGCTGGAGCACTGGCAGGGCTGGGGAGAGCTGGGGGCTGGACTAGGAGGGAGCAGCCCTTTGCCTGGCCCAGGAACAGGGTCTGTGCCCGTGCCCTGTCTGTGTTGTCAAGCTCAGGCACAAGCCTGATCTCTGAAGGGAGCCATGTTTATGGGGCCCAAGCAGAGGCTGGGGCCCAGTCTCCTTTTGGAGTGGCCTTCCTCAGGTGGCCGTGCCTGGGTCCCCGGGGATTTCCTCATCCCCACGCCACAGCAGAGCAGGGGGAAGGCTGCCTCTTGCCTGCCCTTGCAGCTGGGCCTGGGAGGTGTCGGGCACACCCCGCCACAGTGCCAGCAGCCGGGTGCAGCTCCTATTGCCAGGGCTTCTCTCGGCAGTACAACACGAACCAGCGGGACCTGAATGTGCGTCAGGCCTGGGAGCAGGGCTACACGGGCAAGGGCATCGTGGTTTCCATCCTGGATGATGGCATTGAGAAGAACCACCCTGACCTGGAGGGCAACTACGTAAGTGTGGGGTGATGCCGCAGGGCAGTGTGCCACGGGAGCCTGCCCGGGCAGCTGCGTCCACTCGGTGCAGCCCCAGAGCTGCGTGGTGCAGGGCTTGTGCCTGCTGTGGTGGCACATGCAGGAAAGTGATGGAGGTGGGACTGGAGCCTGCCCCTGTGCTCAGCCCAGCCTCAGGGCTGTGGAGCGCAGGCGTGGCCCCAGGGCAGCAGGACTCGGTGGGCAAGGTAGACGGTCTCTTAATTGCCAGATCTGTCTTGCAGGATCCAGGGGCGAGCTTTGATGTCAACGACCAGGACCCAGACCCGCAGCCCCGCTACACACAGATGAATGACAACAGGTGAGGGACTCAGTGGCAGTGCCATCAGGAGGTGACTGCGGGAGGGTGCAGGAGGGTGGTGGCATGCTTCTGCCCCACAGAGAAACCCCCTGCCTCCCTTTCTGACGCGAGCAGCATCCTTTGGGGCTGCCCAGCACCACTGCAGGCTGTTCAGTCCCCCCTGCTCTGGAGCAGGAGAGTAGATGGAGGAGCCTTGCAAAGCCTTTGTCAGCCACCCAGTTCGGGAGGGATGCGAGGCAGCCTGGGCGCTGGTCCCTCTGGCTGCAGCTGGTGCCCAGCCCTGTGCTCCTCGCATCCCATCTGAGCACACCTGGTCCTGTTTCGACTGCAGACACGGCACGCGCTGCGCCGGGGAAGTTGCTGCTGTGGCAAACAACGGAATCTGCGGTGTTGGCGTGGCTTACAACGCCAGGATCGGAGGTGGGTGCCACCCTGCCCTGCGCCAAGAGCAAAGCCTACGCTGGGCTCCGTGGGTGCCTCGTGGCCGGAGGAGTGGGCTGTATTGGGATCTCGGCACTGCCGGCCACAGTAGCCCTGTGGCACAGGGCGGCAGCAGCGGACGGAGGGATCTCGCCAGCGGCACTGCTGCCCTGCGGTGCGTGGCCGCGCTGCCCCGTACGGTCGCCCGTGACGTCTGCTCTCTGGCCCTAGGCGTGCGCATGCTGGATGGGGAGGTGACTGATGCTGTGGAGGCCCATTCCCTGGGCCTCAATCCCAACCACATCCACATCTACAGTGCCAGCTGGGGCCCCGAGGACGACGGCAAGACTGTGGATGGCCCGGCCCGGCTGGCGGAGGAGGCTTTCTTCCGAGGGGTCAGCCAGGTGAGCAGGAGAGTTTGCCGGGGAAGCACCGGCTGAGCTCCTGCCCCTTCCCCCAGGTCTCCCTTGCTCTGCCTGCCCTGGTTGTTGTCTGGGCTGTCCAGTGATGAGCTGTCTGTGAGCTGTCCTCCAGCCCATCTCCAGGATCAGGCTCTGTTGGTTTTTCCTGTTCTTCCTGCGTGATGGCTCTGAGTCAGGGCTCCTCCCATGCAGGGTGCTTATCTCTGAGGAGCCCTCTCCTCCCTGCTCAGAGGGCTCCCACTCAGACGGTCTCTCCCCACTCTTTGAAGCCGTGTGCTGGCTCCTGCCTTGTTTCATGCTAGCTGCTCTCCCTCGCCTCCTCCACCTGTCCTCTCCCCACTGTCCCCATGTGCTGTCAGTGCAGCCTGTGCCTTAGCGTGGCCATGGTGCGTGGTTCAGCTGTGCCCTGTGTTCCGCCTGGGATTCCCTGCAGAGACAAGCGTGTGCTGTGCAGTGTGTGCTGGCAAACCACCTCCGCTGCGCCTGCCAGCTCTGTCACACGCACTGTGATCGGAGCTGTGGCTTTTGGGTGCTGAGCAGCCAGTCGGGACCGTTCTGCTGAGCTCCCACAGCACTGCCAGGCAGCTGCAAATCCCACACAGGCAGAGTCAGCCCGGGTGATTTCCGAGCAGAAAAAGACATTAGTTCTTGGAAGTCCCGCTTCGGCAGGGCCTCCTGCCGCCCAGTGCCTTACCTGTTGGGGCAGCTTCTGTAGAGCTGCCTCAGCATCTCCGTAGGCATGGCAGTGGTGAGGGATGGGGGTGGTGGGCCCCTAGGCTGGCGTGCTGATCAGTGGCATCCTGCTGTCCCCCAGTGTCCCAGCTGCATCTGCTCAGTCTTTCCCACTCAGGCCACAAGAGCCCTGCGGCCAGCTCCGTCCCCTTGTCCCCAGCTCCGGCCTGGGGCTTCCCACCCTGCGGCAGCTTGGGTGGCACCAGTGCTGGCCCTCATCCTGCCTCTGTTGCTAGGGCCGAGGGGGGCTGGGCTCCATCTTCGTCTGGGCATCCGGGAACGGGGGCCGCGAGCACGACAGCTGCAACTGTGACGGTTACACCAACAGCATCTACACGCTGTCCATCAGCAGCACCACACAGTACGGTAACGTGCCCTGGTACAGCGAGGCCTGCTCCTCCACCCTTGCCACCACCTACAGCAGCGGCAACCAGAACGAGAAGCAAATCGTGAGTCAGGGCTGTTGGGGTCTGCAGGCCAGGGGCTTATGGGGGTGGGGTGAGCTGTGGCCACCATAGGTGTCCCTCCAGGACGAGCGGGGCACAGTGCTGGGAGCGGGGCTGGCCCCGCTCTGCCATGCTGCTGCCTCCTGGTTGCTCACAGGACTTGGTCTCATGAGTTAAGGACTTCTCGGGGGAAGCCTGTGAGCCGCTCCAGGAGCGGTGGCCCTGCCTCGCTGCTCGCAGCCCTTATGGGGACGCCAGCCTCCGAGCTGGCTCCTGGACATGGCAGGTGCCCACAGCACCTCCTACCCCGGCACTCCTCCTTGCAGGTGACAACTGACCTCAGACAGAAATGCACCGAATCGCACACAGGGACATCGGCCTCAGCACCCCTGGCGGCTGGCATCATCGCCCTCGCCTTGGAAGCCAAGTAAGGGCAGGCACAGAGCAGGGCTGGGCTGGGGCGGCTGTGCAAGCCCTGCGAGGCTGTGGCCCCTGGGCTGCCAGGGGCCAGGAGGAGCCACCTGGGGCCAGGAGGAGCTGGGCGCTGATGCCTGAACCCTGTGTCTCCCCGCAGCAAGAACCTGACCTGGCGGGACATGCAGCACCTGGTGGTGCAGACGTCGAAGCCGGCCCACCTCAATGCCAACGACTGGGTCACCAACGGTGTTGGCCGCAAAGGTACCAGGGTGCTGGGAATGGACCAGGGGCTCCCATTCCCGCTAGCACCACTAGCCCATAGGTGCTGGAGCAGAGCACCCCAGCAGCCCCGGGGGGTTGGAGGAGGCAGGAGGCCCCAGTGAGCTGTGCAGCATGGCCGGGCACATGTCCCCAGCCAGGGATCCCTGGCCCTGCTAGTGGCAGTGATCCCTCTCTGTCCACAGTCAGCCATTCCTACGGCTATGGCCTGCTGGATGCCGGGGCCATGGTGAACCTGGCCAAGAACTGGACCACGGTGGGACCTCAGAGGAAGTGCGTCATCGATGTCCTCACAGAGCCAAAGTAAGGGCTGGTGAGCCCAGGAGGGCATCACCCAGTGTCCACCCCATGCATGGCCCTGCGCAGGAGCCCGGGTGCTTGTGAACCCAGGGCGAGGAGTGGGGAGGATCTCTGGGGCTGAGCTGCCCCCGAGACCCCGGACCATCCTCCTGCGAGAGCCGGGAAAGCTGCCTTCAGCCATGCAACGCCAACATCGGCTGCTGAGCCTGCCTGCTCCTGCTGGGGCCGGGCCGGGCACAGTGGGGGTGCGGGCAGGCTGGGACGCTGCGGTTTGGGAGCAGCCAGCGCGAGTCATCCCCAGACAGAGGGGCTTTTCAGGGGTCAGACAGAAGCTCCTTTTACTCTGGCTTGGCCGCTGCCACCGCAGCGCAGCATGTGCTGTGTCTCCTGTGTGGCCGGGGGGCTCCCCAGGGGCTCTCGGGGTGGGGCATCCCTGCAATGGAGGGAGCCGAGGCTGGGCCCTGCCTCTGTCCGCTGCCTTGCCCCGATCCCCTGGGACCCATCCCTGCCCGTCCAGAGCAGGCACTCCTTGCGACCAGCATCCGGCGCTGGCACCCGGGCCGGTGCCGCGAGTGTCTGCGGAGGGGACAGCCGTACAGGAGCAGTGGGATGGGGATGGCCGTGCCTGTCCGTCCCTGGCCGCACTGTGCAGGGCGGAGCCAGCCCTGCAGTGGGCGAAGAAAGGGCCCATTCAGGGCTGGCACGGTGCGGCGGCTGGGGAGGCAGCATTGGGCAGCGTGTGCTCAGCAGAGCAATCCCTGCCGTGCCTGGGAGCTGGGGCAGGCCCCTCCGCTGCCTGCGCCCTGTCCGGGCATGGAGGGCCGCTGCGGGATCGCCTGCCGGGGCAGCCGCAAAGCCCCACAGTGGGGAGTGGGGGCCAGGGCGCCTTGTTACGTGCCACTGGGCTGGGACTGGTCTCACTCTTGCCTGTCCTCGGCAGGGACATCGGGAAGCGCCTGGAGGTGCGTCGGAAGGTGGACGCCTGCCTGGGGAAAGCCAACTACATCAGCCGGCTGGAGCACACGCAGGCCAGGCTGACACTGTCTTACAACCGGCGGGGGGACTTGGCCATCCACCTTGTCAGTCCCATGGGCACCCGCTCCACCCTCCTGGCCGCCAGGTAGGTGCCGGGCTGCGGGGGCCCCAGGGCAGCCCCAGGCCCAGGCTGGCACAAGTGGGTTTGTGGGACGCTGGCACCCACCTCTCACCCCGCCTCACCCAGGCCCCATGACTTCTCGGCTGATGGCTTCAATGACTGGGCCTTCATGACGACGCACTCGTGGGATGAGGATCCCTCCGGGGAATGGGTGCTGGAGATCGAAAACACTAGCGACGCCAACAACTATGGTAGGGCTGGGCTGCCCTCACCCCCACCGCTGCCTCCCCTAAGCCAGGGGCAGGAGCAGGAGTAGCATGGGCACCCAGAGCAGAGGGGCCAGTGGCATCTCGGATGCTTTGCAGTGACCTGGCTGGGGAGAGGCTGGAGCTGGGCACACGGGGAGGGGATGGGGCTGCTCCGGGGGCAGTGGGGGTCTGCGGTACCAGGAGCCCCTGCCCCTTGGGCAGCTGCGTGCTGGGGGCCCTCCCAGGCAGTGAGTGGGCACAGCCCTGCAGTCCCCCAACAGCCTTGACCAGTACAAGCCCCCTCCCTGTGCCTGCCCCGAGCGCGTGTGGGCCCGTCGGTGGTCCTCACCCTGACTTGTTGCAGGCACGCTGACCAAGTTCACGCTTGTGCTGTACGGGACGGCCACCGACTCCCCCAGCCTCTCTAACCAGCTGGAGAGCAGCGGCTGCAAGACCGTGACACCCAGCCAGACCTGCGTGGGTGAGTGTGGGGCTGGTGGGGAGGGGGCCGCGGGGCACAGGCACCCCCCCTCTGCTGACCCTGCCTGTCCCACAGTCTGTGAGGAGGGGTACTACCTGCACCAGAAGAGTTGCCTGAAGCGCTGCCCTCCCGGCTTCGCACCTGGCGTCCAGAACACGCACTACAACCTGGAGAACAGCGTGGAGCCCATCGCGCCCCACCTCTGCCTGCCCTGCCACCCCTCCTGCGCCACCTGCGTGGGGCCCGGCCCCAACCAGTGCCTCACCTGCCCCGCGCACTCCCACTTCAGCAGCCTGGACCTCTCCTGTTCCCACCAGACACAGAGCAGCCGCGCCTCCCCTGCACTGGCAGATGGCGAGGGGCTGGCCGAGGCTCCACCTACGGCCAACCTGCCCGTCCTCATTGCCAGTCTCAGCTGTGTCCTCATCGTTGTCATATTTGTCACCATCTTCCTGGTGCTGCAGGCACGCTCAGGCTTCAGCCTGCGGGGCGTGAAGGTCTATGCTCTGGACAGCGGGATCATCTCCTACAAGGGCCTCCCCTCCGACATCTGGCAGGAGGAAGGCCCCTCCGAGTCGGACGGTGAGGAGTACGAGGCCCACAGCGAGAGGACTGCCTTCATCAGAGACCAAAGTGCCCTTTGATGAGCCCTCCCGCCCCTCCTTCCTCCCTGCCCAGCACCGTGGGGCCGGGGCAGGTGAGGCCGAGGGGCCCCGGACTCTGCCCCCGTCCCCCTCCCCCACCGCAGCAGCCTGGGGCTCCCCCCCGCCGGCACCGTCCCTCGGCCCCAGCCTGGGCTGCCGGGCACAGCCCTGCCGCCACCGTCCTCAGCTCGGCACTGTCCTAGTCTTGCACCATCTCTCTTGGCCCCGCGTCCACCCTGTACTCCACGCTGGGGTGTTTGATGGTGGCAGGGCCCCTGGCCTTGTGCTGGCAGCTGTGTCCCCTGCTAGGGGTCACGAGAGTCCCCCAGGGTGGGCAGCGTGTGGGGTCCCTGCGTTGTCACTGCTCAGGCTGAGCTGGCCAGGGCAGGGCCAGCATCGCCCCACCAGGCATCCCCCTGCCACCCTTGCCACCTGCCGGGCCTCCACCTGCATCCCTGCTCAGCCCGCTGCCTCCCGGCTCCCCGCCGCGTCCCCAGGGCCTGTCTGCCTCCACCCGTGCCCTTCAACAGCAATAATGGCTAGGCCTCAGCCTCTGCTGCCTGCTTGCCTGCTGCCTGCCCATCCCACCGTGGCTGTAGCTGCCTGCAGCGTGGACAGGAACCCGCCTGCACTGGAGGGCGTGGCGCAGGGCAGCGCTGCGCCTTGTGCCCGAGGTTTGGCCCCCAAGCGCAGGGACCCCCTTGCACAGACCCTGCTATGGGGGGAGGCCCTGGGCCCCCTTGTGTTTTGTCCCTGGGCAGGGCTGTGCACGCTGCCGGCCGGGGCAGTGGGGCAACGCCGGTGCCTGTGCTGCCCTGGCTCTGCCTGCAGCCCCCCCTGCGGCCCCTGCCCCCCGACGTGCCTTGCCCCCACTTGGTGACAATCCGTTCCGCTCCCTGCTGGAGGCCCTTCCTGGCATCGCCTGCCCTCGCTGGCCCTTCCCCGCAGGCTGGGAGCCGGTGCCGTGAGCCCCTTTGCCGTCCGCAGCTGCAGACCAGGGCACGGGCTCCCACCCGCCCCGTGCCAGCGCCAGCCCCGGCCTGCTGCGGACGGAGCCGCCGGCCGGGGGCCACAGGACTATTTTTCTATAATAACTTTTTGGTGCACAGTAATTTTTTCTTGTAATTTAATCAGCCGGGAGCTGCCTCCTGAGCCTGTTTTTAATTTAATGGATGTGGATATAACGCTAGAGAGACTGAGTTATTAAATGTTCAGAACTATGCAATCTAGCTCCGGTGCCTGTGCTCTGTGTGCCGCCGCAGCAGGTGGCCTGGCCGGGATGGCAGCCTGGCTGCAGTGGCAGGAGGGTGCAGGGTCACCCCGTGCCGCTGCCCTGGGCCCACGGGGTCCCCCCCTCATCTGCTCTGCAGCTGGGGGCCAGGGCCCTGCCTGCAGCCGAGGCAGGGGCTCCTCGCTGGGGGGTGTGTGGGCCATGCAGGCTGCTGCGCTGCCCACTGTAGTGCAGATGCAGGAGCCTGAGGTGCCGGGTTCCCCCACAGCCAGCACAGAGAAACCCCCCCAGGAGGTAAAAAGCCCCCCTAGAGCCAGGGGCTGCCCTGCCCAGGCTGCAGGCAGGGGCCAGTGCTGGGCTGGGGCTGCTATTTGGGGACGCGGTGGGGACTTGGCACCCAGGCAG
The DNA here is from genome assembly GCA_013398915.1 of Dromas ardeola. Lineage (NCBI taxonomy): Eukaryota > Metazoa > Chordata > Aves > Charadriiformes > Dromadidae > Dromas > Dromas ardeola. Next base: position 31,558 of record VYZM01016439.1, on the reverse strand, counting down.
GGACTGGCCCCCTCACCTGAGCAATGGAAAGCAGCTGCTTATGGGGAACCTGCAAAGAGGGGAGTTAATTTGGGAACCAGCTGCAGCGGGTGCAGGTGGGGGGGCAAAACCCTGTGGCAACTTGAACCACTTCCCATAGCGCGTGGGCTGAGCCTCTCCGCCGCAGACCGGGACCAGCTGCGCTCGCATGCTGCAGCCCCAGTGTCCAGCAACCCCCGCCACCCGAGCATGGTGCCCTCAGGGCAGCCCTGGGGCTGGAGCTGGGACCAGGGACCCACTTGTGCCCTGGCTGCGCCCCAGGGCAGACCACCCCCCTAGCCCCACCGAGCACCCCAGGAGTGTCTTTTGGGGCTGTGCTCGCTCACAGAGGCAGCTCCTCTCTGCAGAGCCCCTTGGCCTCGCTGCGCCCGTGCCTGTGGTGGCTTCCTGTGGTCAGGAGCGAGTTCCCCACGGCGTGCAGGCGCTGCAGGTGCTGCTCAGCCAGCGCTTCCCTTTCATGTGAGGCCGGGCTGGGGACAGGTCCCTGCCACCCCTCGGCGGGGGGCTGCGTGGCCCTGAGCTGGCAGCTCGTGGGTTGGGGCAGCTGGGCACCGCGGGCCGGCTGCGGCCATCGGGTGCTGCAGCAGCGGCTCCCTCTGGGGAGCGGGCGGAGGCTGCGGCCCCACAGGGCTCTGCAGGAAGGCAGACGGAGGATGTGAAACTGGGCGAGCTGCAGTGTGGACCACAGCAGCCTTCCTGCTGCAGGCAGCAGTAGAGGCTTCCAGGGAAGGGGAGCTTCTGCACTTGCCATTGCACCCACAGCCTCGCCACACAATCCTGACCGGCCTGGCACCGCAGGGGGGGCGGCCCCCCAGCCCCCGGGCTCAGATGCCTGCCAGTAGAGGTGCCTGGTGTCCCTGGCGCAGCCTGGTGCATGCTGGAGGGATGCTGGGGTAGGGAGAAGCAGCCCCTCAGCTGCTTGCGAAACACTTGCTAAGCTTGTGACGCCTCTGCGAGTGTCTCTGGGGCCAGTGGGGTGTGTGGACGCTTGTGGTGGGACCCGCAGCTCAGGCAGAAAATAAAACTACTCCTGGGCTGGCTCCATGGCCGGGGCAGGGGGGGCTGGAGGCAGGTTGGCGTCTGCTGCAGGTCGGGGCAGCCACAGCACTGGTGCTGGCGGAGCTGCTCTGACCCTGAAGTTCCCAGGGAGCTGGGCACTGGTGGTGCCAGGGAGCGTCAGCAGCATCGAGTGCTCCAGGCGGCTGAATGGGGCACAGGGAAAGCAGAGCCCCCCCAGCAGGCAGGACCCCGTGGGGACCAGGGCCAATTGCAGGGTGACCCGCTGGTGGGCGACTGGGGACCCTGGTAGCACGTGGCAGCTCTTGAACTGCTCAACTGAGCAGGTGGCAAAGGGGGCTTTGGCCGGGCTCCTCTGGCCTGGTGGGGGGGAGCAGTGACTCTGGGTCAAATCTGGGGAACTGTGTGTCTCAGCACTTGCTGTGGTGCTGCTTGGGGTCTGTGCCTGGGGCCATTGTGCCGCTCGTTGGCGTGACCATCAGCCGTGGGAAAGTAAGTCAGCAAAACTCCTGTCTGACACGCTTTTTCCCCCAGCTTGCTCTGAAAGTGGAATCAGCTCCGCTGTGTCCTGCAGGTGACCATGACGCTGCTCTGGGGCCGGGCACAGGATGGGGGGCTTAGCACAAACCACCCAGGAGGTGGCCAGGCCGAGCTGTGCCAGCCCCGGGGACACGTGCGGTGGTGCTAGGCGGAGGCGATGGCGGCTGCCCCTGCAATGCATCTGCCAGGGCTGAGTGGTCCCACTGTGGCACCAGTGAAGCACTTTGAGGGGGGAAGCGCCTGGGGCTGCCGCAGGGATCGGGGTCCCGGCCGTGTGGACGCAGGCTGGCACCAAGGGCTGGGACACGACTCCATGGGTGCCCGTGCAGTGGCTGCTCTGTCCTGTGGCTTTTCAAGGCCATGATGGCCAAGCTCAGGGGTGGTGATGGGATGGCCCCCTTCAGCAGGGCTGCTCAGAGCCCTGGGGACCCCCTGGGTCCCCTCCCCAGTCCCTGCAGCCTCTTGGGGAAGCAGGGGCACAGAGAGGGTCTGGGGGACAGGCAGGACAGGGCATGGCTGAAGGGGCTTTGCGGGGTGAAACCCCTGCGGGGACAGGGATGAGCTCAGGCTCCCCAGGGGTGATGGACCACAGTGGGGGTGAGGGAGAGCCTTGGGCTCCTGCAGGGCTCGATCCTTGGTGCGAGGCAGCCGGAGGGGCGGTGGGGCTGGGGGCTGCCCAGCGATGGTGGAGCCGTGTGCTGGCGTCGGCCCTGCGTGCGGGGACTGGCAGGGAGGGGAGGAAGTGCAGGAAATCTCGCAATGGCTGTATGGTCAGCACCGGGTTTCCTGTTCCTCCCCAGGAGCTGCACCAGGTCCAGACTGCGCCGGCCCTGGCCCTGGGAGGACGCCAGTGCCAGCTCCACGGCGGGGACCTCGCGGCACACGCAGGTTGGAGGGGCCGTGCCCCGTGGGTCGCTGGCGGGGACAGGGGACCCCTTTGTGGGGCTGGGGGGGGTCTCGTCCCTGATCCTCCTCTGGGGGACAAGGGCTGTGCCAGGGGACATCCTGCCCTGCACAGAGACATCCCCCAGCACCCTTGTGCTCCTGCTGGGCTCTAGCCATGGGCTAGTGCACCCCACGACCGCGGCTGGGACCAGTTTGGCTCCCAACGGCCATGCTGGAATCCCAGGTGCTGGGACACATCCATGCGCAGCACCTTCCTCTGGGGCTCGGCGCCCCGGCCCCTTCCTGACATCTTCCCACCCATGCCCTGGCCCCCGGGAGCTCCCCTGTCCCAGCAGCCCGTCTGCCCCTGTGGCGGGCACAGGGGTGATCATGCCGATGGGCAGAATGGGGCTGGAGCTGACAGACCATGAGGGGCCGGTGGGTGGGGGGGGCACGGCCACGCTGCCCTCAGGGAGCAGACCCGCATGCACAGCAGAGGTGACGCTGCTGTTTTTGACCCCACACTTCCTCCTCCCCGGCACCATCCCTACCGGCCCCAGCTGCCGCGGGGCTTGGGG
>VYZM01016439.1:7989-19758 GCA_013398915.1 Dromas ardeola | reverse complement strand
CTCCGGCCCGGGCTATAAATACCCGGCGCCGGATTAAGCGAAGTAGGACGCGGTGGGGGGTGAGGAGGAGAAGAAGGAGAAGGAGGGTGACCGTGAGGGGCGGTGGTGCGCAGGGGGGCACCGGACTGGGCTGTCCCCCAGACCCCCCCGGCAGGGCTCAGCCCAGGGCGAGGAAAGGAGACACCGTCCCGTCCCGTGTCCCCCGGCCCCCTGTCCTGCCCCCGTGCCCGGCCCGTCCTCGGCACCAACGCCGCTGTGCCCCGGTGCAGGTCTGTACCTGCGGCACTCCGGGATGAAGCTGAAGAAGCAGGTGACAGTGTGTGGAGCTGCCATCTTCTGCGTGGCCGTCTTCTCCCTCTACTTGATGCTGGACAGGGTGCAGCACGACCCCACGCGCCACCAGACCGGGGGCAACTTCCCCAGGGTGAGCAGCAGGGCTGTGGGGATGGGGCAGCGGGCAAGCGGACAGGGCTAGCACGGGCCAGCTGGCACAGCCTGAGGCTGTTCGGTTGCCTGGGCCGAGGCTTGTTCCCTGCTGCTGTCAGTGCACATGGGGGCTGGGACCCACCCGTCAAAGGGCACCAGAGGCTGTCACGGCGGCGTCTGTGTCCCCAGAGTCAGATCTCAGTGCTGCAGAACCGCATTGAGCAGCTGGAGCAGCTGCTGGAAGAGAACCACGAGATCATCAGCCACATCAAGGACTCGGTGCTGGAGCTGACGGCCCACGCGGAGGGGCAGCCAGCACTGACCCACCACACGCCCAATGGCTCCTGGGTGCTGCCCCCTGAGAGTCGCCCAAGCTTCCTCTCCGTCTCCCCACAGGACTGCCAGTTTGCCCTGGGGGGCAAGGGCCAAAGCCCAGACCTACAGGTGAGGGGCTGGCGTCTGAGCCCCGCAGCTCAGGGCCCATCTCTGCCAGCATGAGGGGGTCCATGCCTGGGCATCTGTGGGGTCCTGGCACTACTCTTGGGGGTCTCTCAATCCGGTGTCAGCCCTGAGCCCTGTCTCCCACCGGCAGATGCTGGCTGTGTACTCCCTGCTGCCGTTTGACAACCAGGATGGTGGCGTGTGGAAGCAGGGCTTCGATATCACCTATGAGCCCAATGAGTGGGACACTGAGCCCCTGCAGGTGTTTGTGGTGCCGCACTCCCACAATGACCCTGGTGAGCAGCGGGTGAAGGCCAGCAAGGGAGGATAAAGGCTAGCCCAGGCCCTGCCACCCCACACTGCTGGTGGGGAAGGGCTGGGCCCCACGCAGTGACCACCCATGTGCTGGCAGGCTGGATCAAGACCTTTGACAAGTACTACTATGACCAGACACAGCACATCCTCAACAGCATGGTGCTGAAGATGCAGGAGGACCCGCGCCGGCGCTTCATCTGGTCCGAGATCTCCTTCTTTTCCAAGTGGTGGGACAACATCAGTGCCCAGAAGCGGGCTGCGGTGCGGAGGTAGGGCTGCCTGCTGGCCCCGTGGCCGACGTGGTCCCTGCCCGGAGGCAGGTCGCTGCGGGAGGCGCTGGCTGCGAGCACAGGACATGTGAGGGAAGGGCCCCGGGGAGATGAAGGCAGCCCTGGCTGCAGTGCCGCGGCCGTGGGCTCCACAGTCCTCACTGTGGGGTGCCCTGGCACAGCCAGCAACCTCTCGGTGCCGCGAGAGGTCAAAACCCCAGCAGTGTGGAGTGAGAGCCAGGGTGCTGCCAGCGCTGGGGCCTCCACAGCGGCGGTCTGAGGGGCCGAGGGAGGCAGGTCTCGCCCCGCGCTGCTCCCTGTGCTGCTCCCTGTGCTCACGGGGCTGGGAAACTCCCTCTGGTCGCTGTAACTGCGAGCGCTGCCGCAGAGTCTGAGTGGTGCCAGAGCCTCGAAAGGCCCAGGGCACCCTCGGGGGGGTGGGAGACCTGGAGAGCAGGATTGTGTGGTGGGAGAGGGGCCCCTCGTCAGCCCTTCTGCCCTGGGAGGGCTGGGGGTGGAGGACAGAGGGAACATGGGCTGCAGGGCACAGTGGAAGGTGTTGGCCTTTGTGGGGATGGGCTCTAGTTGGGGTCTCGGCCAGCGTGGTGCTGTGGGGGGGTGTTTGTGTGGGGACAGTGTGGGCAGTGGGGCATGGCAGCCGGTGGTTGCAGACGTGGCTTCAGGATGGGGGGAGGCTCTGCCATGGCCACAGGGCTTGCCACAGGGCTCTGCCCGGAGCTGATCACATCTCATGTGTCCCTTGCAGGCTGGTTGGCAACGGGCAGCTGGAGATGGTGACAGGCGGCTGGGTGATGCCCGACGAGGCCAATTCCCATTACTTCGCCATGATCGACCAGCTGATTGAGGGGCACCAGTGGCTGGAGAAGAACATCGGTGAGAGCCAGGGGATGCCGGGCAGGAGGGGCAGAGTGCTGGCTGGGGGCCTGTGCCAGCAGGTACCCCCGTCCCTGACAGGAGCCTGCTCACAGGAGGTGCTGCTGGTGCAGGGCTGACAGGTCTCTGTGTCCCCAGGCGTGACGCCCCGCTCAGGCTGGGCCGTGGACCCCTTTGGGCACAGCTCCACCATGCCCTACCTGCTGAAGCGCTCCAACCTGACGGGCATGCTCATCCAGCGCGTGCACTACGCCATCAAGAAGCACTTTGCTGCCACCCAGAACCTGGAGTTCATGTGGAGACAGACGTGGGGTGAGGGGCTGCTGGGAGGTGATGGCAGAGGTGGCCCTGCTGGGGCGGGTGGCAGCAGGGAACAGCTGCGGACCGCTTTCCTGTGTGGATGGTGAGACGAGCACCGGGCAGTGATGTCTCTGCCCTGCAGTGGTTTTGCCCTGTGGGACGGCCCCAGGGTGACTCCCCAACCTCCAGGCGAGGCTGCTGTGCTCTCTGGGGTCCCAGCGGGTGACCTTGTGTGCCAGGTCTGCTCTGCCCCAGCATCCGTCCCCGTCGGTCCCCCTGCTTGGGGATAGACAAGGCAGAGCCATTGCTGGTGCTCATCTGTCCTTGGTCCCGCAGATCCAGACGCCAGCACCGACATCTTCTGCCACATGATGCCCTTCTACAGCTACGATGTGCCCCACACCTGTGGGCCAGACCCCAAGATCTGCTGCCAGTTCGACTTCAAGCGCCTGCCGGGTGGCCGGATCAACTGCCCGTGGAAGGTGCCCCCCCGAGCCATCACCGATGCCAACGTGGCAGAGCGGTGAGTGCTGCAGGGGCAGGGGCATGCAGCTCTGAGCCCCACAGCCCTGTCTGGGAGCCAGCCTCACACCCTGGCTCCCCCACGGCAGAGCCCAGCTGCTGCTGGACCAGTACCGCAAGAAGTCCAAGCTGTACCGCAGCAAGGTGCTGCTGGTGCCCCTGGGAGATGATTTCCGCTACGACAAGCCCCAGGAGTGGGATGCCCAGTTCCTCAACTACCAGCGCATCTTCGACTTCCTCAACTCCCGGCCCAACCTCCACGTCCAGGTACATGCAGGGAGGTCCGGGGCAGCGCCGGGGGCTGGGGGGGGTGGAGGTTGTGGGGAGGCCACCTGCAGAGCCCGGCCAGAGGGTGGGCAGTGCTGGGAGGGGTGGGGGGAGCCCTCAGCCATGGGAGCCACAGCAGCTCCCCATCGCGCTCAGGGCTGTGCGTGCTGTCCTGCAGGCGCAGTTTGGGACGCTCTCTGACTACTTTGATGCCCTGTACAAGAAGATGGGCATTGTGCCGGGGATGAAGCCGCCTGGGTTCCCAGTGCTGAGTGGGGATTTCTTCTCCTATGCGGACCGGGAGGATCACTACTGGACAGGCTACTACACCTCCCGGCCTTTCTACAAGAGCCTGGACCGGGTGCTGGAGGCCCATCTCCGGTGAGGGGAAGCAGGCTGGGCCCTGGGGCAGGGGTTGTGTGCAGAAGGCACGGGCAAGGGTTGGCTGGGCAGCACCCGGGAGCCCTGGCAGTCCCCTGGTCTGTGCCTAGCCACCAACGCCCTGGGGGTGGCCCAGGCACAGCCCAGGCAGGGCCAAACCCTCGCCCAGCCCCAGGGCAGCATGTGCCCCCCCGACCTCCCCGAGGCCAAGGCCTCTGTGCGTGGAGCGCGCGGGCTGGGCACTGTTGGAGCGAGGGCAGGCTGGGCTGGCTGCTCCTCCTCCACCCTGGCACTGCTCAGCCCACGGCGCTGGGGCGGCGGAGCAGGGACCCTTGGTGACTCTGTCCCTGCGCAGGGGGGCAGAGATCCTGTACAGCCTGGCGCTCGCCCACGCCCGCCACGCTGGCGCCGATGGCAGGTACCCGCTCTCCGACTACTCCCTGCTGAGCAACGCCCGCCGCAACCTGGGCCTCTTCCAGCACCACGACGCCATCACCGGCACCGCCAAGGAGGCCGTGGCGGTTGACTATGGAGTCCGGTGCGTGCAGGGGATTGGGGTGCAGCCCTGGGGGATCTCTCTTGGACGGGAGTTGGTGGGCATGGGGCTGGGAGCGTGGTTGGGTGTGGGGGTCCCGTGGGGCCCCCCCTCCCAGGGGGATGTTGGGGGAAGGCTGGGACAGGGCAGGTGGACGGTCCCAGGTGCCTCACTCTGCCTGTGCCCCAGGCTGCTCCACTCCCTCACGAACCTCAAGCGCGTCATCATCAATGCTGCGCATTACCTCGTGCTGGGGGACAAGGATGCCTACCGCCACGACCCTGCTGCACCCTTCCTCGGCACGGTGAGCAGCACCTCGCTCCGTGGCTCCCCACGCCCCAGTATGCTGAGCCATGCTGGGGCATCTGTCCCCACGGCCCCAGGGAGCACAGCCGGTGGTGCGTGGGGGCCTGGCAAAAGAGCCCCACCTGTGCCTGTGTCCCTGGGCCCAGCTGGCAGGGGTGGTGGGTTCACCCCAGCTCTGACTGCTCCTCTCTCTCCCCAGGATGACACACGCCCCAACCAGGACTCCCTCCCAGAGAGAACAGTGGTCAAATTGGACACCTCGCCCCGGTAGGGGCTGCCTGCCTTGCTCCTGGGGCTTGTGGGGCCATGGTGGGGCAGTGAGGGGGGTACCTGAGACTCTGTGAAGCAGTGGGTGGGTGTATGGGACCTGTGGATAGTATGGGGCATGGGTCAACTGTGACTCTGTGGGGCTGGTGTGGCCATCCCTGTGTCACCCCACCCCACAGGTTCCTGGTGGTGTTCAACCCGCTGGAGCAGGAGCGCCTGAGCATCGTGTCGGTGCTGGTGGACTCCCCACATGTGCGTGTGCTCTCCGAGGAGGGGCAGCCCCTGCCTTCCCAGCTCAGTGCGCACTGGGGCTCTGCCACTGACATGGTGCCCGACGTCTACCAGGTATGGGGTGCCCCAGTGTAACTGCCCGCCCCCATCCTCAGCCTGCACAGCCCATGCATGCCAGCCTCCCGTTCTCGCACGCTGCTCCCACGGCTGGGACACCCTGTGAGCCCTTTGTGGCAACAAGAGTCCCCGCACCACAACACAAGCTTCCACTGCTCGCGAACCCCCAGGCCCCCATGCACATCCCCCTCAGCAGAGGCCCCAGAAGCGCTGAGCCGGGGTCTTTGCCCTGCCAACAGTGAGCAGGTCCCCCAGTGCTGGCTGCCCTTTCATGGAGGGGCTGGCTGAGATCGCCGTGCTGCCCGCAGGTGTCTGTCCTGGCCCGCCTGCCCGCGCTGGGGCTGCGTGTGCTGCAGCTGCACAAGTCCTTCAACAGCCATGCCACTCTGAAGTCCTCTGTGCGCCTGTACCTGCATGGCCGGGACTTGCCTGTGCGCAAGCAGGAGGCCATACCCGTGCACATCTTCCCGGCCACCGCCGATGACTTCTGCCTGGAGAACCAGCACCTGCAGGCCTGCTTCTCGGGACGCTCGGGCCTGCTGCAGGCAAGCACGGGGGTCTGACGGGTGGCATGGGGGTGAAGGAGGGGAGGGGGACACAGCACTGCCTCCTGCAAGGTGTGCTCACTGCTCTGCTGGCCTGCACCCTGCAGAGCATCCGCCAAGCTGGGGAGGAGCGGGAGCAGAGGGTGAGCAGCGAGTTCCTCGTCTATGGCACCAGGACCTCCAAGGACAAAAGCGGAGCCTATCTCTTTTTGCCTGACGGCGAGGCCAAGGTATGGGGACTGCCTCTGAGAGGCAGCTATGCGATGCATCTGCAGGCAGCAGCCTTAGCACAGCCCTCCTTCCCCCACAGCCCTACGCTCCCAAGGACCCCCCAGTAGTGCGGGTAACAGAAGGACCCCTCTTCTCAGAGGTCACCAGCTACTACCAGCACGTCCAGACCATGGTGTGGCTTTACAATGTGCCAGGTGAGAGAATGTGAGGCTGTGCCGGGGAGGTTGCTGGCCTGGGGGTGCTGGGCGATGCTGCCCGTGGGACCCAGCCCCTCACTGCCTGCCCATAGGGGTGGAGGGCCTGTCCCTGGACATGTCTTACCTGGTGGACATCCGTGACCACATCAACAAGGAGCTGGCCCTGCGCTTCAGCACTGACATCGAGAGCGATGACGCCTTCTTCACAGACCTCAATGGCTTCCAGGTATCTGGCAGCCTGGGGAGGGACAGCAGCTGCCCTCAGGGGGACAGTGCCCTGCCACCTGGCACCGCAGGAGCCGCCTGCAGCCACTGACCTCTGTCCCTCGGCAGATCCAGCCCCGCAGGTACCAGCGGAAGCTGCCGCTGCAGGCCAATTTCTACCCCATGCCCGCCATGGCCTACATCCAGGACACGCAGAGTCGCCTGACACTGCACACAGCCCAGGCCCTGGGGGTCTCCAGCCTCGGCAGCGGTGAGGAGGGTGCTGCAGGGTGGGCGCAGGGGGAGATGAGGGTGGAGGGTGCTGCAGTGTGGGCGCAGGCGGAGGCGGGGGTGGAGGGTGCTGCGGGCTGGGCACAGGGTGCCCTGGCCCTGCTGTCTCTGGCGGCTCCCTGGCTGCCCCCAGTGCTGTGGGAGTGTTTCCGTGCACAGCAGCAGAGGGGTGCCTGGGTCGTCTGGCTCCTGTTAAAGTCCGGGACGCTGGGACCCCCTCTCTGCAGGCCAGCTGGAGGTGATCCTGGACCGGCGCCTCATGCAGGATGACAACCGGGGCCTGGGCCAAGGGCTGAAGGACAACAAGCGGACCTGCAACCGGTTCCGGCTCCTCCTGGAGCGCCGCGCCACTGCCAACAAGGTTCGTGGGCTGTGAGGCTGCAGGACGGGGTTTGGGCACGGTGCCGCTCACCCAGAGCGCCCAGCCCTGCCTTGGGACAGAGCAGGATGGAGGCATCTGCAGAAAGCCATGTTTGCGACTGGTGCAGGGGGTGTGTGGGGAGGGTGGGACCGTGGAGTGGGGTCTGTCCTGGTGCGGAGCCACGCCACCCTCATAATCACGGTGTTCTTGTCCCATCGCCTCCCTGCTCTCTATGCATGCGCCATGTCACCCATTCAGAGCTCCGGCTTCTTTTCCAAACTGGCCTCCATGTTTAAAGCCTTGGGCTTCCCCGGCACCAGGACTGGCAGCCCAGAGGTAACGGCCGGCCTGGCCGCACTGTCTCTTCCTGTCTTGTGCACTAGCTGCTAGCGACTAGCCTAGCCAGGCCCCGTAGTCTGACCGTCGGCTAGCCAGGGTCCGTGCAGGCTGCCCAGCCGGCAGCTGCCCTCCCCGTTCGGGGGCTGGGAAGGGGGGTCGTGGCTGGGCAGGAGCAGCTCTGGGTGCCCTGCGCTGGCAGGTGCCTGCTCTCCGAGCACTGCTGAAAAGGCTGCAAGGAGCAGGAGGCTCCATGGTCCTTTCCAGGCTCTGCCCGGCCCTGCTGCTCCCCTGGCCTGCACTGACCCGCGTGCTCTTTGGCAGGTGCAGGATGGCCGCCCGATCAGCTTCCCCTCCCTGCTGAGCCACATCACCTCCATGCACCTGAATGCCGAAGCCCTGGTCATGCCCGTGGCCCAGGAAAAGCTGGCCCCACCAGCCCTGCGCTCCTTCATGCCCCTTTCCACCACCATCCCCTGCGACTTTCACATCCTGAACCTGCGGATGCTGCAGGCAGAGGTGAGCTGCGCCCCATGAGCGGGGCAGGCATGGCCCCCCGCAGCAGGGTTCTCGGGGAGGGGGCGTCTGGCACCCGCTGTCCCCAGCATTGCGCCTCACACCCCGGCTCCCCGGCAGGACGACTCGCTTCCCTCAGCCGAGGCAGCCCTGATCCTGCACCGCAAAGGCTTTGACTGCAGCCTGGAGGCCAAGAACCTGGGCTTTAACTGCACCACCAGCCAGGGCAAGGTGAGACCGGGCTGCACCTCCACCCACCGCTTGCCCAGGCAAAGCTGGAGGATGTTGGTTTATCAGGAAGGGGGTTTGGAGCCTTGCACGAGCCCTGCATCCCCCAGCGAGGACGGGCAGAGCCTGGGCTGGGTCATCCTGGTGCCCTGGGCGCTGTGGGGGTCCTGTGAACCGGCTGCTGGCACAGCACGTGTGGGGCTGCCCTTTGCATGGTGCCGCGCTGCCAGGCACCACGTCCCACTCATCCAGGCCACTTGCCCTTCTCCCTCCTCTCTCCCTAGCTGACCCTGGGCAGCCTGTTCCAGGGGCTGGAGCTTGGCTCCCTGCAGCCCACCTCCCTGACCTTGATGTACCCGCTGGGCATGGCCTCCAACAGCACCAACATCCGCCTGGACCCCATGGAAATTGCCACTTTCCGCATCCGCCTTGGGTAGCGTCTCCCAGAGCGGGAGAGGAGCAGACTGGCTGGACAGCGTGGGAGCAGCCGCCGAGCCCAGCAGTACTGGCACAGCCCGGGAGAGGCTGCGCCAGGGGGCCCCTGGCAGGCAGGCGGGCGCTGGGCAGGAGATGCCGGACTTGCAAAGGCTGCTGCCTTCTAATTTATTAGTCCTGTGTTCTCAGATAGATTTCAGAAGTGAACTGCAGAGGCTGCTGGACGCTGCTGGGGTGTAGAGGGCACGGACCGGGCACTGCTCCGAGCACAGTGTGGCTGGCGGGGGCAGCGGGCCGGGCTTGGATGCTGCCAGCAGAATGGGCACAGCTGCCCTGCTGTGTTCGCTCGGCTGCCCCGGGAGGGTGCCCTCCCTGGTGTCATGGGGCAGGGGCCTGGGCTGGTGCCTGGGCTCCCCCTGCCCCCTGGGGCAGCAGGGGGCTGCCAGGAGCCTGGTGGCGTTGGGGCAGCTGGTCAGGGAGGTGCTGTGGACTGGAGACCGAGCTCGCCCGGAGCTTGTAGGAAACACGAGGCTGTTTCAAAGGGCCTCCGTCTGTGCCTGGTTTGTGGCTCTTGCACTGGTCGCGTCGGGGAGCAGGAATAGTGCTCCATGGGGGGGACGGGGCAGCGGGGAGGCAGGCTCGGAGCCGTGCCCAGGGCCAGTCGGGTTGTGCCCTGCTGGTGCTCCTGGGGCTGAGCCGGACGTGGGGCCCTGGGCACATGTGAGAGTGGTGACAGTGAGAGCAAGGGGACGGGGTGAAGACCCAAGTTAGGCATCTCCCTGTGTGGACAGCAACATGTGGGTTAAGCATGGGAATGGCCCCTCCCAGACTCAGTGCATTTATGCCCCTTTTGGTGTGAGCCTGGTCCGCTGGGGCTGCCGGTGGCAGAGGGGCAGGTGCTGACAGTCACTGGGGACCCTGCAGGGAGAGTGGGGAGGGATGGGGGGTCGTTGCCTGCTGCAGCACCCTGCCGAGGGAGCCAGACCCTTCTCCTGTGCGCAGGGCCATGCCCGGTGGTCCAGGGCAGGCTGAGAGGGAGCGGTGCGACGCCCTCCCCAGCTGCGATGCTCTGGTGCCTGGGGAGCATGGCTGGCTGGTCTGCGGTGCCCCAGGGACTGCGGGAAGCCATGTCACTGGGAGCATCCTCCTGGTTGCTCTGGGGACCGCAGGGGCTGCCGCGCTCTCCTCACCCCCCCGGGGCTCATTACTGCAAAGGGGTGCAGGCAGTGAGGGCCACAGGGAGGGCTGGTGAGGAGGTGGTGCTGGCTGAACTCTGTCTCTGTTCCCACACAGCCTCCTTGGCCACGGCCCCAAGAACGGGCAGAGTGCGTGGAGCCGGCACAGAGCAGCCCTGGCAGCTCAGACCTTTGCACCGCCCCAGGACAGCGCAGCAGGGCAGGACCCCAGGCCTGGTGCTCGGCTGGGGGTGCAAGCACGCTGTGGGGCTATGTCGGGGAGCGGGGGACCACAGTCCTGTGCTGGCACAGCATGCCACCGGCAGCTCTGCCAGAGCCGGGCTAATGGCATGGCTGGCGGGGAGCCAGGCTGCTGGCACAGGACCTGCTGCCCCCCAGGGCTGGGCTGCCGAGGGGCTGCGGCACAGCCTGCCCCCCGCAGCCCCAGGGCCAGGTGCTCGCCCCACACCCAGCCTGGCCTGTGACCCTCGCCAGTGATGCTGGGATCCCCAGTCAGGCTGAGATGCCCAGCCGGGGCCCATGGACCTGGTGGCTGGTGCCTGCTGCCGGGCGGGGAAGGCGCCTCTCATCCCGCACTTGGCCCCCGAGAAGCTCATTAACGATACTCCCGCCCTGGTCCCTACGGAGCGGGCAGCGAGTGCAGGAGGCTCTAATGGCTCCAAGCGGCTCTTGATGGGCCGCAATGAAGGCGGGAGCAGGAGGGGCTGTGGTTTCTGCCTCCACTGGAGCCAGAGCTGCCTCTGCCCAGGGAAGATGCCGGGTGAGCTCCTGCTCCAGCTGCTCCTCGCCACGGCTCTGTGCCCCGGCCTCCTCGGGACAGGTACAGCACTGCTCCCGCCCCTGCCGCTCCCTGAGCCTGTCCTTGTCCCTGCTGGGGCCTTGTCCCTTGTGGGCTGCTCCCCGATGGCCTGTGATGGAGGCTGGGGGGTCTGTGCCGGGTGGTCGTGGTCCGCATTGGGGATGGTGGCCTGGTGATGCTGGGGCTGTCCTGGTGGAGTGGTGGGGAATGGGAGGAGGTTCAGTGTGGGGAGATTGGGGCTTTCCCCTCCCCTCTGCCGCCATCACCCTCCTCGCCCATGTTTGCCCTTGCTGGGGCCATGGCGACTGCTGGAGGTCATGGCACACATGGGGCCAGGGCCACCAGCAGGCAGTGCCAGGTGGGGGCTGTGCTCAGCCGGTGCTGCCTGTCAGGCTGGAGCCCAGCTGCGACCCAAGCCCACCCCAAGGGACAATCCGGGGGCTCCTGTGCCATGGTGGCAAGGCCCCACGGGGCCAGGGCACTCACAGCCCACCCCTGCTGTGGGGCCCTCCCTGTGAGGGCCACCTCTCTGGAGCTGGCAGCCCGTTCCCACCGGCACCGTGCTGGCTGCCGCCCCCCCAACTCCCCTCGATGCAGCCCAGCATCTCCCCGTTCGTGGGCTTTGTGGCCCCCGGCGGTGGGGGCTGAGCCCTGGCTCCTGGCCACAGTCTCGGTGCAGAACCTGCACCTCTGCGAGGGCTACGCGGGCCCCGACGGCCGCTACCACCCCGGCTTCTACTGCCCGCGGCTGACCGACCCCGACGGCCACCGCTACTGCTGCCAGGCCAGCCCGCTCGCCCTCAAGTCCTGCTGCTCCCAGCTGGCCCTGGAGGCCATCACCGGGGTGAACCTCTCCAGCCTGGCTCCCCCCAGCCTCCTCCGGTGAGCAGGGCTGCGGCCTGGCTGCAGTGCTCGGGCTGGGGCCGCGGTGCCTGGGAAGGGGTGGCACGGCCGTGGGGGCTGGCGCGGCGTCACCCTGGGGCCCGAAGCGCGGGGGTCACGGTGTGGGGGCCGTGGTGTGAGGTGCGTGTGTCCCCCGCAGGAACCCGCTGGCCCTGCCCTTCGTGGGGCTCTACGGCCTCCTCGTCCTCCTCCTCATGGCCGCCGACCTCTTCCACTTCTACCGGACCCGGCGCTGCCGCCTCGGCCGCCTCCTGCC